>CM069916.1:14035144-14503532 GCA_036172215.1 Camellia granthamiana
TTTCCTCTGTTTCGGATGCATTCCGTCACCCCGATCGTCCAAGATACGTCTGTTTATCGAGTTGTTGTTGAGTTTTGTTTATCGAGATGTTGTTGAGTTTTGATTATCAAGTTGTTGTTGAGTTTTGATTATCGAGTCGTTGTTGAGTTTTGCTTATCAAGTCGAGTTGTTAAGTTTATCGAGTTGTTAAGTTTTGTCGAGTTGTCGAGTTTTGTCCGTTGAAATTGTTGTTCTTTGTTTATCAACATTTCCGGGATTTGCTTATCAAGTTGTAAACTTGTTAAGGTTTTGTTGTTTCTTAGTAAGTTAAGTTGTTTTGTTTGTTGCGTCGGTTCACTACCTGACTTGGCAATTTTCAATGCTCATTCTCATTCAATCTCATTTTTGTGCAAAATGATGCGATGCGATGCTAAGAACATAAAATACAACACTTTTTTAACAAAAGTTGTTTCATTTCATCATGCTTCCCTTTGTTACGACATTTTACAACAAGGGTACAAGTTTTACAGAAAATAAAACTGCCTAATAATGTACAATGTGCTACAACTACTAGTAAAAAAAGGCAAATAAAGCAGGAACATCTGCATCAGTGCAAGAATAAGAGGCCCGCTTCGTCCTCTTCGGCTGAGAAGTCCCTACACCATCTCTCCACCAGCACCACCATCTGAATCGGAGGCTGCTGTCCCTCGGAATCCTCCTCGGCATCACCTCCGCCCTCAGAACCGGACTCAGAGTCATCCTCTCTACTTGCAGATGTCTCTGACTGAGGATGTGCAGACTCCTCCTCCTTGCTGGACCTCCTCCTCTATGACAGGTGCTCTGCACCTGCCTCGTCTGTGAGACGAGTCCCCTCTCCCAGCTCCCCGAGAAGGCCTAGATGGCCCGGCCTGTGGCCCAGTATGTAGCGGAGGCATCTGAAAAGGAAGAGGACAATTTGAGTACATTAGCCAGTATGTATATCAGATGCAGATGCAAGAGAGCTACATAGAGCGAGTGTATGCAGATACAGTACATGAAGGTGGTGTGCGTCAGATGTGCTCTACACATACAGCCAATCAATGCAGTGAAATGTTCAAGATCAACATGTCATCACAAGTATGATAAATGCGAGAAAACTAAAGAGTACCGGGACTCTGACGATGGACAACTGCGTCTCTCCTCCGTAGGACCATGCCCTCGAGTGAGGCCACTAACCCAAGCAACCCCTCAGTATACTCCATGGTAGGCTGCAGATGCAAGTACAAGTCATCAGTGAATGAATAAATGACCAAATATCTGAGTGATAAATCAAAACTGTAAAACATACCGGTGGCAAGTCAGGGTCTCTGACGTATGGTGACCAGGCATAAGAGGCTCTATCGGAATCGGGTAGGAAGTCCCGTATCGCCATCCTGTCAACTCAGTCAGAATATGTGGCCATCCAACGTGATGATAAGTCGGGGGAATCGGGGGGACCAGTCCAGCTCCACCTCACGATGTGCCGGCCCTGCTAGTAGAAGGGACACCTGCAGCCCGAGCTCGACTCGATGATGGCATGCCAGCAGACCTCCTCGTGGGAGTACGGACACCTGTCAATGGAGGCATCAAGTATGTATGACGGTAAGTCGCGTACTCCCCCTCCTCCAAATGTAGAAATACGTCGGTACCCAACATGGCGCTGTCGACCTCCTGGGGAGTGAGCCCCTCAGTGGATCGCATATCGTCCGGAGGCGCTGCGGGGACACTCTGCTCGGGGAAGCCCATAGTCTGGCTCACGAAGCGGTCCCTCAAAAACCAGGCCCTACCAGCTAGCCCCTCAAACAGGATCCTGTACGAGAAGCGGCCCATCCTCCAGCAAACTGAAATCGGGTATCTCCACCTAAGGGCGCCGAGGGCTGCCATGTGATCTGCGGATAACCAATGCATACGCCGATTAGAAATCATAAATGTGCAAGATGAATCACAGGTGAACACATGAAAAAATTGAGAGTTCTGAATTACCTCGGTGGCCGCACTGTATCAAAAAACTGCCGCCGTAGGGCAGAGTCTCCCGAGCTCTCGGCTGGTACTGGCCCTCAAATACGAGCGAGTAGGGAATCATGAGAGCACCTCCACCTCAAGCTCCGGGGCTAGCATCGAAAAGTACGCAAAAACCCATAGTTGTGGAAAATCGGGCAATAGCCATCAGAATACAGAATGCTGAGTGCAGAATGTGAATACGGAATGTACAGTGAATGCAGAATGCTGAGAGCGAAATGCAAAGTACAGAATGTAAAGTGTGCCATGTGTGCAATGTACAGATATGAAAAGCAGAAATGTAAGCCAAGAGAGCAGAAAGTACCTCCCAGGCTCTCCAATAGCCGCCAACTATGTTCCCACCGCCCGCGGAGGGTCGCACTCATGTAGCAGTAGAGGGTAGCTAAGCCGGCGCCACCCCAGTCATACTGGCTGACCTGTGAGAGGTCTACCAAGCACTAAGCAGATAAAGTCCAACGGTGTTCCCCCTGTCGGAGAACAGAGTGGTCCTGAGGAGGAACATCAAAAACCCTCAAGTGTACTACACTATCTCCTCGGAAGTCTCGGGCACCCTCTCTCTGAAATGTGTGGAAAACCAAGTGTACCAGACTCGACCGAAGATCTGTCAACCAGTGGGCGAGCTTCGAATAGATAAATCCAGGCAACCTCCTACTCGCCCATGTCCTTGTCGTAGGAGATCGGCCAGCCTCCTATGTCAAGGCCCGTCAGTATGGCAAAATCGAATGGGGTCATAGTCATATCCCCGGTAGCTGAGAAATGGAAGGAGTTGGTGGTGTCCCACCATCTCTCTACGAGGGCGCCCATCAAGGTCCTGCTCGCTGGATAACGTGATATCCCCGTGCAAAAGGGTCCCGAACCCTACCTGTCAACTAGATCGCGAACAGCCTCTGGGAGCTCCGCGTACCACTCCCTGGCGATGATCGATCCATATCCTCGTGTAACACGAGAAGATACCTGCATTTAGAATAAACACATGTGTTCAATTTCAAAATCAAGTATATGAGCTGTGTGTTCAGATTTTAGAAATAGTGGGCTGTGTGTTTACCTCAGTGTTTGAGCTGTGTGTTCAGATTTCAAAAACAGTGGGCTGTGTGTTCAACCTCAAAGTGCGAACTGTGTGTTCAACATCAAGTGTTTGAGCTGTGTGTTCAGACTTCAAAAATAGTGGGCTGCGTGTTCATCTCGAAGCTCGAGCTGTGTGTTCATCTCAAAGTTCGGGCTACGCGTTCAACTTTCAAAAACAGTGGGCTGCGTGTTTATAATCAACAAGTTTGGGCTGTGTGTTCAGATTTCAGAAATAGTGTGGGCAGCGTGTTCATAATCAACAAGTTTGGGCTGTGTGTTCAGATTTCAGAAATAGTGTAGGCAGCGTGTTCATAATCAACAAATTTGGGCTGTGTGTTCAGATTTCAGAATAGTGTGGGCTGCGTGTTCATAATCAACAAGTTTGGGCTGTGTGTTCAGATTTCAGAAATAGTGTGTGGGCTGCATGTTCATAATCAACAAATTTGGGCTGTGTGTTCAGATTTCAGAAATAGTGTGGGCTGCGTGTTCATAATCAACAAGTTTGGCCTATGTGTTCAGATTTCAGAAATAGTGTGTGGGCTGCATGTTCATAATCAACAAGTTTGGGCTGTGTGTTCAGATTTCAAAAATAGTGTGTGTGCTGCATGTTCACAATCACAAGTTTGGGCTGTGTGTTCAAATTCAGAAATAGTGTGTGTGCTGCATGTTCACAATCAAAATATGAGCTGCGTGTTCAGAAATTCAAAGTTTGGGCTGCGTGTTCAACTCTCAACAAGTGTGTGCTGCGTGTTCACAATCAAATATGGCTGCATGTTCAGAAATTCAAAGTTTGGGCTGTGTGTTCAACTCTCAACAAGTGTGTGCTGCGTGTTCACAATCAAAATATGGGCTGCGGGTTCAGAAATTCAAGTGATTGAGCTGTGTGTTCAAGATGCAAACAGAATACTGTGTTATAGACTAAGTATTCAGAACAAGCTGTGTGCTAGAATGAGCAGAAGTATGGTGTGCAAGTGTGTTCAGAACGAGCAGATAAGCATGCATAGCGAAAGCGTGTAATGCACGGAAAATGCAGAATACATTGCAGAAAATGTAAAAGTGAAGTATATACATCTCGTGTCTGATGAGAGAGGTGGAACTCTGGCTCCCGCAATAATAGATCTACAGGTGCTCGCTCATCAAAGTCGGTAAAGTGGTAGAAAACGGCTCGAGGAAGGATATGCGCCGGAGGGTCATACCTCTCGGGAACAAATGGCCGAATCCTCGGAGGTAAAGACATAATGTCTGGCTCACCTCCGGCACCTGAAGGACCTCCGCCCTGAGGAAAATGACCTGCCATCTCAAGAAATCTGCAAAAAGGAGCAAAAATGAACAGAATGAGCCAAAATTGGAAAAAGTCAACAAAAGTCAACTCTCAGGAAATGAAAAAGTCAACTCCGAGAAAATGTTCCAAATACGGAGACAAACTTACCTCAAGTGGTGAAAATGGAGAAAAAAGCTCCGAAATCAAATTTTAATCGGGTCCAAAGTGAAGAAAACTGAAAGATTTCGCGAAACAACTTTGCGTGGTGCGTTGGAAAACGCGTATAAAGAGCAGATCTGAGAGAGAAAATGGTGTAGGAAGGGAGGAGAGCTGATTTCGGACTTGAAGTTGTGAGGAACAATGAGTTGGATTTGTGTATTTAAAGAAACAAGTGCAAAAAGTCAAAACTGCCCCTGTTTTTGGCTAGGTGGTAGGCCGACCACCTTTTCTGGTAGGCCGACCACCCCCTCTCACCAAACTGGTCGGTGGCCCTCTAAGGTGGTCGGTGGCCCTCCTGAGTGGTCTCCCATGCCTCTTTGAGCTCCCTGCAAATTTTGGTGGTGATCGGAGGTCCCCGGCTCTGGAGAAAGTACAAGGAAAGTGCGCTTTCCGGCGCGAAATCCCTCCGCGAGAACTTCAACTCCAACTTTCAATGCGTGTTTCGTCATCATTCGTCAAAAGCAAGGTGTATTCTTTTTGAGTACGTTGCGACCCCTCCGGGAGGTAAACCGGAGGTCGCGATTGAGTTGTCTTTGTCAAAGCTCGCATTTCTTTGCTCGATGTTTTGTTTTAAAATGCTCGTAAAGTCGCACTTATCTTGCATTGTTGTGCATGCCATTCGCATTGTTATGAATATCGCTTGAATTGTTTGTGCACGTTTCACCGGTATTGTTATACCTCCATGCTTAACTTGCGTTGTCACGCATGTTTCTCCTCGCATTGCGATGCACTTTTCCATTGGCACCTTGTTTGTCTGCGTTCGATATAGCATTGAACATATGTTGCTAACTATGTTGTGCTTGTTAAATTTCTCTCTTTGCAGGCACGATATTGTATGTACGGTCATTTGAAGCTGGTGCGACCAGATGAACCAGATAGGTATTGTATCTTCTCCGTGTGAGACGTGGTGAGAATTGAATAATTCTCTGCATTCTTACTGCATGAAATGTAGTTGTTGCTTTGCATTCTTGCTTAAAACTGTTGCATTTATTGTGAGTATTTGCCTCATTACAGCTTGCTACTTTGCATGATCATGAGTTACGTCCGACTTGGTGCATATCGTTTTGCATTGTGCCCCCGCCTATGGGGCATGCCTGCGGGAATATCTCTTTGTTTATCTCGCCTGTTTGTCTAAGTCTTCGGCCTTGTCAAAAATGGGTTGTCTCTGGGCTTTGACATTCACTCCCGTCAATTACGACTTCCGAGTTCTGTCAAAGAGGGGCAACTGTAGACACCCCATTTTTGACCGACCTTAAGACTCAGACGTCACCGATTGAGCGCTCAATGATGATACATATTGTGCTCGTTCTGAGGTCACAGAGTCTCGGCTGAGAGCCTTGCCTCGGACTTCAGGGCTCTTTTGTGCTTTACCTCGGTTTACGAACTGTAGACATCCCATTTTTGACCGTCCTCAAGACTTGGACGTCACCATTTGAACAATCGGTGATCATCCATGTTTGTGTTCGTCCTGAGTTCTCGGAGGTCTCGGCCACGCGCCTTGCCTCAAGACCTCTCGACTTGCCTGTTTGTGTTTGGTTTTGCACCAAACACTTGTTGTTTTGCTTCTGAGGGCAGGGAATAGCTTGTTGGCCATCCCCACACCTCACCGGCCATGGCTTGAGGCCACCGGCCATTGTTTTGTTGCCATCGGCCAAATGTTTGGCCGGGTCGGCACTCTTTTTGGTCGGTTGACCCATTTATCTGGTCAATTTGTCATTTTTGGTTGGCCGACCACTGTGCATCTGCTTTTGGTAGATATTTTGTGCCAGCTGTGCTAGCTGGCACCCACTTTGCCCCCCTCCATACACGTGTATGAAGGGATTTCACTCTTGCTTAGCTTGTTTTGTAAGCTTTGCAAGAGTGAATCTCAATAAAGGGAGGCCTTCTCCTCCCTCCTAAGGGTTCCAAGAAAATTCTAGAGGGTCTTAGATTAGGGTTAGGGTTTGTGTATACATCTATCTCTATATCTCCCTCTCTTGTGAGTTTTGTGTGTGTTTAGGTGTGTTTAGTCTTACTTTTGTGCACAAACACCTAGTGCTACACCTTCCCTTAGTTGCTGAGGCATCAAAGGGTGGTTCTTGGAGATTTTTAGGTGGATTCAAGCTTGGAAAACCAGCTGGAGCATTGTTCTTGAAGAGGGTCTTCAAGGGTAAGAACCTTACCCCTTTGTTCCCCATTTTTGCATAGACTTTTAGCCATCCTTGCATCTGTTTTAGACTTTGTATATAACTAATAAAAGTCTTGTTTTTCAGTGCTTTAAATAGTTGTTTAAGGTTGTTTTGTTGTTTGGGGTTGTTTGACCCCTCTTAGGCCTTGTTTGGCCCCATTTTTGTGCTATTTTGGTGAGCTTCGAGACTACCTTGTCTTGGCCTCCTCACCACTGAAATCCAGAGGGATTTCAGTGGTGGGGATGGTGCTTTAAGGTCCTAAGAAGGAGAGGGCCATCCCCTCTCCTTGTTGCCTTCAATATGTGCCATTTTAGCCTCATGTGTGAGCACCATTGTTGAGATCATGTTGGCCATGTCTTAGCTAGTATTTGTGCTTATTTTGTCATGATATAGCACTATTTTTAATTGGTTTAGACACACCATACTTGCTTTGCATACTTGTCTTGTAATGCCATGAATTTGCCTTAACATGTACTTAGCATTTAGACCACTATGCTTACTTGTTTTGGCCAAGCTTTGTGAAGCTTTTATGCATGATTTTAGTATGCTTAAGGTCTGTTTGTGGTTTTTTTGGCCATCCATGACATGCTTTGTATAGCCACCTTGCATTTTGGCTTGTTAGCCTTGGGTGTGTGAGTGTTGAGCATGCATTACTTGGCTTGTTTCAGTGGTTTGGCACCACTTATAACACCATTTCAGTCCTTGTGGTATGCTTGTATGCTTGCATTTGATGCCCCTTGAATGCTTTAAAAGGCTTGTGTCTTATGCTCCATGTTTGGACCTTTGTGCATGCCTTTAGACTTAGGCCATTTAGATGCCATCTAGGTGTGCCTTTGACCTTGTTTTGGTCTGCCTTGGGATGGTTTTGAGTCCCCATGGCCCTTTGGTCTTTTGCTTCATGTGTC
The DNA here is from genome assembly GCA_036172215.1 of Camellia granthamiana. Classification (NCBI taxonomy): domain Eukaryota; kingdom Viridiplantae; phylum Streptophyta; class Magnoliopsida; order Ericales; family Theaceae; genus Camellia; species Camellia granthamiana. Next base: position 14,042,779 of record CM069916.1, read on the forward strand.
ACATGGCCATAGTTTAAGTCCTTGGGTTTGGTTGCATGCCTTGCTTGCATTGTTAGGTTGATTTGGCATCATCCCTCATGTATTTTCAGAGCTTACTATGCTTGCCATTAGTCCATGTTTATCCTCTTTTAAGTGTACTTAAAAGTTGCTATTTGATGCATAAGTGTTGGACTTTGTGTGCATGAATGTTTGTGTGTACATTGGCCTTGCATGTTGTCACATACTTGGCCCATAAACATCTTGTTACATGCTTAAATGATAGTGCATTTGGCATGCATTCTTCTCTTTGTTTTGGTTGCTTAACATGTTACATGTTTTGCATGTTTGCATGCTTGTTGGCATTCTCATGTTCCATACTTAGCTCACATGCCTAGGTTGCATTGCATTGAGCATGCATGCCTTGTCTCTTGATCAAGTGATAGAGGTTGGGCCTATTGTTTGTTTATGTGCATTTCATTCCACATTGAAATGGCACACTTGGTTTCTTAGGCCATCACGTATCGAAATGCGCGATTGGTGGTCCGAGAATCGAGTACCATCCCCGTTTGAGTCATAAACATGATAAGGGGTGTGGTCGTGCCCACATTGCTTTGAAATGTATTGCCATACCTTGCTTGTCCTCTGTTGCTGTCAAAACAGGATTCTGCAAGCATAGATGGCCGACCGACCACATTCAGTGTCGACCGGCCATGCATTGTTGGCCGATGGCTTCATTGGTGGTCGATGATCACTTCCCTATGGCCGGTGACAATCCTTTATGGTCGGTTGCATCCCACAGTGTTCAGAGAGTGTTCCTTGGGACTTGTGAAGTTCTCAGAGATGCCAAGCAGTGTAAACAGAGGCAGCTTGTGCATGGCAGTGGATTTCCGAGCGAAGCCAATCCGAGCATGCGTGCATCCCTCTTCCCGAGGCCTTTTACTGCTTTCAGTAGCTTAATTGATTCGTTAATTAGTTAAGTGTTGTATAAATTACTTAATTAGCTTGATTAGTTGATTAATTTGTATTATTCATTCGGTCTCTTCGAGAGAGAGCATAACTGTGTAATAAGTGTGGGTGCGTGTGTGCATGTCTTCCAACCTCCACTTCTTTCTCCCTTTTACTTACCTGCTTTTGATGGCTAGTATTAGGGCATATTTAATTTAGCATCCTTATGCTATGCATGCGTGCATCCATTCATTTGTATTGCATGCACCGGGCTCGGCTCATCATGCTAACTGCATAGTATTTCAAATCTAACTTGAATACGTGTTATTTGTTGCATTCCACATGCCATCCTAGGATTAGCCGAGCCTATTCTAGTTGCATTTTGTATGCGATGCATTAGCCACTTAGCATGGACTTGGATCATACATTGATTGCTAACAAGTTCTTTGTTTTGGCTCGGAGTACTCGGTAAGCTTTTTATGCTTTAGCATCTTACATGAGTGTGAATGTTAACATGACAGCATGCTTACCATGTGGCTATATGCTTATGTGATGTAAACTGCCTGAATGCCTGTGGGTGAAGGTTGGATTGTTTGAGTTGGAACGAGTCATTGAAATCCGCGTTTTAGCCTACTCGCGAATAGCAAATTTCAAACCATTTTCCAAATAAACAGATATGTGATGCTTTGTTCCAAATTAGGCGATCTAGTCTATACTTTTGTGTTGTGCGCATCACATAGTAAGATTAACTAATTAATCGGAATAAGAACACATAACGTTTTCAAAACTAGATATCATGGTTAGTAGAGGCCGATCTTCGGATCGGGCGACAGGGGGTGCTCATAGCTGACCTTCCCCAATCGTACCCAAGTTCCCGAGCCGAGGCAACTTTGGGGATGACGAACACGTGGCCTTAGGCAAACGAGTCAGGGTTTCCTAAATTCCCCCATAAAAAATATTTAGGTGGCGACTCTGTATCTGGCAAAGCAGTCCATGTTTGGCACTTCTTTCTAAAAATCTGTTTTCAAAACGATTTGCCGGATTTGGACTCTTTGATGATTCATCGGTCTTGCATTGCACTCTACGAGATTAGATACAGGACCGTGACACTAAGTCGTGAACTGTAGTGAACCCAAATGAACAAAACGGGGATTTTCTCCCGGGACGTTCGGGACGTCTACAGTTTCTGGCGACTCCGCTGGAGACTTTAGAGAGCTTGACTCGAACTCATGATATCTTGTTTTGATTTCATTTATGTGTTTCTTTGCATTGCATGTGCATTGGTGCGCCTAAGTCATAGTGTTTGCCGTCTGCTATTCCTGAACGGTTTGACGGAGGCTCGCTTCAAGAAGCGTGCCATAAGGCTGACCGGTTACGGGCTCTGTCATGATGGGAACACAAACCCCGATTTTTACCGGGGCACCCCTTTTAACCATTCGACCTAGTGCATATTCGGCATCCATAGTGGCCATTCCAAGCTAGGACAGGTTGCTTACCCGATAATAGGTTGTTTGAAACCGCTGCGTGCGTAGTGAAACCCTAGTTCCTGACAAAATAGGACAGGGAAACCCTACCCCAAAATAGGGGTGTTTTGGCTCTTGCTTGCTTGTTATGTGCTTCTTGAGTTAACCTCTATAGGGAATGCATATACCAGTTTGCAAGTCTGAGCATCAGGCCTGAGGGCATCAGTATCGGAATCTGAGAATCAGTTATATCTGCGGATATCAGATTCAGTTTTGGGGCAGTGATTTTGGGGAACAGTGATCAGTAGTAGAGTACAGTTATTCAGCTACGCTTGTGTCTGTTCTGATTGGGCCGAAATGCTGCGTGTTTTCTCTTTCAGTTCAGAGATCTAGTACAGAATAGCCAGTGTTCTTCTTTGCTGAGGCAAGACAGACATCTGATCCGTCAGTCACCATTTAGTTCAGCGGACTTATGATGACGCAAAGTTCAGAGGAAATTGTGGTTATGGCAGCCGCATTAGACCAAGGAATCATCTTGCAGGATGAGACCAATGTTGATGTACCATACCCGCCCAGGTCGCCTGCCGCACGCCCGGTCTGGACGCCACAGTTGTGTCAAGCTCGTGAGCCCACCACGTTTGAATTGATGGGAATGATTGGTGATCTTCAGCGATCTGTGGCTAATCTCCCCTACGGAATGTCGGCTTCTCCACCAACCACATCCTACATCGGGAATTTTGTACCGCAGGAGCCCCCGCTATTGGGGCGAATTGTGATCGAGCTCAGCCAACCTGAGGCTGCCTCAAGCTATGGCCATGAGAAACTGTAGACGTCCCCGAAGGTCCCGGGAGGGAATCCCCCGTTTTGTTTATTCGGGCTCACTACAGTTCAGGACTCAATGTCACAGTCCTGTATCTAATCTCGCAGAGTGCAATGCAAGACCGATGAATCATCAAAGAGTCTAAATCCGGCAAATCGTTTTTGAAAATAGATTTTTTTTTAAAGAAGTGTCAAACATGGACTGCTTTGCCAGATACAGAGTCACCACCTGAATATTTTATTTTGGGGAATTTAGGAAACCCTGACTCGTTGCCTAAGGCCACGTGTCCGTCATCACCAAAGTTGCCTCGGCTCGAGAACTTGGGTACGATTGGGGAAGGTCATTTCGTGAGCACCCCCGCTCGCCCGATCAAAGATCGGCTTCTACTAACCATGATATCGATTTTTGAAAACATTGTATGCTCTTATTCCGGTTAATAGCCTAGAATTACTATGTGATGCGCACAGCATACAAGTATAGACTGGATTGCCTGAATTGGAATGAAACATCTCATGCTTGTTTTGAAAACGGTTTGCTACTCGCAAGTAGGCTAAAATGTGGATTTGCCACCCTCTGGTGGGCTTAGAAAACATGATGATTTGCCACTCTCAAGTAGGCTTAAAACTCACAGTCGATGCATTATTCCAATTCAGATAATCCAACCTTCACCCACAGGCATTCAGGCAGTTATATCATATAAGCACATAGCCTCATGGTAAGAATGCTATCATGGCAGTCACTCACACGCATGCAAGGATGCTAAAGCGTAAACACTTACCGAGTACTCCGAGCCAAAACAGAAGCTCTGTTAGAAATCCATGCATGATCCTAACTATGCTGAAATGCATAATGCAACACAGGCAGGAATGCAACTACAGTAGGCTAGGCTATTCTAAAATGGCATATGATGATGCTACAGCTAACATGTATTCAACTCGGAATTGAAATACAATGCAGTTAGTATGATGCGCCGAGCCCAGTGCATGCAAAACAGATGAATGGATGCAAACATAGGAGCATAAGTATGCTAATTGAAACATGCCCTAATCTAACCATCATAAGCTGGTAAATAAAAGGGAGAAAGACGTGAGATTGGAAGACATACATCACACACACGCACACTTATTACATTTGTGCCCTCGCTCGGAGGGTCCGAATAAATAATACGGTCCGAATAAATAATTAAATATTACAAAACCCTAATTAATTAACAAATTAACTAGGAAAGCAAGATAAACTAATATGCAAATCCATGGACCACCTCAGCTCTGTTCCGAATGATGAATGATGCATGCTTGAGTTGCCTGGCGCAGAAATCCATTGCGATGCCCCGATTCGCCTCTGTTTGCAATTAATGCCGGAATGCTGTGCAAAGCTCTAGAAGGCTGCTGATTTTTGATTTGCTACAATAGAGAGCAAAGAAAGGGGCATAGCAAAGCATTTTTCACACATGTATGCACGACCTCGATCCTCGTGCCACCAATCATGCATCTCGATGCATGATGGCCGAGGAGTCGAATTGCACGACTCAATATGAAATGAATGCACATGAAAACACAACAAGGCCTAAACTCCATCATGGGTAATCCGGAGAGTCAGCGACTGGGAATTGAGACACGTTTCGTCACTTTGAGTACGAAACGTCCCTCGTTTCCCATGTTTGGACTAAACCCTACTCCAAACACAATGTAACAAGTAGGATGGTATGCACCAATGCAAGTCTATCATGCAACCCTAATGCGATGCAACTAAGTGATGCAAATACAACTAACATGCACAATGCTATGGACTAAAATGGCATCCACAATGCAAGATGGACTTACACCAATATGAGTGGACCTCAGCCACACTCACATCAGTGGCCATGTGATGGAAATGAGACAACCGAAACAAATGTAAACATGCACAATGCAAGGGACCATTCCTAAGGCATCAAATGCCACTCTACCGAAGCATGGCAAGGGATGAAAGATGACATATAATGGGACATGATACAACTCTGAAATGGAATGAAAAATGGTCCCGAGACATGCAAGTATGGCACACAATGCAAGCTAGGGGGCCCGGGTACCGAAACTAGTGAAGTGCGTGACACTATAGATACCCAAAGCAATGCACCAAAGGCAAAACCAACCCCAAACAGACCCTAGGCAGGTCTGAAACAGTGGGGAAATGGCCTAAAATGATGGCTCGGAATGCAACGAAATGGAGCTCATTCAATGGTCCGAAAACAAGGCATACAAGTCCGACTCTCAAATACATTTAAAGAGTACAAAACATGGTAATATGGCATTCAAACAAGCTCTGAAATATGATGTATAATGGCCCCAAAACAAAGAAATACCTCAGTATATGCATGTAATGGACCCCGAAACTCAAAGCTAAGCAAGTGTATTGAACCTTGTAGACAATGACTCCAGCAGCTTCTGGACCAAGGAAGTGAGCTCTCAACCTCTGCAAATCAACTCCAAGATGCTTGGATGGATGGTGGAGGTGTTGTGCTAAGGGTTGGTGTGCAAATGGCCAAGGATATTAGGGTTTGGAGCTTGGAATAGTGAGCTATGGAGGGAGAGGTGTGTATGCCTTAACCAAAATTGTTGAACCCTTGCAAATGGAGATCAGCCTCTCCTTTATAGAGGAGAGGCTCTAAAGCTTCTCTAAGAAGCCTCAAATATCCTCCATACACGTGTATAGAGGATGGTCCAAATGCCTCTCAGCTGGCACAACTGGATTGCATTCAGAGAGAGCAAAAAGTAGATGGCTGGCCAACCAGTTCAAGTGGTCGGCCGACCACTCCCCCTGGTTGGCCGACCAGGGGTCAAAAGGTTCAACCAAGAAAAGTGGTCGGCCACCCCAGATTGGTGGCCTCCCAGATGAGTGCAACACAGTTGTATGGTGGGAAACTAGAAAATGTGACCCAGAAGAGAGGAAAACCAGCTTTTTAGCAAGGTTCAAAAGGGTCAAGAAGAAATACTGGTCGGCCTACCCATATTGGTGGCCTCCCAGATGAGCACAACACAATGGTGGTATGAAAAACCAGAAATTGTTGCTCAAAAGTGAGAAAAACCAGCTTTCTGTCAGAAAAATCGGCTGGAGGAGAGAGAAAATGTTTTTTGAAAGAATTGCTAGTCTCCCACCATCCTACCACCTTCCTAGCAATGAAAATAGGGTCCATACCAAAAATGAACCCTAACCGATGCAAAACGAGGGTTCGAGGGCCAAAACGCGCAGTCCGGGGCCCCGAAAACAGGCTGTTAGGCATCGGAGGTAGCATACGACCACGAAGGTGGTCTTCCAGGCCACAGTGTCTCTATAAGGAGAGAAAATAAGGTGTGTGGCAAAAACCAGAGCAAATGGAGGTAGTTAAGCGGTCCCGAACCGAGGCACACGGCCGACGGCTCCGAAAATCGGAAACTGGCCTCCAAACAGGATGAATGGCCTACGACCACGAAACGTAACCTACGGCAACTGAGAGATGGTCTACGAGACCTCTCCTTCCCTTCAGGAAGAGAAAATAGAGAAAATAGGACCTGGTTCGCAAACCGAGGCAAAGAACAAAAGAGCCCTGAAGTCCGGAGGCAAGGCTCGCAGCCGAGACTCTAAAACCTCGGAACGAGCACAATATGGATCATCACTGAGCGCTCAATCGGTGACGTCTGAGTCTTAAGGTCGGTCAAAAATGGGGTGTCTACAGTTGCCCCTCTTTGACAGAACTCAAAAGTCATAAGTGACGGGAGTGAATGTCAAAGCCCAGAGACGACCCATTTTTGACAAGGCCGAAGACTTAGACAAACAGGCAAGATAAACAAAGAGATGTGCCCGCAGGCATGCCCGCAGGTGGGGCAAAATGCAAAACGATATGCACAAAGCCAAGCGTAACTCATGATCATGCAAAGCAGCAAGCTGTAATGAAGCAAATATTCACAATAGATGTAGCAGTTTTAAGCAAGAATGCAAAGCAACAACTACATTTCATGCAATTTAAGAATGCGGAGAATTATTCAATTCTCGCCACGTCTCACACGGAGAAGATACGATACCTGTGCGGCTCGTCTGGTCGCACCAGCCTCAAATGAACCATACATACAATATCGTGCATGTAAAAGAGAGAAACTTAACAAGCAGAACATAGTTAGCAACATATGTTTAACGCTATATCGAACGCAGAAAAACATGGTGCCGGTGGAAAAGTGCATCGCAATGCGAGAAGAAATGTGCGTGACAACGCGAGTTACGCATGGAGGGTATGACAATACCAATGAAACGTGCACAACAATGCAGGTGGTATGCATGAGAATGCAAGTGACGTGCATAACAATGCAGGATAAGTGCAAAATTGAATGCATGTTTAACACAGAACAACGAGCAAAGAAATGCAAGTTTTGACGAGTGCGACTCAATCGCGACCTCCGGTTTACCTCCTGGAAGGGTCACAACATACTCAAAAAGGATACATCTTGCTCTTGACGAGTAACGATGAAACACGCATCGAAAGTTGGAGTTAAAGTTCCCGCGGAGGGATTTCGAGACAAAAAGTGCACTTTCCTTATACTTTTTCGGGTGCTGGGGACTCCGATGACTACCAAATTTTGCAGAGAGTTCAAAGAGACCTTGGAGACCACCTTGGGAACACCACCGACCAGGTTTGCAGGCTATTGGAGGCCACCGATCAGGTTTGAGTGCAGGGGGTGGTAGGCCTACCAGAAAAGGTGGCCGGCCGACCACCTAGCCCAAATCAGGGGCAGTTTTGACTTTTCACCCTTGTTTCTTTAAATGCACATGTATAAAGCTCTTTTCCTCATAACTTCAGATCCGAAATTGTCTCCTCCTCCTTCCTAGACCATTTTCTCTCTCAGATCTGCGCTCTATATGCGTTTTCCAACGCCCCACACAAAGTTGTTTCGCGAAAACTTTCAGTTCTCTACACTTTGGACCGATTAAAATTTGATTTTGGAGCTTCTTTTCTCATTTTCACCACTTGAGGTAAGTTTGTCTCAACATTTGGAACATTTTCTCGGGAGTTGACTTTTTCATTTCTCGAGAGTTGACAGTTGTTGACTTTTTCCAATTTTGGCTCATTTTTGCAGATTTCTTGAGATGGCGGGTCATGTTCCCCATGGCGGAGGTTCTCCAGGTGCCGGAGGTGATCCAGACATCATGTCCTTACCTCCGAGGGTTCGTCCGTTCATTCCCGAGAGGTACGACCCTCCGACACACATCCTCCCTCGGGCAGTTTTCTATCATTTCACCGATTTTGATGCTCGAGCACCTGTGGATCTGCTATTGCGGGAGCTGGAGTCCCACCTCTCTCATCAAGCACAGGAGGTATGTACTTCACTTTTTACATTTTCTGCAATATATTCTGCATTTTCCGTGCATTTCATGCTTTCGCTATGCATGCTCATCTGCTCGTTCTTAACGGACTTACACACCGTATTTCTGCTCATTCTAGCACACAGCTTGTCTTGAATATTTAGTCTATAACACAGTATTCTGTTTGCATCTTGAACACATAGCTCAATCACTTGACTTTCTGAACCCGCAGCCCATATTTGATTGTGAACACGCAGCACACACTTGTTGAAAGTTGAACACACAGCCCAAACTTCGAGATGAACACACAGCTCATATTTGATTGTGAACACGCAGCACACACTCGTTGAAAGTTGAACACGCAGCCCAAACTTTGAGATGAACACACAGCTCATATTTGATTGTGAACACGCAGCACACACTCGTTGAAAGTTGAACACGCAGCCCAAACTTTGAGATGAACACACAGCTCATATTTGATTGTGAACACGCAGCACACACTCATTGAAAGTTGAACACGCAGCCCAAACTTTGAGATGAACACACAGCTCATATTTGATTGTGAACACGCAGCACACACTCATACTGAACACACAGCTCATATTTGATTGTGAACACGCAGCACACACTTGTTGAAAGTTGAACACGCAACCCAAACTTTGAGATGAACACACAGCTCATATTTGATGGTGAACACGCAGCACACACTTGTACTGAACACGCAGCTCATATTTGATTGTGAACACGCAGCACACACTTGTTGAAAGTTGAACACGCAGCCCAAACTTTGAGATGAACACACAGCTCATATTTGATGGTGAACACGCAGCACACACTTGTTGAAAAGTTGAACATGCAGCCCAAACTTTGAGATGAACACACAGCCCATATCTGATTGTGAACACGCAGCACACACTCATACTGAACACGCAGTTCATATTTGATTGTGAATACGCAGCACACACTTGTTGAAAGTTGAACACGCAGCCCAAACTTTGAGATGAACACACAACTCATATTTGATGGTGAACACGTAGCACACACTTGTTGAAAAGTTGAACACGCAACCCAAACTTTGAGATGAACACACTGCCCATATCTGATTGTGAACACGCAGCACACACTCATACTGAACACACAGCTTATATTTGATTTGCACACAGCTCATACATTTCATTTGCACGCAGCTTATTCATTTCATTTGCACGCAGCTTATTCATTTCATTCTGAAACTGAATACATGTGTTCATTATGAATGCAGGTGTCTTCCCGTGTTACACGAGGATACGGCTCCATCGTTGCGAGGGAGTGGTATGCAGAGCTCCCAAAGGCCATTCGTGATTGGGTTGACTAGGCAGGGTTCGGACCCTTTTGCGCAGGGATATCTTACTATCCTGCTAGCAGGACATTGATGGGGGCACTTGTGGAGAGATGGTGGGACACCACTAACTCGTTCCATTTTTTAGCTACCGGGGACATGATTATGACCCCGTTCGACTTTGCTGTGCTGACAGGCCTTGACGTGGGAGGCTGGGCGATCCCTTATGATGAGGACATGGGTGAGTGGGAGGCCGCCTGGATATATCTATTGGGAGCTCGCCCACCAGTTGATAGATCCTCAGGCAGAGTCCGGTATACCTGGTTTTCTTCACATTTCAGAGGGAGGGTGCCCGAGACTCCCGAGGAGGTAGCGCAGTATACCCGAGGGTTTTTGATGTTCCTCTTCGGGACCACTCTGTTTGTCGATAGGGGGAACACCGTTGGGCTATATCTGCTGAGTGCTCTGGTGGACCTATCGCGAGTCGGCTAGTATGACTGGGGTGGCGCCAGCTTAGCTACCCTCTACTGCTATATGAGTGCGACCTCCCGCAGACGGGGGAACATAGTCGGCGGCTATTGGAGAGCATGGGAGGTACTTTTCTGTCCTCTTGATTTACATTTCTACTTTTCATTATCTGTACATTGCACACACGGCACACTTTACATTCTGTACTTTGCACTCTGCTCTCAGCATTCTGTATTCTCTGTATATTCTGTATTCACATTCTGCACTCAGCACTCTGTATTCTTATGACTTTTGCCCTGTTTTCTACAGCTGTGGGTCTTCACGTATTTTCCGACGCTAGCCCCAGAGCTCAAGGTGGAGGTGCCTCTTATGACTCCGTATTCACTCGTTTTTTAGGGCCAGTATCGGCCGAGACCTTGGGAGACTCTCCCCTACCTACGGCAGTTTTTCGACATAGTGCGGCCGACAGAGGTAATTCAGAACCCTCAGTTCTCCATGTTTTCATCTTTGATTTATCTTGCACATTTGCGATTTCTATCGGCTCATGCATTGGTTATCCGCAGATCATATGGCAGCCCTGGGTGCCTTTGGGTGGAGACATCCGAATTCAGTTTGCTGGGGCATGGGCCTCTTCTCGGTATAGGATCCTGTTTGAGGCGCCAACTGGTAGGGCCTGGTCCTTAGGGAACCGCTTCCTGCGCCAGACTATGGGCTTCCCCGAGTAGAGTGTTCCCTCAGCACCTCCGGATGACATGCGATCCACTGATAGGCTCACTCCTCAGGATGTCACTAGCGCCATGTTGGGCACCAATGTATTACTACATGTGGAGGAGCGGTAGTACACGACCTACCGCCATACATACTTGATGCCTCCCTTGACAGGTGTCCGCACTCCCACAAGGAGGTCTGCTGGGATGCCATACTCGAGTCACGTCCGAGCCAGAGACATTCCTTCTACCAGTAGGGCTGGTACATCTAGAGGTGGGGCTGGACTGGTTCCCCCGATTCCCCCGATTTATCATCACCCTGGATGGCCAGATATTCCGACTGAGCTGACAGGATGGCGATATGGGACTTCCTACCCGATTCCGATAGAGCCTCCTATGCCTGGTCACCCATACGTCAGTGATCCTAACTCACCACCGGTATGTTCCTCTGCTTTTCATTTATCACTCAGATACTTAGGCACTCATTTATTCATTGATGATTTGAGCTTGTATCTGCAGCCACCCAGAGAGTACATGGAGGGGATGCTCGGATTGGTGGCCTCACTTGAGCGCATGGTCTTGCGGAGAGAGGCGCAGCTGTCCATCATCGGTGTTCCGGTACTCTTTAGTTTTCTTGCATTTATCATACTTCTGATGACATGCTGAACTTGAACATTTCACTGCATTGATTGACCGTGTGTGTAGAGCACATCTGACACACACCACATTCATGTACTGTATCTACATACATCCACTCTATGTAGTTTCCTTGCATCTGCATCTAATATACATATTTTGGTTGATGTATTCAAATTGTGCTCTTTCTTTTCAGATGCCTCCGATATATACTGGGCCACAGGCCGGGCCACTTGGACCTTCCCGAGGAGCTGGGCCATCTAGGCCTTCTCGAGGAGCTAGGAGAGGGGAGTCGTCTCACAGACGAGGCAGGCGCAGACCATATATCATAGAGGAGGAGTCCAGCGAGGAGGAGGAGTCTGCGCATCCTCAGTCAGAGACATCTGCCGGCAGAGAGGATGACTCTGAGTCCGGCTCTGAGGGCAGAGATGATGCCGAGGAGGGTTCTGATTCAGACGGTGGTGCTGGAGGAGATGGTGCAGGGACTTCTCAGCCGAAGAGGACGAAGAGGGCCTCTTATTCTTGCACTTGAGAGCACAGATGTTCCTGCTTTATTTGCCTTTTTTACTAGTAGTTGTAGCACATTGTACATTATTAGGCAGTTTTATTTTCTGTAAAACTTGTACCCTTGTTGTAAAATGTTGTAAAAAAGGAAGTATGATGGAATGAAATAGCTTTTGTTCAAAAAGTGTTGTATTTTATGTTCTTAGCATCACATCGCATCATTTTGCACGAAAATGAGATTGAATGGAAATGTGCATTGAAAATCGCCAAGTCAGGTAGTGAACCAACGCAACAAACGAAACAACTCAACTCACTAAGAAACAACAGAACCTTAGCAAGCTTACAACTCGATAAGCAAGACACAACAATGTTGATTAAACTTAGAGTAACAACTCGATACACAAAACTCGTCAACTCGACAAAACTTAACAACTCGATAAGCAAAACAGCTCGGTAAGCAAAACAACAACTCGATAAGCAAAAACAATAACTCCATAAGCAGGACTTAACAACAACTCGATAAACACACGTATTTCGGACGATCTGGGTGACGGAACGCATCCGAAACTGGGGTAAACTTGAACCTTCAACACTCCCAATGCATGGAAATGCTAGGAACTTTCTTTTAGAAACTAGAACAGGACCAAAGCCACCCTCCTCTCCATGGCCGACCAGGTTAGGAAGCTGGCCAACCAGCTTTTTCAGTGGAGACCAAGGGGGGTGGTCGGCCTACCAGGAAAGGTGGTCGGCCGACCACCTGGTTTGGCAGCCATCAATTTTTCGACACGTGTCCCCCGAACAGTGCCTTATCCTCTTTAAAAGTTCCAGCCTCATGGTTCATTCGTTTCATCTTAGTTTTGCATCAAAATGGAGGCGTTCCTCACCCAAAATCTTACAGCTTGGATTGCCACTCTTGATGGCTCAAAAAATTTGAACTTCCAGGGCTTCGGCTTGAATGCACTATTCACGTTGGGCCGTACTTCGCTGCATCTTCCTTTCCTCCATGCCGCGACAAGGTTTTGGAATCCGGTAACACACGTCTTTAGCTTTAGCGGGCAAGAGATGTGTCCTACTTTTGAGGATTTCCAAGTTTTGATGGAGTCTAAGTGCAACGAGGAAATCTTGCCTCAACTCCGATTCGGCCACGTCCAAGCCCTAGGACAAATGTGCGGCCTCACTTTGCATGATGCTCGATCATTGATTCGCGACAGGGAGCTGGACATCCCAAGCTTGGTTTGCCGGTTTTTTGATGCTGGTAACCGCGGTGACCATCATTGGCAGGGCTATCGGCGACACGTGCTTTGCCTATGCTTGCTATCTCATTTCTTACTTGCCCCGGGCTCCGGTGGATTCAGTGTCCGATTGATCAAGGTCGCCCAAGGTTTGAAGGAGGGCAAGAGCTGCATTGCCATGACATTGGCTGAGACCTTGATGGACTTAGACACTTTTCATCGTCGGGAGACGGCTAGGCTTGTAGGGAGCCCACTACTGTTGCAGGTAATGTTTCCCACCTCATCTCACATATGTATTGCTCACATCACTCGGCCTTCAGGCTCGATTTTTCTCACAAAACCCTTTGCTTACTTTTCTCTCATCGTACATCTCTCTATTCTTTATTCTCTCATTTTTCATCCCTCTCCAGGTGTGGTTGATGGACAAGTTATAGATTGTGGAGTCTTGCCCAGCGTACTCAGCTCGCGGTTACTTTTTCCGACAACGCTTGGTCGATGCCCTGGATGAGAGGTGGTGGTCCAACTGGATGTGCGGATTGTCCGCAGACCGCATTGCTTGGCACTGCCCTTGGCTCAATCTGCTGGCAATGAGTTACAGCATGACCCATCAACCTAGGATTCAATTAATTGGCATGACACACTGTGTCTTCTATTTTCCGTTCCGGTTCCAGCGCCAATTCGGACATGATCAGGCCTGCCCGCCAGAGGGGACAGAGTACCCTGCTGCATTCCCGGTTCGAGGCGCACAGCTTGCCCGGTATGCCACAGCATGGAGGACTAGAGAGCTCCTGGCCCCCGCTCCCACTTTCAGTTGCACTTTGTCTGACGAGTGCTTGGATTGGCTCAATGAAGAGGCACAGATGGGGCCCACTTTGGCATCGGAGGCTTCGACCAGCTCTGGGAAAGGGCGCAGGAACACCTGACTTATCTATGCCCCGGATTTATTGCTTTATTAGTACTTTCAAGTTTTCTTTATGAATGTAACCAAAAAGCAACTTCAATTTGTATGCAAGAGCAGGAGAACTCTGTATTGAAATCAATGAAATTGAAGGTTGTTGGTACTGAAAATTTTCCGCTTTGGTCCAAAAATGGTCTAAGTTGTAAAAAGATTAATTTTGAGCAAAGTCAACTTTTATTAAAACTTTTCAAAATCATTTTCGATATGGATCAGAACTGGACACGTCTAAAATCTGTCACCGAGATGTACAACCTCGGATCCCCAGCAACTGGAAAGCTGCCCCTAGTCTGAAAAGTACCGCAGCACTGCAGAGCAACGGAAAGTTGCCCCTAGTCTGAAAAGCACTGCACCGGAGATCATAACCGAACTCTTGAATGCTGAATAGACAAAGATGGGCGAGATGATCAAATGGACAAAGTTGATCGGGGAAAAGTTTATGGCTGAATTTCAGGATGAAGTAGCATACGTATCCCAAAGATGGGAATCAAGCCTTACGTAGTTCAGGCTCAGGTTCACTCGAGTATTTTCACTCTCCTTTTACGCTCTAACTTTTGCCAAGGCCGCCCTTTGCGGGTTTTCAACCTTGCGAGCTCAGTTTTTGTAATTTTAAAATTTTTTGTGCTCTAACTTTTGCCTAGGTCGCCCTTTCGGGTTTTCGGCCTAGCGAGCCTCTCAAGGGTAATATTTCTTCAACTTGTCCATATTGATCGGTTGGGAGAACTCTAGGCCATCTAGGTCCATCAGAACCACAGCTCCACCTGACCAGATAGCTTCGATGATGTAAGGACCAGTCCAATTGGGTCTGAACTTGCCCCTTGGGTCGTGGATGGGAGCTCGGTTGTCCTTGAGCACCAAATCTCCTTCCTTTAAATTCGTGGACTTAACTTTCTTGTTGAAAGCCCTGGCAATTTTGCACTGATAACCTTGAACATGGTACAGTGCTTTCAATCTTCGCTCGTCAAAGAGCATGAGTTCCTCAAATCTGCTCTGCTGCCAATCTGCTTCGGCTATCTAACACTCAGCCAGCACTCTCAAAGACGGAACTTCAATCTCGATAGGTAGAACGGCCTCCATCCCATAAACTAATGAATACGGAGTCGCCCCAGTAGACGTTCTAATTGAAGTTCGGTAGCCCTACAGAGCAAATGGCAACTTATCTGGCCAATCCCGGTAGGTTTCCACCATCTTCTGCAGTATGTGTTTGATATTCTTATTGGCGGCCTCGACCGCTCCATTGGTTTGCGACCGATATGTGGATGACTTATGAAAAGCCACGTTGTATTTCTCCAACAAGTCAATCACTTCCTTCTTGAAGTGGGAACCATTATCTGAAATGACCTCGTTTGGGACCCCATAACGACAGATGATGTTGTTTCTGATAAACTTCACAACATGTGAAGCCTTCAACACCGCATAGGATTGGGCCTTAACCCACTTTGTGAAATAATCTATCGCGACCAAGATGAACTCATGCCCATTCGACCCCTTTGGCGTGACAGCCCCGATCACATTAATTCCCCAAACTGAAAATGGCCATGGCGAAGTCATATTGTACATCTTCGACGACGGGATGTTGTAGACACCCCATTTTTTACCGTCCTCAAGACTTGGACGTCACCGCTTGAACACTCGGTGATTATCCATGTTTGTGTTCGTTTGGAGTTCCCGGAGGTCTCGGCTACGCGCCCTGCCTCAGGATCTCCGAACTGGACCGTTTTGTGTTTGGTTTTGCACCAAACACCTGTGTTTTGCCTTGGAGGGGCAGGGAATTCCTTGTGAGGCATCCCCACACACCACCGGCAATGGCTAGAGGCCACCGGCTGGTTTTTGTTGCCACCGGCAATGTATGTTGCCGGTCGGCACTCTTTATTGCCGGTCGGCAGTCAATTTTGTCAAAATGACATTTTTGGCCGGCCGACTACTGTTCAGCTGCTTTTGGAGATATTTTGAAACAGCTGGCTGGCATTTTCTTCCCCTCCATACACGTGTATGGAGGGATGCGCCTCTTGTTAGCTTACATTGTAAGTCTACAAGATTGGCTCCTCTATAAGAGGAACCCTCCTCTCCTTTGCTCAGGGGTTAGAAAAAATTAGAGCTTTTTGCTTAGAAAACACAGAGGAAGCTCTGGTTTTAGGGTTAGGGTTCAATACATATCCTATCTCTATATCATTCTTGTGTGTGTTTTAGTCCATACTATTGCACACAAGCACCTAGTGCTCCACCTTCCTTTGGCTACTGAGGTTCTAAGGGCTTGTTCTTGCCATTTTTGACTGGATTGAAGCTCAAGGAGGCAACAAGATCACCATTGTTGAAGAAAGGCTTCAAGGGTAAGAAACTAGTCCTTTTTACCCCATTTTTGCATCTTCTTTCTACCTATCTTAGAGCTGTTTTTGTGTTTAGTGTATAACATAAAAAAGTTCTGTTTTTAGGCCCTCTTGATTGTTTGTTAAGAGTGTTTTGTGGTTTGGCTGTGTTTGACCACCCTTAGGCCTTGAAAGGCCCCATTTTTGTGCTATTTTGTGCTAGCTCCGGGATTTTGGTGTTTGGGTCTCTTCACCACTGAAATCTTGAGGGATTTCAGTGGTAAAGATGATGCCTTGAAGTCCCAAGAAGGAGAGGGTCACCCCCTCTCCTTGTTGTCCTTGCAAAGGGCACTTTTTGGCCTCTTGAAGAAGCCTTTGTTCAAGTGTGTGTTGAGCATGCCATGACTATTTTTCATGCTTATATCGCCATAATATAACATGGTTTTAAGTTGTTTTTGGTATACCATGCATGCCTTGCATACCTACCTTGTAATGCCTTGCGATTGCCTTAATATGCCTTAGGTTGTGTGCCTTTGTTTTAGCATGTTTTAGGCTTAGATTTGTGAAGCTTTTGTGCTTATTTTGCAATGCTTTAGGTCTGTCTTAGGTTGTTTGAGTCGACCCTAGCATGCATTATATAGCCCCTTTGCATTTTTGGGCTTGTTGGCCTTAAGTATGTAAGTGTATAGCATGCTTTGTTTGCTTTGATTTAGTGGATTGGAGTCATTTTTCATGTTATTTCAGTCCCTTTAACATGTTTGTATGCTTGCCTTGCATGCCTCTTTAACGCCTTATGAGCTTGTATTGTATGCTCCTTGAAAGTGCATGTGTGCATGCCTTTGGACTTGAGCCATTTAGATGCCATCTAGGTGTCCCTCGGGTGTTGTTTAGGTCTGCCTTTGACCTATTTTGAGTCCCCTTAGCCTTGTGAGGCTTGGTGGGTTTGACCTTGGTTTAAGCCTCTTGGCTTGCCCCAAGTACTTGGGCCATTTGCATGCTTTACTTGCTTGAATTAGTTGGTTTGGCACCTCTATTTTGTGCAATTTCAGAGCCTTTGTTGCATGCTAATTGTCTATGGTTTGGTCTCTTTAAGTGTGCTTAAGAGTTGCCTTGTTTATGCTTAAGGTGTTGGACCGTGATTGCGTGCATATGTGTGTGCATTTTGGCCTTCATTTCCTTGGTTTTGGCCACTGTTTTGGGCCTAATTGGAGCTGCCTAATTCATGTGCAAGACCATCATTTGCTTAGTTGTATGTTTACCTTACATGTTTGCACATTGTCCATGTTCATGCTTGCATGCTTGCCCTCATGATCATGTTGCATATTAGCTAACATGCCTAGGATGCATTGTACTTTGCATGCATACCTTGTCCCTTGATTTAGTGATAAGGATTGGGCCTTGGTTTGATTGTTTGCATTGCATTTGAAATCAAGTTGCACACTTGATTCTTTGGGCCATCATGCATGGAAATGCGTGATTGGTGGTCCGAGAATCGAGACACATGCCTCTTTGAGTCGCAAACATGATAGGGGGCATGATTGGTGCATACATTGTTTGAATTGTATTGCCATGCAAGTTTTGCTCTCTGCTGCTGTGAGTTGCAGGTTCTGCAGGTATTGTTTGCCGACCGGCAACATTGATGGGTTCATTTTGTGCCGATGGCCACATCCTAGTGCCGGTGGTCATTCTACTTAGCCGGTGGGATCCCCCAGTATCCTGAGAGGCATTCCTAAGACTTTGGCAGTCTTCAGAGGAGCAAAGCAGGGAAAACAGAGGCAGACTATGCATGGCAGTGCGATTCCGAGCAAGTCCCGAGCATACGCTGCATCTGACCCGCTTCCCGAGGGGTTTACTGTTTTAATTAGATTGATTAATTCGCTTAGTTAATTTAATTGATCTGTAATATTTAATTAGCTTGCGTAGTTAATTAATTTGTATATTCTTTTGGTCCCTCCGAGCGAGGGCAAATCTGTAATAAGCGTGTGTGAGTGGTATGCATGTCTTCCAACCCCCATTTCTTTCTTCCCTTTTATTTACCCGCTTACGATGGTAGATTAGGGCACGTTTATTTTAGCATACCTTATGCAATGCATGCGTGCATCCATACATTTGTCTTACATGCACCGGGCTCGGTACATCATACAAACCGCATTGTATCTTCAAATCTAACTTGAATACGTGCACCGAATGATTGCATTTCACATGCCATTTTAGGGTTAGCCGAGCCTATCCTAAACTGCATCTCTGTATGTGTTGCATTAGCCACTTAACATGAACTAGGACATGCATGTTTGCTAACTAGTTTCTTGTTTTGGCACGGAGTACAATGTAAGTATTTATGCTTTAGCATATTGCATGCGTGCGAATGTTAACATGACAGTAGGCTTACCATGTGGCTAAATGCTTATATGAGATAAATTGTTTGAATGCCTGTGGGTGGAGGTTGGATTGCTTGAGTTGGAAAAACTCGTTGAAATCCGTGTTTTAGCCTACTTGCGAGTAGCAAATTCCAAAGCACTTTCAAAACAAACGGATATGCAATGCATTTTATTTCCAAATTAGGCAATCTAGTCTATACTTGTTTGTTGTGCGCATAACATAGTAATTCTAGGCTAATAACCGGAATAAGAACACATAACGTTTTCAAAATCGGATATCATGGTTAGTAGAGGCCGGTCTTCGGACCGGGCGAGAGGGGGTGCTCATAGCTGACCTTCCCCATCGTACCCAAGCTCCCGAGCCAAGACAACTTTGGTGATGACAGACACGTGGCCTTCGGCACTGAGTCAGGGTTTCCTAAATTTCCCATTTTAAAAATATTTAGGTGGCGACTCTGTATCTGGCAAAGCAGTCCATGTTTGGCACTTCTTCTCAAAATCTGTTTTTTTTCTCAAAACAATTTGCCAGAGTTGGACTCTTTGGTTCAGATTACGAACCGCAACAAACAAAAAAGGGGAGTCCGAACTGTAGCATCGAGGCCCCTCGCGAGCGCTGTTACAGTTTCTGGCGACTCTGTTGGGGAGTTTAGAGAGCTTGACTCGAACTCGTGATATCCTGTTTTGACTACACTTATGTGTTTCTTTGCATTGCATGTGCATTGGTGCGCCTAGGACACCGTGTTGGCCATCTGCTATTCCTGAGCGGTTTGTCGGAGGCTTGTCTTGTCAAGGCATGACCATAAGGCTGACCGGTTGCGGGCTCTGCCAGTATGGGAACACAAATCCCGGTTTTACCGGGGCACCCCTTTTTGACCATTCGACCTAGTGCATATCGAGATCCATAGTGACCATTCCAAGCTATGATAGGTTGCTTACCCGATATAGGTTGTTTGAAGCCGCTGCGTGCGTAGTGAAACCCTAGCTCCTGACAAAATAGGACAGGGAAACCCTACCCCAGCATAGGGGTGTTTTGGTTCTCTTTTACTTGTTATGTGCTTTTAGAGTGTATCTCTACAGGGAACACACATGTCAGTTCGCAAGAGTGGGTATCAGGCCCGAGGGCACCAGTATCAGTGTTTGTTGAGAATCAGTTATGTCTGCAGGTATCAGTTCAGTTTTGAACAGTGATTCTGGGGAACAGTGATCAGTAGTAGAGTGCAGTTGACCGGCTACACCCGTGTTTGATCTGTTTGGGGCTGAAATACTGCTTGTTTTCCGTTTCAGTTCAGAGATTCAGAAAGTTGATCCAGAACAGCTAGTGTCTTCTCCTTGCTGAGGCAGGACTTAGCATGACGCAGAATTCAGAAGAGATCGTGGTCATGACGGCCGCGTTGGATCAGGGAATCACCCTACACAGTGAGACTACTGTTGATATGCCGCATCCGCCCAGGTCACCCGCTGCGCACCCAGTTTGGACCCCCCAGCTATATCAGGCTCGCGAGCCCACCACATTCGAGCTAATGGGGATGATAGGTGATCTCCAAAGATCCGTGGCGGATCTCGCCTATGGAATGTCTGCTTCGCCACCAGCCGCACCATATGCCGGAGGCTTTGTATCCCAGGAGCCCCCGCTATTGGGACGGATTGTAATTGAACTCAGCCAACTGGAGATGGCCTCTAGTTATGGCAATGACGTACCAACTCAAACCCTAGATCAGGCTGAGGCCAGAGACAAAGGCAAGATGAAGGCAGATGCCGATCCTATCGAACAACTGCTGTGGGCAGTAGAGGCTTTGAAAGCCGGGGGAATGAACAAGCAACAGATATCCGCAGTTGTGACAAAAGCTGTGGAGGACGCTTTCTCCACTCCGCCTGAGGGCAATTCCAGTCAATCAGAGAACCGGGATAGGCCCCGTCATGCCAAAACAGTTCTTCCCGCTCCCAACCTTGCATTCGGAAAGGATCAGAAATCCAAGGCCGCACCCGCCGATCCGTTCGCGAGTGCATCTAGCAAGAGTGCTCAGGCTCCAAAGTACCTGCCCCGAGGGCGCAGGGTCTTTCATGCTCTCTACATGCCATTGTCCAAGGCACTTCAGATCCTTGCCGAGAGGGGACACCTTAAACCCCTGGAGCCTCGGCCCCTCCCGAAGAATCTCCCTGCTACTCATGACCCTGCTCAGTACTGTGCGTACCACCAGCAGACAGGCCATGCTACCGACAATTGTTTCCGCCTCCGTCATGAGGTGCAAGATTTGATTGACAACAAGGTTATCCTTCCACCCACCTCAGCCAAGTCCATTACTACCCAGCTATTGGATTTTGAGGATGCGAATACTGTGAGTATGTGATCAGGGTGGGACCACTTGCGAGCGGCGCCCAGTGTTTTTGATGTGGCGTCTGGCACGCATTTTTGAGCATCTGCAAATGCTAGTTTTGTAAATTCTGGCTTGGGTGTCGAGTCAATCTTTTGTTTTGTTTTGTTTTGAGTCTGTCTCATTGTCTTGAGTCGGTCCTTTTGCTTACGGATCTGTCTTGTTGTAGCGAGTCAGTCCCCTTTGTATAGAATACCAGGTGATTCCAGGGTTGTTGCTTCGAACGCCGTTTTGTAATTATCCTTTTGTTTTTCCTTTTGAGTCCGTCTCGGCCGAGGAGCCAGTCACAATCAGGGAATCTGAATGAAACAGTCGCGGCTATCACATTTCCGTACTTCTTGTTGTTTCAGCTAGTTGTGCCAGAGGATGTGAATGGAACGACAGTACATTTCGCCTACTCTCTTGTGCCTTAAGCATCCTTGTAATGACCTAAGCTTTTCATAAAAACCCTTTTTGAACACTGCGGTGATAAAAAACGAAGAGGGAGGAATTCCTCGGGATTTGTAAAATTTTGATCATTTTGAGGAAAAGAGAGGTATGCTACGTTTTTAATGAATGAAATCATGCTTGTCGGCGTGAGTACTGAGAAGGATCCTGGTTTGATCCAGACTGGTTCCACACTATCTTCTGCGCGAGCGATTTGTCGCTTTCTTAAAAACTTTCAAGAACGAAATGTTTCGCGCAGTCTTGCGGAGACCTGTGTGGAATCGCTCTTGAGATTGTACAGCCCAGGATCGCTCTCAGCCTCAAGATTCAACCTATCTGTTTCAAACTTGGAATCTGTTCAAAACATTCAGTGCCATGAAACGCCTGCGTGGCCCATTTTGAGGCAGCCTCGAGCAAGAGGCATCAAAATCAGATCAAGGAGATCGGATCCCACCAGGCAAGGCTCGTGAAGCAACCGTGATGGACTTTTCTGCAAATTGACACAACAGTCACTCTCCTGGATACAGAGAGGCTTCAATCTCAAAACCATTTGGCATGGGTGCTACACTTTTTACCCTTTGAGAGGCTCGTTGGGCCGAAAACCCGGAAGGGCGACCCAGGCAAAAGTTAGAGCAAAAGAAAAATACAAAATGCAAAAAAAAGAAAGAAAAAAAAGAGACAAAAAGAAAACAGAAAAAAAAAAAACAACAAAAAAGGAAAAGAGCAAAAAAATAGCAAAAAAAAAAAGAAGAAGAAAAGAAAAAGAAAAACATAGCTCGCAAGGTCGAAAACCCGCATCGGGCGCCTTGGCAAAAGTTAGAGCCTAAAATCAGTGAAGGTTAAAATACCCGAGTGTACCTTAACCGGAACTACGTAAGGCTTGATTCCCATGTTCGGGATACGTAGGCAACTTCATCCTGAAGTCCAGCCCCCAACGCTTCCATAGCGTCTCAGTCCATGTCATGGTTTTGATCACTTGTGTCTCCTCCGAATCTGATGTCTCGATTGCAGCAACCTGGAACTACGTGGTTAGCTTCCTCTTGAAATCCGACCACCAACACCTTCCAGATGACTGTGTCCATATATTGATTCAAACCGTCTTCGTCTCCTCCGTGTCCGAGGGCCCGGTCGTCATCAACGAGGACTGGCTTACAACGTGCCGCGGCATCATCCAAACAAGGGGCAACTTTCCGTTGCCATGCATTGCCGTAAGTTGCCCTGAGTTGCCATCCAAACCAGGGGCAACTTTCCGTTGCCTTATCCCCCCTTGAAGCCAGGGGCAATTTTCCATTGCCTCCGATCCGAGGTTGTATATCTCGAAGGTAAGTTCCGCGCTCGTTGAGCGTTGATTGTTTGCAAAAATAGTTTTTGAAATTTTTTACTGAAGTTGACTATTTTCTCGAAAACTATTTCATTTTTCAAAATTGGACCATGTTTGGACCCAAAAAAGGAGAATCTTCAGTGCTCACAGCCTGACTTGCATGATTTTCAAATCAAAAATCGAACAAGTATGTTAATCCAACTCTCATTTTGATCAAAATTGTTTTAGGAAGAAAACAAAGAATGGTCAAAGTGACGAACTAGGGGCACGATCGAGTCAGGTCTTCTGTCTTTCCCCCATCAACACATTTGCCAGAAAGGCACTCTATCCACTGGGAGAAATAGCCGCGAGCTAACAGTGCTGGGTGTGAACCTGCGGCTTCCTATTCACCCATCAACCGCTCTGGGGAGGGATGAAAAATGAGAGAATAAAAGAATAGAGAGGTGTAAGTCGAGAGGAAAAGTGAGAAAAGGGTTTTTGAGAGAAAAACTGAGCTTGAGGGCCGAGTGATGTGAGTATCACAAATCAGGTGGGAAATAATACCCGGAGGAATTGGCTCCTCGACATTTGAGGTCTTTTTGTAAACATGTCCCGTGTGTCGTGTCTTTTGATCTGTCGGTCTCGATTTTGGCTTTGAGTCTTTTCCGAGTGTGTCTCGTTGTGTTCAGGTCGTGTGCCTTTTGTTTCTTTGTTTGAGTCCCTCCGCTGTGTTCTGTGGTAGGCTCGATACCCCGATTGAAAACCCTTCTTTATTTCATAAAATCGTTTGTGCTCAGAATGCTATGCCATTCTCTACATTCGTGCGAAGCAAGAGAAGGAAAGGGAAAATTTGGGGACATCCGAGTGTGTTTCAACTTCAACCGTTTCAGTTTTATGGTTCGTCTTGTCAGGTTGGGCTGTTTGTTCAGGGTTTGTTGTGTGCAGAATGAACCGAATGTTGTGTTATGGGCCGTAGGCAGATCAATCCCCAGTAGAGTATGGGCTGTGTATTCAGTTTGAGCAGTGATTTTGTATGAGTTGTTGGTTGGTTACCTGATTATCATAGTACAATTGCTCAATTTTCAGACAACAAATCATTTTCATTTACATTTGAGGTGTAATATGACGCAATGCAGTGCAAAGTGTGAAATACGCAGATACATACCAATGTAACACTTTTTCAGATAAAAAAGTTTGTTTCATTTCATAATCTTTTCAAGTACATAAGTTTTGGAAACAAAAATCTGCCTGCGGCAGTACAAGGTAACCTAACTACCAAAAAGAGAAAAATTACAAAAAGAAGAAAAAAGCAGCAAAAATCTGAAGCAGCATCGGTGGTCTCACGCCTAGGGATCCGTCCTCACCCTCTTCCCTGGGCAGAAGCCCAGGAGCATCACCAGGAGCATCGCCGTCTGAGCCTGAACCCCGACCTGTCCCCGGTCTCCTCCAATGACGACCCCGCCTCCGCCTCTGTCTCTGCCTCAGACTCGTCATCTGGAACTGGAGCCCGCGAGCTGCTCCCGACATGAGTGCGCCCCCCTCTGGTGCGGGGGATATACCCTGCCATCCCAGGTAGAAATGGGAGGTCCGGCCGGAGCACCGCCCACCGGAGGAATCTGGAAGGGAGGCTGAAAAAGCATGAAAGGCGAATGCATCAGTATACTGTGAACAGCGAATTAGTGCAGAATGCAGTGTATGAATACAGTCTGTGTATGCCCGTGAGCAGTGAATCAGTGCAGACTGCAGTGTATGAGTACAGTGTATGTATGCCGTAAGCAGTGAATCAGTATAGAATGCAGTGTATGAGTACAGTGTATGTATGTCGTGAGCAGTGAATCAGTATAGAATGCAGTTGTGTGAGTACAGTGTATCAGGTGCTGTGAGGGCTGGGTATCCAGTGTTGTATCGTACATCAGATTATGTAAAACGGTTTGTGTATGGTTTGAGGCTGTGGTTAGAATGAACATACCGGAATGCTGTAAAGGGCCAGGAGGTCGAAGGTCCGTTGTAGCATCCCCATCATGGAGGCATTCATCTCCAATGACTGCCGGGTGTACTCAGAAGACGCCTGCGAAAGTATTAGATGCATCAGTATTCTGCGGAATATCAAATAAACTGAAATGAAATAACTGTACAAGAATGCAGTAATACATACCGGAGGCAAGTCGGGGACACCGACAAACTCGTGATCAGCCGGCGGAGGAGCGAAGGGGATCTAGTAGGTCGCCCCACCCTGCCCTCTGAAAGTCAGTGAAGTGGGCAGAGCAGGCCAACTGGTCCTTCGTCCTCTCTGAACTCCGCCCCTGCCGCGGACTCGAGCTCTCCTCGGCCCTCCAGCTCCTGCTCCAGGCGCTGGTGCTGCAGGTCTCTCCCTCTCTGCTCGGCGGCCGCCGCCCAGAGGTCGCATGATGAAGGTCCGGACGTACTCCGAGTAATCGCCCTCGCCTCTGAAGTCCTCTGCCTCCCAGCCAAGGGTGTAGTCCGCCATCTGATCGGCGGTGAATCTCTCGGTATCCCTCATATGCTCAGGAGGGTGCACCGGGACTATCTACTCCGGTAAACCCAGGGTCTGGCGTAGGAAACGCTCGCCCAGGTACCAAGCCCGACAGACCGGGCCCTCGAGCAGAATCCGGTAACGCGAGGTCTCATCGGCACCGGCAAAACCGATCCCGCATCATGGCTGGCAAAGGAGCCCAGGGCTGCCAGGTGATCTGAAATTGAAATACAGTCTGTTATCTACTGTTATTGAAACATGCAGTGGAAAGATGAAGCTTAAATGAATTGCAAGTAGAACATACCTCTGCGGGGGTGATGGTATCGAAGTAGCGGCGGAAGAAGCTAAATGTCTTGCGAGGCCTCCCGTACGCACCTCCCGTCGAAGCGACGCGAGAACGGGACGACGAGAGGGGTCTCTGCGTTGGGTACGAGAGCAAGCCTGGGAAAGTAGGCGTAAACCCACAACTGCAAGATAAATACCAGTGCATTTATCAGATAAAGCAGAATATAGAATAAAAGCAGAAATAGCAGAGCCATGTTTTGTGCAGTGTATTGTGCAGAGTGTGCAGTGTGAGCAGTGTACAGTCAGTGTAAAAGCAGAGTATGTGTGTGCCATGTGTACAGTATACAGCAAGTGTAAAGCAGACTACAGTGTGTGCAGTGTGTAGAGTACAGAAAATATAGAACTGAAATGAAAAGCAGAGAAGAAATGTACCTCCCAAGCACGCCAGTAACCCCCGAGCAACTATCCGCTGCCACGGGAGGCTGAGCTCATATATCCATAAAGGGTGGCCAGAGCGGCGCCACCCCAGTCATAACGTAAGATGTCCCTGACGTCCACCAGTGCGCTGAGCAGGCAGAGAGGCACTGTGTTCGCCCAGTCGGCGAAGATGGTCGTCCCAAACAGGAACATAAGGAAGCCGTGTGCGTATCTCTCCACGGCCTCTGGGGTCATCGGGGCTGCATCGACAAGGAGGGGCTGGACCCTGAACTGCACCTCAAACCAGGAGTATCGAACAAAGCCGGGACGCGCAAGAGGCGGTGCCGCGCCGAGCAAGTAGACCTGAGCCGCGGTCCACTCGTCCATGTCAATGTCAAAGGGGATCGGATCACCCCCTACCCCGATGCCTGTGAGCATCGAGAAATCATAAGGGGTCATCGTCATGTCCCCATTCGCAGACAGGTGAAATGAATCGGTGGTGTCCCACCACCTCTCCACCAGAGCGGCAAGAAGAGGTCTGCATGTCGTAAGCCTGGAGAGCCCCCTGCAGAATGCGCCAAAGCCGGCCTGGTCCACGATGTAGCGAACTGCATCGGGAAGCTCGGCGTACCACTCACGAGCGACGGTATTCCCATACCCGCGAATGGTATGGGAATCTCCCTGTTTTCAAACAAGTAGTTGCAAAGCAATATAAAATGTACAGTTTTGAAGAAACAGTCAAAATCAATGCAACTCTAGCACGCGTGCAAGTTTATCAGATTCAAACAAATACCGGGTGCTGGTGTGTTTACAGTGAACTACAACATATGATGCGTCAGCGTGTTTGAGTGGTTCAGTGCAAATTTGGCATGCGTGCAAGTTTATCAAATTCAAACAGATACCGAGTGCCGGTGTGTTTACAGTGAACTACAACGTGTGATGCGTCAGCGTGTTTGAGTGGTTCAGTGCAAATTTGGCATGCGTGCAAGTTTATCAGATTCAAACAGATACCGGGTGCCGGTGTGTTTACAGTGAACTACAACGTGTGATGCGTCAGCGTGTTTGAGTGGTTCAGTGCAAATTTGGCATGCGTGCAAGTTTATCAGATTCAAACAGATACCGGGTGCCGGTGTGTTCACAGTGAACTACAACGTGTGATGCGTCAGCGTGTTTGTGTGGCTCGGTGCAAATGTGGCATGCGTGCATATTTTCATATTCAAACAGGTATCGGGTGTCTGTGTTTGAGTGGTTCAAGGCTAGTGCAGTGTGTGTGCACATGTGAGTCTTAAACAGATAATTAGTTGCAAGTGCATTTGTAATCGATTACAATATACAGTGTATCAGTGTATCGGCACTAAACAGTTAAAGACTGTAATCAGCTATGGCAGTTGGCAGTTAAAATTCTACAATGCAGAAAGTAAAGCAGAGAAAGAAGGTTACCTCGGAAGCGCCGGAGGATAGGTGGGAGGCAGGCTCACGTAGCAGGAGCTCAGGATCCAACGCCATGTCGAAACTCCTGAACTGGCGCAGTCCGTCGGGTGGCAGAACATGAATCGCCGGCCGGTAGGTCGCCGGGTCGAACGGACGCTCGCTCAACGGTAGGAGCTCAGCCCCGGGATCCATCTCGTGATCCGAGGGAGTCCCACCGCGCGGAATGTCGTCGGCCATGTCAAGAGTTATGAGAAAATGATCGGAGAATGAAAATCGGGTCGGAATACGAAGAGTCAACCAAAAAGTCAACTCCCGGGGGGGGTCGGAAATGGCCGAAAAAGGCGGGATGTGAAAAGGCACGGAAATGAAGAGGAAAGTGAGGGAAACAAACCCCAAAAAGGTGGAAATGGCAAAAGAAGCACCGAAACAAAGATTTGTTCGGTTGAAAATGTCCGAAACGCGAAGGAAATCGCGAATCCGACGACGAAAAGGGCGCGAGAACGCGAAGAAACGAGGAAACGAGGAAGAAAAGAGACTCTAGAGAGAGAGAGAGTTTGTTTTCGGCGGAGGCTAATGAATAGAATAGGGTTTGGAACCCTATTTTAAAACACCCATGGTGAAATGCCAAATTTGCCCCGATCCAGAAACTTTTTGCCGGTCGGCAACATTTTGTGTCGGCTGGCAGAATATTGTGCCGATGGAATTGTTTTGTAGCCGGTGGACAGCCGGTGGCCTCCTAGCCCGGCCGGTGATCTTCCTACAGCCTTGTTCAGGCAATATGAGTGGTTTTTGGCCATCATAGCTCGAGAAAGTGCAAGAAAGTGTATCTCCGACGCTCAACTGGCCTCCGTTTTGACCTCGGACCGTGTCTTCTGTGCGTGGCACTCAAATTCATGCAATATTGTATCCTTTTGTATCCTTTTGCCTTTTACAAGATTCAAAAGTTGCCCCGCGTGCGTTGCATGCATTCATCATATTATCTGGTGCGTTGCGTCGCGCCGTCATGCACATCCCTCATGCATTGTCATGCATTTTATTACAAGCGTTGTCATGCATTGTCATGCACCTCAATACATACGTTGCCTCGCACACCATTCGTGTTGTCGTTGCCTCGCGCATCATTCGTGTTGTCGTGCACCTCCTTGTTTTTCATTATCATGCATTTCAAAAAAAAAAAAACGTACGTTGTCGCGCACTCGAGTACATTTGCATTGATTTACATTTCGTGTGGCATGCGTGTCACACTTGCATTGTTTTACATTTCGTGTGGCATGCGTGTCACACTTGCATTGTTTTACATTTCGTGTGGCATGCGTGTCACACTTGCATTGTTTTATATTTCGTTTG
This sequence comes from Camellia granthamiana, assembly GCA_036172215.1. NCBI lineage: Eukaryota > Viridiplantae > Streptophyta > Magnoliopsida > Ericales > Theaceae > Camellia > Camellia granthamiana. The sequence continues at coordinate 14,071,875 of CM069916.1, forward strand.
GCATGCTTGTCACACTTGCATCATTTTACATCTCCGTGAGGCATGCGTACCTCACTTACATCATTTTGCATCCTTTGAGGCACGCGTACCTCATTGGCTTCATTTTACATCTCCGTGAGGCATGCGTACCTCACTTGCATCATTTTGCATCCTTTGAGGCACGCGTACCTCATTGGCTTCATTTTGCATCTCCGTGAGGTATGCGTACCTCACTTGCATCATTTTGCATCCTTTGAGGCACGCGTACCTCATTGGCTTCATTTTGCATCTCCGTGAGGCATGCGTACCTCACTTGCATCATTTTGCATCCTTTGAGGCACACGTACCTCATTGGCAGTATTTTGCATCCTTTGAGGCACGCGTACCTCATTGGCTTCATTTGGGCATCTCACATTGCGTGAGGCACGCGTGTCTCATTGGCATCATCTTGCATTCCTTGTGGCATGCGTGTTACAATTTGCATCATGCCTCATTCTTCATCGGCATGCGTGTCTCATTTTCCATTGGCACGTGTGCCTCATTCTCATTGGCACGTGTGCCTCATTTTTCATTGGCATGTGTGCCCCATCTTCATCGGCACGTGTGCCTCATTTTTCATTGGCATGTGTGCCCCATCTTCATCGGCACGTGTGCCTCATTTTCTATTGGCATGTGTGCCCCATCTTCATTGGCACGTGTGCCTCATTCTCATTAGCACGTGTGCCTCATTTTCATTGGCACGTGTGCCCCGTCTTCATCGGCATGCGTGCCTCATTTTTCATTGGCATGTGTGCCCCATCTTCATCAGCATGCGTGTCTCATTTTCCATTGGCACGTGTGCCTCATTCTCATTGGCACGTGTGCCTCATTTTTCATTGGCATGTGTGCCCCATCTTCATCGGCACGTGTGCCTCATTTTTCATTGGCATGTGTGCCCCATCTTCATCGGCATGTGTGCCTCATTCTCATTGGCACGTGTGCCTCATTCTCATTGGCACGTGTGCCTCATTTTCATTAGCATGTGTGCCCCATCTTCATCGGCATGCGTGCCTCATTCTCATTGGCACATGTGCCTCATTCTCATTGGCACGTGTGCCTCATTTTTCATTGGCATGTGTGCCCCGTCTTTATCGGCATGCATGTCTCATTTTCCATTGGCATGTGTGCCCCATCTTCATCGGCATGCGTGTCTTATTTCCATTGGCATGTGTGCCCCATCTTCATCGGCATGCGTGTCTCATTTCCATTGGCATGTGTGCCCCATCTTCATCAGTATACGTGTCTTATTTCCATTGGCATGTGTGCCCCATCTTCTTCATCGGCATGCGTGCCTCATTTCCAATTGGCATGCGTGTCACTTTTTTCGTTGGCATACGTGTCGTCATTTGCATTAGCATGCGTGCCTCATTCGCATTGTCATACACATTGCGTGCATGCGTGCATTGCTTTACTTATATGTGTTCAAGTTCCTTTATATACACATTGCGTGCATGCGTGCATTGCTTTACTTATATGTGTTCAAGTTCCTTTATATACACATTGCGTGCATGCGTGCATTGCTTTACTTATATGTGTTCAAGTTCCTTTATATACACATTGCGTGCACGCGTGCATTTCTTTACTTACATGTGTTCAAGTTCCTTTCTATACACATTGCGTGCATGCGTGCATTGCTTTACTTACATGTGTTCAAGTTCCTTTCTATACACATTGCGTGCATGTGTGCATTGCTTTACTTATATGTGTTCAAGTTCCTTTATATACACATTGCGTGCATACGTGCATTGCTTTACTCACATGTGTTCAAGTTCTCTTTCCATACACATTGCTTGCATGCGTGCATTGCTTTACTCACATGTGTTCAATCCCACTATCTTGCTATACACATTGCATGCGTTGTCGCGCACTTTCGACTGCATTGTCATGCATGTTGTTAACGATATTGTACCTGTTAAGTTTGTTTTCTTTTCAGGCACGATATTGTATGTACGGTTCATTTGAGGCCGGTGCAACCGGACGAGCCACACAGGTATTGTATCCTCCGCGTGAGACGTACAGAGAATTACATAATTCTCTTACATCCTTTCTGCATTGTAGTGTAGTTTGGTGTATGTTAGCTTAAAACTGTTGCATGTGTGCTTCGTTACAGCTTTCTTTGCATGATCATAAGTTATGCTTGGCTTCTTGCATTTTCAGTTGCATTTTGCCCCTGCCTTCGGGCGCATACCTTGTTTGTCTTGTATGTTTGTCCAAGTCTTCGGCCTTGTCAAAAATGGGTCGTCTCTGGGCTTTGACATTCACTCCCGTCATTGTTATGACTTTCGAGTTCTGTCAAAGAGGGGCAACTGTAGACACCCCATTTTTGACCATCCTCAAGACTTGGACGTCACCGCTTGAACACTCGGTGATTATCCATGTTTGTGTTCGTTTGGAGTTCTCGGAGGTCTCGGCTACGCGCCCTGCCTCAGGATCTCCGAACTCGACCGTTTTGTGTTTGGTTTTGCACCAAACACCTGTGTTTTGCCTTGGAGGGGCAGGGAATGCCTTGTGAGGCATCCCCACACACCACCGGCAGTGGCTAGAGGCCACCGGCTAGTTTTTGTTGCCACCGGCAATGTATGTTGCCGATCGGCACTCTTTATTGCCGGTCGGCAGTCAATTTTGTCAAAATGACATTTTTGGCCGGCCGACTACTGTTCAGCTGCTTTTGGAGATATTTTAAAACAGCTGGCTGGCATTTTCTTCCCCTCCATACACGTGTATGGAGGGATGCCCCTCTTGTTAGCTTACATTGTAAGTCTACAAGATTGGCTCCTCTATAAGAGGAGCCCTCCTCTCCTTTGCTCAGGGGTTAGAAAAAATTAGAGCTTTTTGCTTAGAAAACACAGAGGAAGCTCTGGTTTTAGGGTTAGGGTTCAATACATATCCTATCTCTATATCATTCTTGTGTGTGTTTTAGTCCATACTATTGCACACAAGCACCTAGTGCTCCACCTTCCTTTGGCTACTGAGGTTCTAAGGGCTTGTTCTTGCCATTTTTGACTGGATTGAAGCTCAAGGAGGCAACAAGATCACCATTGTTGAAGAAAGGCTTCAAGGGTAAGAAACTAGTCCTTTTTACCCCATTTTTGCATCTTATTTCTACCTATCTTAGAGCTGTTTTTGTGTTTAGTGTATAACATAAAAAAGTTCTGTTTTTAGGCCCTCTTGATTGTTTGTTAAGAGTGTTTTGTGGTTTGGCTGTGTTTGACCACCCTTAGGCCTTGAAAGGCCCCATTTTTGTGCTATTTTGTGCTAGCTCCGGGATTTTGGTGTTTGGGTCTCTTCACCACTGAAATCTTGAGGGATTTCAGTGGTAAAGATGATGCCTTGAAGTCCCAAGAAGGAGAGGGTCACCCCCTCTCCTTGTTGTCCTTGCAAAGGGCACTTTTTGGCCTCTTGAAGAAGCCTTTGTTCAAGTGTGTGTTGAGCATGCCATGACTATTTTTCATGCTTATATCGCCATAATATAACATGGTTTTAAGTTGTTTTTGGTATACCATGCATGCCTTGCATACCTACCTTGTAATGCCTTGCGATTGCCTTAATATGCCTTAGGTTGTGTGCCTTTGTTTTAGCATGTTTTAGGCTTAGATTTGTGAAGCTTTTGTGCTTATTTTGCAATGCTTTAGGTCTGTCTTAGGTTGTTTGAGTCGACCCTAGCATGCATTATATAGCCCCTTTGCATTTTTGGGCTTGTTGGCCTTAAGTATGTAAGTGTATAGCATGCTTTGTTTGCTTTGATTTAGTGGATTGGAGTCATTTTTCATGTTATTTCAGTCCCTTTAACATGTTTGTATGCTTGCCTTGCATGCCTCTTTAACGCCTTATGAGCTTGTATTGTATGCTCCTTGAAAGTGCATGTGTGCATGCCTTTGGACTTGAGCCATTTAGATGCCATCTAGGTGTCCCTCGGGTGTTGTTTAGGTCTGCCTTTGACCTATTTTGAGTCCCCTTAGCCTTGTGAGGCTTGGTGGGTTTGACCTTGGTTTAAGCCTCTTGGCTTGCCCCAAGTACTTGGGCCATTTGCATGCTTTACTTGCTTGAATTAGTTGGTTTGGCACCTCTATTTTGTGCAATTTCAGAGCCTTTGTTGCATGCTAATTGTCTATGGTTTGGTCTCTTTAAGTGTGCTTAAGAGTTGCCTTGTTTATGCTTAAGGTGTTGGACCGTGATTGCGTGCATATGTGTGTGTATTTTGGCCTTCATTTCCTTGGTTTTGGCCACTGTTTTGGGCCTAATTGGAGCTGCCTAATTCATGTGCAAGACCATCATTTGCTTAGTTGTATGTTTACCTTACATGTTTGCACATTGTCCATGTTCATGCTTGCATGCTTGCCCTCATGATCATGTTGCATATTAGCTAACATGCCTAGGATGCATTGTACTTTGCATGCATACCTTGTCCCTTGATTTAGTGATAAGGATTGGGCCTTGGTTTGATTGTTTGCATTGCATTTGAAATCAAGTTGCACACTTGATTCTTTAGGCCATCATGCATGGAAATGCGTGATTGGTGGTCCGAGAATCGAGACACATGCCCCTTTGAGTCACAAACATGATAGGGGGCATGATTGGTGCATACATTGTTTGAATTGTATTGCCATGCAAGTTTTGCTCTCTGCTGCTGTGAGTTGCAGGTTCTGCAGGTATTGTTTGCCGACCGGCAACATTAATGGGTTCATTTTGTGCCGATGGCCACATCCTAGTGCCGGTGGTCATTCTACTTAGCCGGTGGGATCCCCCAGTATCCTGAGAGGCATTCCTAAGACTTTGGCAGTCTTCAGAGGAGCAAAGCAGGGAAAACAGAGGCAGACTATGCATAGCAGTGCGATTCCGAGCAAGTCCCGAGCATGCGCTGCATCTGACCCGCTTCCCGAGGGGTTTGCTGTTTAATTAGATTGATTAATTCGCTTAGTTAATTTAATTGATCTGTAATATTTAATTAGCTTGCGTAGTTAATTAATTTGTATATTCTTTTGGTCCCTCCGAGTGAGGGCAAATCTGTAATAAGCGTGTGTGAGTGGTATGCATGTCTTCCAACCCCCATTTCTTTCTTCCCTTTTATTTACCCGCTTACGATGGTAGATTAGGGCACGTTTATTTTAGCATACCTTATGCAATGCATGCGTGCATCCATACATTTGTCTTACATGCACCGGGCTCGGTACATCATACAAACCGCATTGTATCTTCAAATCTAACTTGAATACGTGCACCGAATGATTGCATTTCACATGCCATTTTAGGGTTAGCCGAGCCTATCCTAAACTGCATCTCTGTATGTGTTGCATTAGCCACTTAACATGAACTAGGACATGCATGTTTGCTAACTAGTTTCTTGTTTTGGCACGGAGTACAATGTAAGTATTTATGCTTTAGCATATTGCATGCGTGCGAATGTTAACATGACAGTAGGCTTACCATGTGGCTAAATGCTTATATGAGATAAATTGTTTGAATGCCTGTGGGTGGAGGTTGGATTGCTTGAGTTGGAAAAACTCGTTGAAATCCGTGTTTTAGCCTACTTGCGAGTAGCAAATTCCAAAGCACTTTCAAAACAAACGGATATGCAATGCATTTTATTTCCAAATTAGGCAATCTAGTCTATACTTGTTTGCTGTGCGCATAACATAGTAATTCTAGGCTAATAACCGGAATAAGAACACATAACGTTTTCAAAATCGGATATCATGGTTAGTAGAGGCCGGTCTTCGGACCGGGCGAGAGGGGGTGCTCATAGCTGACCTTCCCCGATCGTACCCAAGCTCCTGAGCCAAGACAACTTTGGTGATGACAGACACGTGGCCTTCGGCACTGAGTCAGGGTTTCCTAAATTTCCCATTTTAAAAATATTTAGGTGGCGACTCTGTATCTGGCAAAGCAGTCCATGTTTGGCACTTCTTCTCAAAATCTGTTTTTTTCTCAAAACAATTTGCCAGAGTTGGACTCTTTGGTTCAGATTACGAACCGCAACAAACAAAAAAGAGGAGTCCGAACTGTAGCATCGAGGCCCCTCGCGGGCGCTGTTACAGATGTTCATGCGATTTGCATGGATCTGACATTTGTGGCATCGTCGAACAAAGCCGATACAATCCTCCTCCATGGTGGACCAATAGTAACCTTGTCTGAGGATATTCTGTGCTAACATTACCCCGTTCATATGCGCACTGCATTCCCCTCCGTGGATGGCCTCCATCAGGCGTTTTGATTCTTCAGCTTCAATGCACAGCTTATGCATTCCCAGATGACCTCTCTTATACAATTTACCTCCGCAGATGATGAACTAAACGGCCATTCTTCTGATTGCCCTTTTATCCTTGGCATTTACCCCTGGTGGATATGCTTCCTTCTCCAAGAAGTTCCAAATATCGTAATACCAGGGGTTCTCATCTTGAACCTCATCTATCGCGGCAATCGACTCATAAGCCGGTGCAAATTTTAGGTCGATAATGACTGGACGCATCCGGACTCCAAACAGGATGTCTATCATAGAAGATAGAGTTGCTAGTGAATCTGCGAACCTGTTGTTCTCTCTTAACAGATGAGTAAAATTTAACTTCTCAAACCGAGGAATCAACAAGTCCAAGGTCTGGTGATACATAATCATCTTTTCCTCTTTGATTTTCCAATCTCCTTTCGCTTGAGATACAACAAGGTTCGAGTCCCCGATGATGTCTAACCGTTTTGCCCCTAGTTCCAGGGCTGCTTCTAGACCGGCAATGCATGCCTCATATTCTGCTTCGTTGTTCGAGACTTTGAATCAGAGTTTAAAGGCTAGAGGGATACGGGAATTGTCGGGTGCTATCAGGAACACTCCTATCCCATACCCGTACTGGTTTGACGCTCCGTCAAAGTACATCGTCCAAAACTCGTCGTCGATATGCAAAATGGCCTCATCTGGGAATAAGTACTCAACTGCTTCACCTCCTTCCACTGGATGATCGGCTAAGAATTCTGCTACTGCTCTTCCCTTGACTGACTTGCGCATCACATATTTCAGATCGAATTCGGAAAGCAACAGCAACCAACGAGCTAGCCTACCCGTAAGTGTCGGTTTCTCGAAAAGATATTTGATGGGATCCAGTCGTGAAACCAGCATTACAGAGTGAGCTAACAAGTAGTGCCGCAACTTCCTAGTAGCCCATACCAAGGCTAAGCAAGCCTTTTCCAACGGTGTGTAGCGAGTCTCATACTCCAGCATCTTCTTGCTCAGGTAGTAGATGGCTCTCTCCACTTTGTCCTCTGATTCTTGCGCGAGCATGTAGCCCATTGTAGTCTCAGTTACTGAAAGATACAAAATCAACGGTCTCCCCGGCTCTGGCAGTGACAACACGGGCGGGTTCTGTAAGTATTCCTTGATCTGTTCAAAAGCAGCTTGGCATCAGCCGTCCCACTGGAATTTCTTTCCTTTCTTCAGGAGGCCAAAAAGTGGTTCACAAGTCAAGGTTAATTTTGAGATAAACCGTCTTATGAATTGGACTTTACCCAGAAAGCCTCGCACCTCCTTTTCAGTCCTTGGTGGTGGCATTTCTAAGATGGCCTTGATTTTGGAAGGGTCGACTTCGATACCTCTCTATGTAATCAGAAACCCCAGCATTTTCCCTACTGTAACACTGAACGTACACTTCTGAGGATTCAGCTGCAACCGAAATTCTCTGATGCTTTGAAAAAACTTTTGCAAGGCGGTGTAGTGGCCCTCTCTTTCTTTGGACTTAACAATCATGTCGTCCACGTACACCTCAACCTCTTTGTGGATCATGTCGTGCAATATTGTGGTCGCAGCCCGTTGATATATAGCTCCAGCATTCTTTAGCCCAAATGGCATCACTCTGTAACAATATGTCCCCCACGGGGTGGTGAAAGCAGTCTTCTCTCGGTCTTCAAGTGCCATCACTATCTGGTTGTAGCCTGAGAAGCCATCCATGAACGAAAGCAAAGCATGCCCCGCTGTGAAGTCCACTAACTCATCAATATGCGGCAAGGGAAAGTCGTCCTTCAGACTGGCTCTGTTCAAGTCCCTGAAATCCACGCATACGCGGATCCTGCCATCCTTCTTCGGCACCGAAACAATGTTGGCCAACCAAGTCGGGTATTCGGATACCAGCAGGAACCCTGCATCAATTTGCTTGGTGACCTCTTCTTTGATCTTAAGGGCCCAGTCCGGGCGGATCCTTCTGAGTTTTTGTTTGACGGGTCGGGCCTCAGGGTCGAGAGGGATCCGGTGCTGTACAATCTCAGGATCGATTCCAGGCATGTCTTCGTAGGACCACACGAAAACATCGTTGAAATCTTTTAATAAAGCGACTAAGCACTCGCGTTCCTCCAAAGACAACGTAGACCCGATCTGGACCAGCCGCGGGTCCTCCTCAGTACCAACATTCACAGTAGTGATTTCATCCATTAAGGGTTTAACAAATCTTTCCTACTCTTGTTCAATTAAGCATTGCAAAACCGGAGGAATTTCTTCCTCGTCGTTTTCGTCAAAATTTTGAAAGTTTGAGTTAATGCAATAAATCAAGGGCACAGAAAAGTACTCAAAAACCACGGTCACATCATTCTCATTAAGCACATCTAAATCGTCCGATTTTTCGGTTACAACAGACTCAAAAGAGAAAGAAAAAGACGACCTGGACAGGACTGTGGTATCCGGGTTATCACCCCCTGGAATACCGGGCTCAGACTCAGTCGAGCTGGAACTTGATTCCGACTCAACAGATTCGAAGGAATCAGATTCCAGCTCACTACCTGACCCGGTGCTGCTTGATAAGAATCCCTCTTCATACTGCCAAATAAGAGAGGGTGCGATAGATGCATCCAAAATGTTTGCTGGTAGGCCCGCAGCCATTTCATTCCGGGTCACGCATACCGAGAAGTTATCCCCCAAGCACTTCTGTTCGATCGGAGGATCTAAAAGTAGACATGCCAGTGCTACCCCCATTTCACTATCGGTGTCCTCAGACTCCACTTTCTTGCTCTGTTCAGCGTCAGCCAATGGGTCTATCTGCTCTTCGGCAACGTCATCCCCGGATAACTGTAGGTCAAAAAAAATCTCAAAACCTGGCACGCGCTTCCTCTCCGCGTTCAGCCACGGCTCTGGGAAGCCACAAAACGGAAAGTCCTCCCCCTCCCGGACGAAGCGTCCGTTTAGGGTACCCTGGATGGGTCGGTGCATCAACTCAAAAGGTTTCCCGGCCCTCTTTGCTCTGGCTCTCCCAGCCATCTCCTTACCCTTCCTTATCCAATCCTCTTTGGTGGGCAGATAACCCAAGCCAAAGGTGTGTGGGTTGTGTGGCACTTCGGCCAGAAATCAACAGCCTTCTAGAGCTTTGCACAGCATTCCGGGATTAATTGCAAACAGAGGCAAATCGGGGCATCGCATGGAATTTCCCGACAAAGCGACCCGAGCACGCATGCATCTTTCATCATTCGGAACAAGAGCTGAGGCAGTCCATTCTATAGCTTGCATGCTAGTTTATTCGCTTTCCTAGTTAATTTGTTAATTAATTAGGGTTTTGTAACATTTAATTAGCTAGAATAGTTAATTATTTATTCGAACTGTATTATTTATTCGGACCCTCCGAGCGAGGGCACAATTGTAATAAGTGTGCGTGTGTGTGATGTATGTCTTCCAACCCCACGTCTTTCTCCCTTTTATTTACCAGCTTATGATTGTTAGATTAGGGCATGTTTCAATTAGCATACTTATGCTTGCATGTTTGCATCATTCATCTGTATTACATGCACCGAGCTCGGCGCATCATACTAACTGCATTATATTCCAATTCCAAGTTGAATACGAGTTAACTATAGCATCTCATATGCCATTCTTAGGATAGTCGAGCCTATTTCTAGTTGCATTTTGCATGTGTTGCATTAGCCATCTTAACATGAACTAGGATCATGCATTGATTACTAACTAGTTTCTATTTTGGTTCGGAGTACTCAGTAAGTGTTTATGCTTTAGCATCCTTGCATGCGTGTGAGTGACTGCCATGATAGCATGTTTACCATGAGAGCATGTTTACCATGAGGCTAACTGCTTATGTGATATACCTGCCTGAATGTCTGTGGGTGAAGGTTGGATTATCTGAATTGGAATAATGCATCGACTGTGAGTTTTAAGCCCACTTGAGAGTGGCAAATCATCTTGTTTTCTAAGCCCACCTGAGGGTGGCAAATTCACATTTTAGCCTACTTGCGAGTAGCAAACCGTTTCAAAAGCAAACATGATGTGTTTTGTTCCAATTCAGGCGATCCAATCTATACTTGTATGTTGTGTGCATTACGTAGTAAATCTAGGCTAATAACCGGAATAAGAGCACATAATGTTTTCAAAACTCGATATCATGGTTAGTAGAGGCCGATCTTTGATCGGGCGAGCGGGGGTGCTCACGAAGTGACCTTCCCCAATCGTACCCAAGTTCCCGAGCCGAGGCAACTTTGGTGATGACGGACACGTGGCCTTAGGCAAACGAGTCAGGGTTTCCTAAATTCCCCAAAATAAAATATTTAGGTGGCGATTCTGTATCTGGCAAAGCAGTCCATGTTTGGCACTTCTTTCTAAAAATCTGTTTTTCAAAAACGATTTGCCGAATTTGGACTCTTTGATGATTCATCGGTCTTGCATTGCACTCTGCGAGATTAGATACAGGACCGTGACATTGAGTCCTGAACTGTAGTGAGCCCAAATGAACAAAACGGGATTTCCCTCCCGGGACGTTCGGGGACGTCTACAAGGTGACAAAATTCAATTTAATTCCTTAACACTGCATCATGAATTTGTGAAATAATTAATCAAAAAAAAGTTAATTTTACTCCTTTTTTATTTTTTATTTTTTATTTAATGAATCCCCACCTTTTTTTCCTCCACAAATTAATCCGTTCATAAATCTAGGTCTTGAACACAAGATAATGTTTAATTTCAAATTGATTTGTTTTAGCAGAAGACAAAAATAAGAAAATAGTTTTATTCATTCTAAAAGACCATGGTGGATCATAACCTCAGCCCATGTTACAACAATGCTACTTTATAAATTTTATACAATAAAGAATGAACATCAAACAAAAATATATATATATATACACAATTAGATGTATAGTTAGATCACATATTATGAAAAACTATTTTCATAATATGTGATCTAACTATGTGTCTCACGCCCTAAAATGGCGCTTCCAAACGTGAACGGTCCCAATTGAAGTTAGAGCACATATTATGAAGGAATTAAAATGTTATATTTGTAAGTTTCTTCTCAAACAAGGCCATATAAAGCCTTTTATATATGGAGTTTTTCAAAATGCAATATATAACATGAGTGAACAAAATAATAATCTTATATACAAGTATGTAACAACACAAATATAATGATCAATAAAACATTGCGACAATCTAATAATACTTACGTCTAATACTTACTGTGGCGATTAGACGTATAAAGATGCAATGATTTAGCGCCTCAGGCAACAAAAAATTCAACCTTCGATTAGACGTATAGAGGATGCTGTGATTTGGCGCCTCAGGCAGGAAAAAGTTCGACCTTATATGTACATTAAGGTGTTTCATATATGGTAAATAAATAAAAACATGAATTATTACCTAAAAAGAAGGATATTACCTAAAAAATAAATAGAATCATGAATTATTACCTAAAAAGAAGGATATTACCTAAAAAATAAATAAAATCATGAATCATTAGGTTTAAATAAGATAAATATTAGCCATTAAATGAATAGATTGTAAAATTAAGTAGACAAAATAACGGTTTCATTTGGTTTAATTTTAAATTTATGATTTAAGTGGGAAATTGTATTTTGAATTTTGAAAAGAGAAATGAGTTTTGAAAAAAAACAAAAAAAAAACATATTTGGTCGTGAATTTTGAAAAAAGTTTTGTGTCTTGTGTTTTGAGTTATATTTTGAAATTTTTTGGGTTTATTTTTTTTAAATGTTTAAAAATTTTCTTAATTTTAATGACAACACTTTTCGCAACAAAAATATTTAGTCCCTAAAAAATAATTTTGGTCTCTAAAACCTTAATTTTTTGTAGTGCATAATTCTGAACCAATAAAATTCATTTTTTGAACAAAAATTCAATTTCAGAAATTGTACTTTCGAAATAATTATATACACTACAAGAAAAATAGGATATTACCACTTTTTTTTCTGGCGTTTTTTAAAAACGTTGTGAAATTTTTATGATTTTTCACCTTCTCAGCCAATTTAATTATTTTATCTCGTTTTGTACGCCATTATTAGAAAACTGTGAAATAACGTTTATTTGTGATTGAAAAGGCAGGTTTCTGATCAAAAGAAGAGAACAGAGGCGTGACTTTTGTGAGAGAGAGAGAGAGAGAGAGAGAGAGAGAGAGAGAAAGAAAGAGAGGGGCAAAGAGAAAAATCAGGGCCTTGGATCTTCGATCTCCATCGATTCTTTGGTTGTATGATCTTGAAATTCTTGTTTTGTACTTGATTTGAGTGTATCTCTGTAATATTGTTTGAATCCCTCTTATCTAAGTTGATCTACGGCTCACGGTTAGAGTTTTCTGATATGGATTTGCTACATTCACATAAGATCTGTAAACTTTAAATATCCATTCACTCATAAATCGCATATATTATTTAGCAATGGATATAAGATTGGAGAAGTTATAAACCTAAAACATTTAAGACTAGACTCCATCTATTAAAAAAAAATTAAGACTAGACACAATGCTCGAATAAATTTAATCTAGAACATTTAAATTTACAAACTCTTTCTCTCTGAAAAATAATTTTGTCCCTAAATTTTGGTCTCTAAAACCTTAATTTTTTATAGTGCATAATTTTGAACCAATAAAATTCATTTTTTGAAAAAAATTCAATTTCATAAATTGTACTTTCAAAATAATTATATAAATACTAATACTCTTACTAAAAGTATATAAAAGGTGAAATATGATTGGTTGTAAAAAATTTAATTATAATTACACCTCTAATAATATTTAGACACTTATACATTTAATTGTACAAAATTATGAAAATTAATTGTATTTAATGATAAAACCCAAAAAATATTTGAAAAGACTCGAATAGGAATTGAATTAAATTTAACCAACCGACATAGGGAATGGAGTTAATGTTTAGGGAAAGGATTAAATGATAGGTTGAGCTGAGTCTAGTTGGGAAGATAAATTCATCCATATTGACACCTTAATAATGACATATTTTAGAGAGTCAGATACACCTCTTAATCTGTCATTAATAAGTTACCCTCACAATAATATTACAGTAATATTTTAAATTTATAATAAAAAAAAATAACATTTTAAATTAGTGAAAAGCACATTGTATTGTTTTTCAAAAATGCTAGAGGCCCCAAAAATTCTACCAAAAGTTTTACCAAATGTCTCACATGGGTGTGGGACCCACATGGGACCCACATTGTGTGGGTCTCACACCCATGTGAGACATTTGATAAAACTTTTGGTAGAATATTTGGGGCCTCTTGCATTACTGATTTTTTTTTCCCCTTTCTTGTACTACATGAAAGCTTGTTAGTATGAAATAATAGAATTGATCATTTTAAATGAGGTTAATATATTTTTTTGAAGAATAGCCCTTAATTTTTAAGCAATAAAATTAATTTTTCGAAACAAATTCAATTATTGTACTTTCAAAATAATTCTATAAATATTAATGACTGTGTTTAATTTTATTTTTTGAATTTAATTTTATAGAAATTAAAAAAAAAATTGTGTGTGTTTTTTTTTTTTTTGATTGAATATTTTTTAAAATTTTAAACAATTTTTTTTTTAACTTTTTTAGATGCACCTTACTTAAATATATCTAAAAGTAAAATATTTGTAAAAAATAATAAATATACAAGAATACAAAAAATGTACTGAATTCTCTTTTTTTTTTTTTGTATTTTTAGTATTTAGTGAATTTTAAAAAAAATCACAAATATTATATTTTTTAAGTATATTTATGTTAGGTGTATATAAAAATTAAAAATATTACTTAAAATATTAAATTTTTTTAATAAAAAAAATATATGAATAATAAAAATTTTTAATTTTTTAAAAAGTGAATCCTGAATTATGAAACTAAACTGGCTAAACTAAAAGTATATAAAGGGTGAAATATGATTGGTTGTACAAATTATATTTATACGTCTAATGATATTTAGACACATATACATTTAATTGTACAAAATTATGAAAATTAATTGCAATTTTGGCTTCTCATTTGCTAAAGTTACCAAGATTAGGAAGATGGGTCAAATCAATACTCAATTTAAACCCAAAAACAAAATGAAAAGAATGGATTAAAGAGTGTTTTGAGAAGATAGTTAAAAATTAATTTTTTAAATTTTTTTTGACTTTTTAAACTTTTTTATGTAAAAAATATACGAGATAATATGATTCAAAATAAGTTAAAAGTTGACTTTTTATTTAATTCTCAAATGGCCCCTAAATTTAACCAATCAAAATAGGGAAGGGAGTTAATGTTTAGGGAAAGCATTAATGGCAGGTTAACCTAAGTCTAGTTGGGATGATAAAATTCATCCATATTTGGCACTTCAATAATGACATATTTTAGAGAGAGAGATATACACCCTCTCCTTACTCTGTCATCAATAAGTGACCCTCACAATAACATTACCGGTGTGCTACATATATTAATTGGTATATTAATTAATGTATCAATATATATTATGACATATTATTGATTTCACTCATTATATAAATTACAAATATTCAAAACTTCTAAAATTATGATATATCATCTACTAATACGCTAATTGATATATATATATGTATAGCATTATTCTAATATTACGGTATATTTTCTTTCCTTAATCTGTCATTAATAAGTAACCCTCACAATAATATTACAGTAATATTTTAATAATCTTGAGACTGTAAAGATGAAAGAAAAATTATTGTAATTCAGAAAGTGTTATTCTATGAATATCAAATAATCTATTAAATTTTCTACCAAACTTCTCACATGGGTGTGAGACCCACACATGTGGGTTTGTATACACCCATATGACAGGTTTGGTAAAAAATTTAATAAATTATTTAGAATTCATAGCTTTTTCCATCTAGAAATATCATTATGTTGTCTATGTGATAAACATAGAAAATTAGAAAAATATTTTATCTACCCAATTTCTCTTTCACAAATGTTTTTGAATGTGGTGGCAAAAAAATGACAAATTAATGACTCACCCTTTTACACTTCTCTCAATACTTTTTAACCAACCTTGTTTGATTGGACGAATTGGATAAGGGAGATTAGAATCTATCGGACTTGAATCTCGAGACTGTGAATCTCCTGGACTATTTGGGCCTTGTTTGGGGAATACCAAATAATCCAAAAAGCCAAAAAGTTATTCAAAAAGTTAAAAAGTTAACACTATTCACCAAAAGTCAACAATTACGGCTGCACAACTCCCAATTCAAATTTTCCTCTAAAAACCAATTTTCACAATTTTTTATTACACATTTTTCCATAAAAAGTCAAAAAGTTAACCCAAACATCCATATTTTCAACCTCAATTTTTTAGTCAAAAAAGACAAAAAGTGCACTTATTTAGTCTTCCCAAACAAGGCCTTGGTTGAATTGGATGTGTATCCCGTGTTTGTTTTCTCATAGTATTAGATGTCTGCAAATGACTATTTTTAGTTAATCCAATACTTGATTAGACGGACTGAATATGATAAATGTACAAAAGACTATTTTACCCTTTTTCAATTGTTTACTAAGTAATAGCAATATTAAACATATCTTTAATATTTTAATTATTTTTAGCTAGATTAAATAAAAAATTATTTTATTTTATTTTTTACACAATTAAATAAATAATGAAATTAAATAAAATATAAACAAAATTTTAAAATAAAACATCAATAAAATATCTATAAAAAATTATTTTAAAAAATTAAATAAATTAAACATCAATAAGAAGTTAAATAAAATTATTTTATTTTTAAATTGAGACATTTAAATTTTATTGAATTTTACTAAATATAATACATAATTAAATAGTAAATGGTCAAAATAGTCATTTCACTACCTAATTCCAATAATAAATAGTCTGATGAAAATTGTCCCACACCCTTCCCCCGGATAATATAATCCACATATGGGGGATAAGAAGTCCAGCGAACTAAAAAATAAATAAAGACCGGATAAAAAGTTTCCCCCGGATTACGATCCCAACAGTGGATAGTCCCCCCTAACACAGCGAATCAAACGCATAGGGGTTTTGTGAGGGAGAAATTGTGTGGATGTAACACTATTCATAAAAAATAAATGAATATAAATTTTTATTTAACCGATCAAAGCAGATTAGATCAAATCCACACCGTTCTTATCATATATATATATATAATAATTAAACATAGGTGATATTTGTTTTGAGAGATTGAGGGAAGGGATTGGACTATTAATCCATCCGGACTTGTCACGACCCGCTCCTTGTGCCCAATGGTTAAGCATCGTGATGGCCAATAACTGAGGTTACCTCCGGCTAATTCATAAACAAATAAATAAACGCAAGCAGAAGAAATATTTAAGTAAGGGGTACCAAAATAATCATCGAAACTTCTATTTTTATTACAAAATTTATTGACCAAAAAGGCCGATATTTACATATAAAAATATCAATAAAAGTGTTGTGTGTGTTTAATCAGCAGCCTTGCGTCGAAGACTTTGCAAAAGCTATTTCCGAATTGCATGTTTCTTGAAAATTGGTAAACAGCTATAAGCACATGGCAGAGTGAGAAATATTATACCAAGAGTATAAGGGACACGAAATAACCATTGATAGTTAGTTAGGTCAAAAACATTTAAGATAACTTAGTCAGAACAAATATTCCTTTAAGTAGCAAAACTGAGATTATGTAAACAAATCATTTAAGTGGCAGAAGCTGAAATACAGAAATTATGTAAGTAAATGACCATAACCACGGTACTAAATAGAACAGAGCAGAGGTTGCAGAGAGTGACAATCAGAACAGAGGTACGGATTCAAGAGGTGACTCGTATGGATTCTAGAGGTGGCTCCCACAATAGTGTAGCACTTAGCTCCGCACAATACTTTGGTCCGCACAAAACAAAGGTACGGATTCAAGAGGTGACTCGTACGGATTCTAGAGGGTGGCTCCCACAATAGTGTAGCACTTAACTCCGCACAACACTTTGGTCCGCATAGAACAGAGTCAATGGATCCATGACAATGCAGAGGACCACAAAGTGGTCAAACAGAGGCCAATGGTTATTTAAGTCCCCCAAGCGTGGGACTCCCATGGTGGTACTTACAAAACATAATTGTATATAAGGTCATAGTCAAATATTCTTTAAAATATAAACAGACATATCCATGGGTTTCACTTTAGCAAATAGGGTTCAGAAATTAAATCACGTAACTGAAATAATAATATAACTTAATATAATTTATAAAACACAACTGTATAAAATAAATAATGGTAAGTCAAAACATAAGTAAAATATATTATGGTGACTGAAGGTATAATATAACTAACCTTAACTTTAATACCTTACTCTTTTTTTTTCACTATTAAAAAACCCTCTCACTTTCCATTATTCTTTCCTTCTTCCTCCCTTTTCTTTATTTCCTTTCTCTCTTTCTTCTCTTCTTTCCTTTCTTTCCTTTTCTTTCTTCTCTTTTTCCAAGGTGAAACGGCTCCTCTCTATTTATAGGGTAAGAGAGTAGACGTGGCGTGCTCAAATTCGATTAATAATTATATAAATTCGTTCTTATTTTTAATAGATATTTAAAATAATAACTTTTTGATCTAATATTTATTTATAATTATATAAATAAATTAATTCTTAATTAAATTATACTTCATTGTATACCAATAGAAAATAAATTATTTATTTTACTAACCATACCCATTATTATTATTATTATTATCAATATTATTATTTATATTTGATCCCTAAACTTTTACTAATTATATTATTTTACAAAATTATACATAATAATATATAATAAATATATATATTTTCCAAACTGAGATTAAATAATATTAGTATAAATTCTACAGAATAATTAAAAATTGGATTTACAATCTTCTCTCCTTTTAAAATTTTGTCCTCAAAATTTGGTTATATGTGTAAGCTATCCGCTGTGGCACTCTGATAAATATATATTAGATGATTAATCTGATAGAAAATATTACCTCAAAAAAAACTTTACCAAAAATAACTCACTGTCTAGTTGTCAAAAATTGTTTTGGGCCAAAATAAGAAATAAGGAACAACTTTAAAACTTTTCACTCGTTTTATTTACAATAAAAATAAATAAAAATGAGAACACAATGACAGAATTATATGCAAGAATTAAAAATTTAAGATGAACTTTTCATTGATGGAAAATAATTTCAAAATTAGTATCTTTATAATTTCAAACCACTTTTAAAAAGTCGAAATAATTTTTTTTTTTTTTGAATACTGAACTGAAAATTATATGTATTTAATTATATTATAATTTTGGTGGGTGCTTGAACCCGACATCCTTCTTTTCTTGTCCTTCTTTTACTATAACAAATATAAATTATATCTAATATCCTTCACAAATTAGACACACTAAAAAAAAAATTATTATATATATATAATCATATAAAATTATAATATAATTAAATCGACGAACAAAATATAATATTTAGGTATTAATTACTCACTATCTTACTTCTTAAATGTGCATGTGTCCTATGCTCCAATGATGACTTTTTTTTTCCAGAAAAAAAAACCATTGCTCTGATACCATTTGTCACGACCCGCTCCTTGTACCCAAGGGTTAAGCATCGTGATGGCCAGTAACTGAGGTTACTTCCGGCCAATTCATAAATAAATAAGTAAACGCAAGCGGAAGAAATATTTAAGTAAGGGTACTAAAATAATTATCGAAACTTCTATTTTTATTACAAAATTTATTAACCAAAAAGGCCGATATTTACATATAAAAATATCAATAAAAGTGTTGTGTGTGTTTAATCTGCAGCCTTGCATCTAAGACTTTCGAAAAGCTATTTCCGAATTGCATGTTCCCTGAAAATTGGTAAACAGCTATAAGCACATAGCAGAGTAAGAAATATTATACTAAAAGTATAAGGGACACGAAATAACCATGGATAGTTAGTTAGGCCAAAACATTTAAGATAACTTAGTTAGAACAAATATTCCTTTAAGTAGCAAAACTGAGATTATGTAAACAAATCATTTAAATGGCAGATAGCTGAAATGCAGAAATTATGTAAGTAAATGACCATAACCACAGTACTGAACAGAACAAAGCAGAGGTTGCAGAAGTGACAATCAGAACAGAGGTACGGATTCAAGAGGTGGCTCGTACGGATTCTAGAGGTGGCTCCCACAATAGTGTAGCACTTAACTCCGCACAACACTTTGGTCTGCACAGAACAGAGGTACGGATTCAAGAGGTGACTCGTACGGGATTCTAGAGATGGCTCCCACAATAGTGTAACACTTAGCTTCTCACAGCACTTTGGTCCGCACAGAACAAAGGTTAATGGATCCATGACAAACAGAGGACCATAAAGTGATCAAACAGAGACCAATGGTTATTTAAGCCCTCCAAGGCGTGGGACTCCCGTGGTGGTACTTACAAAACATAATTGTATATAAGGTCATAGTCAAATATTCTTTAAAATATAAACAGACATATCCATGGGTTTCACTTTAGCAAATAGGGTTCAGAAATTAAACCACGTAACTGAAATAATAATATAACTTAATATAATTTATAAAACATAACTTATATAAAATAAATAATGGTAAGTCAAAACATAAGTAAAATATATTAAGGTGACTCAAGGTATAATATAATTCACCTTAACCTTAATACCTTACTCTTTTTTTCTACTAAAGACCCTCTCAACTTTCATTATTCTTTCCTTCTTCCTCTCTTTTATTTCTTTCCTTTCTCTCTTTCTTTTCTTCTTTCCTTTCTTTCCTTCTCTTTCTTCTCTTTCTTCTCTTTCCCCGGGGTGAAACGGCTCCTCTCTATTTATAGGGCGAGAGAGCAGACGTGGCCCGTGCTAAGATTCGATTATTGTATCTCGTTGGGGGTGGGACACAAATGAAAAGGATAAGGTGAGATATGGGATTAGGTGGTAAAATGACCATTTCGATCCTTTACTATTTAATTATGTATTATATTTAATAAAATTCAATAAAATTTAAATGTCTCAATTTAAAAATAAAATAATTTTATTTAATTTTTATTGATGTTTTATTTATTTAATTTTTTTAAATAATTTTTTATAGATATTTTTTTGATGTTTTAGTTTAAAATTTTGTTTATATTTTATTTAATTTCATTATTTAATTATTATTATTTTTTAAATAAATTTATTTAAAATTTTAATTAAAAAATATTTTTTTAAAATTTTTTAAAAAATAAAATAAAATAAAATTTTATTTAATCTAGTTAAAAATAATTAAAATATTAAAGATATGTTTAGTATTGCTATTACTTAGTAAATAATTGAAATGGTAAAATAATCATTTAAATATTTATCCTTCTCCATAATATTCTAAATAAACATATGATTCATATCCTATACAACAAAATAGTCATTTCTTGACATTTAATCCCATGACTAAACAAATATGGAATACAAATCCGGTCCAACCAAATAATCCGGGGGCAATGTATCCCAAGACTAACAGTCCGGTGGATTCCAATTCCTCTTATCTAGTCCATCCAAACAAGCACACCCGTTGTGTTTTTCCCATACTTAGGTGACATATTATAAGGGCTTACTTTTTTCTAAAAGAGTCCAACGCCCAACATGTATTTTTTTAATTACAAATAGAGTTTTACACAAACCCAAATCTAATTTAAATTATACTAACTTTACCTATTTTATATTAATTTTATTTGACAAATATTTCTTTTTCATATATCTTTCATAATAAATTGAAATAATTCACAAACCCAATACCAATTTTACGTTTCACATTTTTCTTCTTAATTCTTTCAAAGGGTATTAGAATTTTTTTTAATGCTAAATTTGTCTTCTTCTTTTTTTTTCCTTCTTATTTTTTCGTCCATGGTTCTATACCCAGTACCAATTCTATATTATGGATTTGTCGTTTAAATTTTATATAGTGATTCTATACATGAAATTATACTTCATTTCCTACATTATTTTATATAATCACAACTAACATGAGGAAAAACATGCACAACAATAATACTCTCGAGGAATCTCTAAATTTCAGATTTACTGCTTGAGTTACTTTTTAGATTATTGAACAGTAAGTTCTTTTATATATTGATACCATATTACAGATGATTAATCACTTTACACACTGAGATGTACCTATCGTTTGAATGTTTTCATTATTTTTTCTTTTTGGTTTAAATGTTGTTATGTGATTCTTTATTGGTTAGTCGTTGTGAAATTTCTTTTATATAATTGATATTTTAATTTAATTAAGAGTATTTATTTTACAATATTATAATTTAATATATATATATATGATATAAAATTATTATATGATAATCCAATTACAACATATTATATTTAATTTTTTAATAAATTTTATATAATTTCTATTTCTACATATATTTATTTTCCAAATGAATATAAAAGAAAATTAAATAGTTCGAATTACTTTTAATTTTATGTTACTAGTTCTTCTTCTAATTTAACTATTACTTTTAATATCAAAATGAGTATTTATTTAACTATTTTATAATTTAATACATATCATACAAAATTATTACATGATAATTAGACTTTTATAATACGGTAGAACTAAAATTATCAAAATACACAAATAATTTAACTAAAATTAATATATATATATAAATATAAGTATTCAAGTGATAATTTTATAAAACGATAGCACCAATATTATCAAAATAAATAATTAAAATTATACTTTAATTTTAATTTTAACTTTAACTTTAAATTAAAATTAATATTATTCTTTTATAATACATTGTACTATCAAATATATATATTTTTTAAAAATATAACGTGGAGTATACGGGGTTAACGCACCTACAAAAAATTTGCTTTTTTGCGACGGTAAAATACCATCGCCAATACCCAAAAGGCCGTCGCAAAAGCTTTTTTGCGACGGTAAATATCTTTTAGCGACGGTAATAGGGGGGGTCGCAAAAAAAGGGGTAGCTAAAGGTCTTTAGCGACGGTAAGGCGCGCCGTCGCAAAATATTGGAGACCGCAAAAAATGTCTTTTAGCGACGGCAAAATACTGTCGCAATTAATGTGTAAAAAATCCGAAGTTTTTGAGACGACACTAAAATACCGTCGCCAATATGGTTATTTGCGACGGTAAAATACCGTCGCAAAAGGGATATATCTGAGACGGTAAAAAAAACCGTCGCTAAATTGGTTATTTGTGACGGGTTTAATACCGTCGTTGATACTGTTATTTGCGACAGGGGAAAATGGGCCGTCTCTAAAAATATTATTTGCGACGGGTTAAAAATACCGTCGCTGAAGGCCTTTTGTTAATATTGCCAATATCATTGGCGACGGCTACGCTACCGTCGCAAAAACCTGGTTCTAACAAAAAATGCTGCAATAAAATTATTAAAAATATGCAAATTACCTGTATTAAATAAAAATAGCTAAAAAAATTCAATAATTATATAATAATTATAAAAATTCCTGTATATAAATAAAATTTCATCCATAATTAAAGTACTCTTCCATTCATAACAACACATCATCAAAATTATCCAACCACATAATTTTGCATAATACATACATAATGTTGTTCACAAATCTAAATAACGTAAATCAAAAATAAAAGTTTTCTTCATAATTCTTCCGTGGGTTAAAAAAAACAAAAGTTCGTCGCAATCTTCACACGGCTGCATTCCACAAGAAGCAAACTGCTACTCAGGAAATATTTGAAAATAAAAAATAAAAAATAAAAATAATTAATGACAATATAATTATGTGTTAATATTTTTGAAAAATCTAGAAACCTCCTAGATGTTGATTTGTGATTATGTACCAATTTTAAGCAAAAATATAACAATCCCAATCAAACAATCAAAAGAAAGAGACACAAAGATTTTTACGTGGAAAAACCACAATTGGACACCTTCCAATTGTGATCAAAAAACCACGGGCAACTGCCACAAGATAATCCACTAAGAAGATTTAAAGGAATTACACAGGTATCACTCTCAATTATCTAGCGAATCCACAACGCCTAATTGAACCAACCTCTATGTGCCTCTTCCAACCCCATCTTCACCACGGAATTGTCTTTCTGATGAGCCACTCCGGATTCCACCAAAGCTTCAGGCTCGAATTCTTCAGAATCCACAACTGAAGAACAACTCTCTCTTTTGTGTATAACAAACAAACCTTTGATGTACTCTCTTTAAACCATGAGTTGAATACTCAATAAAAACATCAAAGAAAACTTAAAAAATATCTCCAGATATAACCCTTAAGAACCAAAAAGAAGATCTGGAGAGATTCAATGAATGAATCAATGAATAGCCTAGATTTGGGAGAAACCCAACTATTTATAGAAAACCAAAACAATCCTAGTTGGGAAAGAAAACCAACTTCTTGCAGAACTCCAAAGTAATCCTGTTTTTGAAGGAAACCAACTTCTTAAAGAACTCTTGTTACAACCTTGGTTTTGATCCATGGAATTTGACAACAAAAAACCCTAACAATCTCCCCCTTTGTCAAATCCTGGATAAAACCAATCTAAAACAAATTGCCTAACAAAATCTCTCAAGCAGCACCACCAACTATGAACTAACACTCAAATCCATGCTCTTGAATAATTATCCTGAAATAAAACAACCACACACAAGCCAACCAAAATATGTGGAACTGGATTAAATAACAAAATATAAATCCATCCATAAACAAAATACTAAAAATCCAACTGTACCAAAGAAGGATATATGCAAAAGTAAAAACACTGTACCATCAACCAAACTACTGTACCATCAATAGACATCAAACACTGGTAATGATGAACCAAACTCCCCCTCATTAAAAATAACCACAAACACTGAAAACAGTGAACAAGAAGAAAAATGACAAAAAGTAATATGGTGGAGCAAGCAAGGAATTTCAGATTTGTACCTTGAAACACACAAGATTATCCAAGAAACACAATTACTTGAAAACACAATGTGCACAGCCTCTAGAAAATTCCTCATAAAAGAAAGTGATGCATTATGTGAAAAGCATAGATCCCATGAGAAAAGTGTGTGTGTGACTCTTGGAGTTCGACAAACACTAGATTCAAATCCTAGTAGTGATATGAAAGCTGGACCTCCGATAAGAGAATCTTAGCATAACTAAGGAAAGTCAAACCACTAGGAATCAAGGGGTATTTGGTGAGTAAAGGCGGAGGCTCCCCCTCAATTAATGAATCCTTTATTTTTCTTTTCTTTTTTTCACATCTTTTTCTTTTCTTTCTTTTGCACATTTTTTTTTCTTTTCTTTTGCACTTTTTTTTCTTTCTTTCTTTTGCATATTTTCTCTTTCTTTTGCACATTCATTGGCGGCTGACACACTCAAGAGTATGGAAACCGAACCAGAGAAGCATGAATATATTAAGGATGGCCTGGTTGGTGACTCTGAGGTAGCCTTTTCCTCATGCCTGGACTACAAAGAACAGAGGGGAAAGCCATGGAGATGCAAAAAGATGGATGGTGGTTAAGAGACTCAACATCACCCATGATATGCTAGTATAGGTCAATTCCTCTAGAAAAGTAAAAGATACAATGCCAGAAGTCCATAAAAAAAATAATCACTAAGGCGGAAGACTCCGATATTTGCTAATCCAAGAGTGTGTACAGAATGAGACATACTAATCAAAGAACACATACTCCTAAATGAGTAATGACCACAGAAAGCACACACATATTAACATGTAATGGTTATTCTCATCAATTCCAATATGCACCAAGGACATCTCAAAAAAATTCAAGCTTGCAAAACCATACTAAGAAAATCTTTTTGGATTATTATTATTATTTTTTTTTCATTAAAAAAAACACACAGAGACCCAAAAAACTAAACAGAGTAAACACATTAACACAAGTCAAGTTTTCTCACCCAAACCTTTTTGGTCTTAACAAAATTAGGTCTAGCGGTCTTGGTAAATGTTGTGGTGTTGTGAACACCCTCATGAATCTTGGTATTCCGCTTGGACATGTAAGGTTGTCTACTAACCCAAAAAGTATTCGAATTTCTACCCTTTTGAGACACTCTCCCATGCAACTTATAACAATAAGGGCGAATATGACCATGTATACCACAATGATGACAAATAAAAACAGGGTGTACCTTCTTTTCTTTTACCTTACCAACTCTAGGGAGTTTGAGAAGTCTTTCCTCTTGTTGAATCTTTTGTCCTCCCTTTTCTTGAGTTCTTGTATCATGAGATGTGGAAGCACTTTGTTTTTTCTCTCTCTTATCTCCAAAGCCAATGCCACTCTTGTCTGAACAGATTTGTTGAGATCCAATGATATCCTCCAAAGTTTTTGATCCTTTGTTCCAAAGACCAATGGTGACCATGGCACACTTGAGCTCTTCCTCTTTCTTGATCATTAGTTCTTCCAAAGCAACTTGAGACATCTCAAGAGATTCAATCTTTTCTTCAAACATGGCATGGGTTTCCTGTAGCTCATTCCTCTCTGTTTCACAAGTCAGCAGTTTTGCACAAAGAACTTGTTGATCATCAGCTATCTTGATGGCATTGATTCTAGCCTTGGAAATCTCCTCCTTAAGTTTGACATTCTCACATTCACATGCCTTGAGTTTCTTTGTGAGTTTGTCATTCAATTTAAATAACTTAAGAGACTCCTTATACAACTTTTTATAAGCTTGCTCAAGCTCTTCATCATCATCATGAATTGAATCCATTATCACAAATCAAACAAGATCTCGTTCTAAAAGAATTTTTTTTTTTTTTAAAAAAATAAAGCAATCCAAAAGAATTTAAAAAAAAAAAAAAAATAGAACGACCCGCTCTGATACCAATTGAAAAATCTAGAAACCTCCTAGATGTTGATTTGTGATTATGTACCAATTTTAAGCAAAATATAACAATCCCAATCAAACAATCAAAAGAAAGAGACACAAAGATTTTACGTGGAAAAACCACAATTGGACACCTTCCAATTGTGATCAAAAAACCACGGGCAACTGCCACAAGACAATCCACTAAGAAGATTTAAAGGAATTACACAGGTATCACTCTCAATTATCTAGCGAATCCACAACGCCTAATTGAACCAACCTCTATGTGCCTCTTCCAACCCCATCTTCACCACGGAATTGTCTTTCTGATGAGCCACTCCGGATTCCACCAAAGCTTCAGGCTCGAATTCTTCAGAATCCACAACTGAAGAACAACTCTCTCTTTTGTGTATAACAAACAAACCTTTGATGTACTCTCTTTAAACCATGAGTTGAATACTCAATAAAAACATCAAAGAAAACTTAAAAAATATCTCCAGATATAACCCTTAAGAACCAAAAAGAAGATCTGGAGAGATTCAATGAATGAATCAATGAATAGCCTAGATTTGGGAGAAACCCAACTATTTATAGAAAACCAAAACAATCCTAGTTGGGAAAGAAAACCAACTTCTTGCAGAACTCCAAAGTAATCCTGTTTTTGAAGGAAACCAACTTCTTAAAGAACTCTTGTTACAACCTTGGTTTTGATCCATGGAATTTGACAACAAAAAACCCTAACAATTTTAATTACAAAAAAACATAAAAAATTAATTACTATATAATTACAAAGATAGTTAAGTAAATAATTTTGGCTAGATAGAAATCCGACTCTAACTCCCAAACCGGAAACCCGATTCGAGTCTCGTCTTCTCCCACAAGTCTCTCGTGCCTAAGCGATCATGTGTGCCAAGTTTCGTGCTAAACCGACCCCTTTTGGTGATTTTGGAGCGTCAACACCTCGAATTCAAGTTTCTTAAGGAATTAGTTTGCCTAGACCGAAATACGGCTCTAACTCCCAAACCGGGAAACTGATTGGAGTCCCGTCTTCTCCCACAAGTCTCTCGTGCCTAGCCGGTCGTGTGTGCCAACTTTCGTGCCAATCCAACCCCGTTTGGTGATTTTCCGCCCTATAATATAATAAATCACTAAATATATATATAATTAACAATGGCTGACATTATAAATGTTAAATTAAATAGGGCGGAAAATCTGGTGCACAAAATGCGGACCAAATTAGTGAATCGCCATGTACGATAATGAGTCATGATAATTATCAAACCCACAGTTAAAGCAAACTATGCAGGGAGTATTATCACCTTAGCTCTCTTGAACAAATCCCTGATACGAGCAGAACCAACACCCACTAAAACTTCATGAATGGCCGTTCACAGTAGCTCGTCACTCGTCGTTCACAGTCGCTGCTGCTCGTCACTCCGGCGAAGGCCGTCGTTCACCCTCATCACTCTGCGAAGGCCGTCGTTCACCACTATTTTGATTTTGAATGATTTTGATTTGAGGATTGTGGGGATTTTGGTTCTAATAGTTGGATCAATGGAATGGGATTTTGGGGATTTTAGGGATTTCGGTTTCAGGGATTTAGATTTGAGGAATTTGGGAATTTTAGGGACTTTGACCGCGAATGGGATAGAAATAGTGGGATTTATCAAATATTCATTTATTTGCGACGGCATAGTTCAACCGTCGCGAATGATCATAATTAACGAATGAAACGACGTCGTTTTACCCATAGTCTTCTGCGACGAGCTTCTGCCGTCACAGATGGTCCACCATTTGCGACAGTAACGTCATACCGTCGCTAAATAATACGATTTGCGACTGTGTACGTGCGTCGCCAATGTTCTTGCAATTTTCTTTTTACAATCTTTAGCGACGGAATCATTACCGTCGCAAAAGGCCATTTTTTTATCGACGGTATATACAGGCCGTCGCAAAAGACTCTGTTGGCGACGGTAATTATTCTGCGTCGCAAAAACCCATTTTTTGCGACGGCAGAGTCCCCGTCACAAATACCTCCGTGTTTTTTGCCAACTTTTCTTGTAGTGACGGCTAGTTATAAATATTTTTATTGATTGATAACACCATTTGTAATTCTTAAGATTTCAATTGAATTAAACATTGAATAATGGTAGACACTCTAAATATTCCAACCACCATTGTCTCCTTCGATATCATCCAAATGACCTGCTATGCATCACCCTCAAGAACAATATTCCAAAGCTATAGCTCCAGTGCAAAACTCCCGTGCAACCAAAACTTCAATGGTGAGAGGTAGGGGTGGGCGCGGATCGGTTGCGGCCACGAAACCTCCAATCCACCATCCGTCCGCCAGATTAGCGGATTGGAGAAAATCAATCCGCATCCGTCCGCCAATCCGGCGGATGTGGATTGAGCGGATTGACGGTTTGGCGGATGGATGCGAATCGGGTTGGCGGTTTGAAATTTTATAAATTTTCAACATAGTTCAACTTGTGCACTTCTTCAAAAAAAAAAAAAAAAAAAAAGAAAGCATTACAGTTAATGATTTAAAAAAGTATTACAATAACTGCATGCATCATCCAAAGAAACAAAGTTTGAAACTTTAGAATATTACAATTACTGCATGCCTCATCCACATATTACAATCACACCATGCCTCATCCACATAAAATATTACAATCTGTGGTTTTTAAAATATAAAAACAAAAACCAAAATCATGAACAGAGCAATAGTAGAGATTATATGTCTTTGTATTGTTACATTTATATATGTTTTTGAAAACAAAAACCAACCAGCATATGTTATATTTTCTATTTATTACTTTTAGAGTTAGATTTAAAAACCAAAAAATATAGATAAATAATACGTTTATTTTTTTCAATTCAAAAAATATATTCAAGTTGAAAACTTCTTTTCAACAGAATATTTGAACTCTTTTTCAATTGAAAACACAAACAAAATATTTAAACAAATTGAAAACACAAAGTCTTATAAATTACTAAGGGTGCTCGCGGTTTGGCGGTTCGGTTGCGGCCAAAGGAACCTCAAATCCGCCATCCGTCCGCCAAATTGGCGGATTGGAAAAAATCAATCCGCAACCGTCCGCTCGTCATCACGTATCCGTCCAAAATGCGGCGGATCGGTTCGGTTCGGTCGGTTTTGGCGGATCGGTATATCCGCTACTCACCCCTAGTGAGAGGATCAAAATTCCTTCGCAGATGCACAGTTCTAGCAACTATGAAATTGCCATTGGAATTTAAGATTTTTGATATGTTTGTTATTTGGGTATACCTTGAAATGTAATTTAGAAAAAAAATATACGGTGTATTAAGAATAAATTATAATTCTAAATAATATAATAGTGTGTATTAAGAAATTGGACGTATATTTTTTTCGTACAAATAGAATCCCTAGGCAAAAGAGAAGTAATAAATAATAAACAAACTAAAAAAATTAAATTATTTCAAAAAAATTTCAATACAGAAAATAATTCTCAAATACAGGAAAAAAGCCAAACTTATAAGTATATAAACATTATAAATACAGAAAAAATCAAACTTTAACACAAGCAATATAAAACTTTTCAATACAGGAAAAAAAATTTACATCATAAATTATCTATAAGAATGCTCGTGAAAAAGTAAAAACCAAACTTATAAGCACATAAGTATCAGGTACTAATAAGAAAAAATAATTATTAAATAATGTACTATTTAAATAATAAAATAAGAATAGCACCAATAATATGTTATTGTTAATCTAACTATTGGGCCCTTTAATTTTTGTCAAAAAAACAATATAGAAAATAATTGGTAGTGCTCTACAAAAATTGGAAAACTCTTTTATATGAATACTTACCTCCTTTTTGATGGGTTACTTCAAAAAACTATTTTGATTATTACTTTCATCTATTATTTGATTTTGTTCAAACTTTCTTCTAGGGTTTAGGGTTTCAAAATAATAAAAAACAAAGATGTTGATGATGATGATGAATTTTGGTAGGGTGGAATGGAGTTCTTGGAGGGATTTGGAGGGAGGAAGAAGAAAAAGAAATAACCTTGATCTCTTGGGAAAGAAAATATAGAGATTTGAATAGGAATAACTGATTAGGATGTACAATGAGGGGGGAAAAAAAATTTAAGGTTTAATATGAATTGTCCTTATTAATAAATTCATATTAAGATATAATAAGAATTAAAATTTATAAATTTAAATTAAACATACTGAAACATATTTTAGGTTCAAATAGAATCTCTCAATTTGGAACTTCCATATATTCTTGCTCGGACTTTTCTAAAATTTAACAAGGCCCAATGCCAGCTGGCTAAAGCCCGGGGACATCGGAATGGGGCCTACTTACCTATGACCTATCTATATTGTTGGGCACAACTTCAATTGTCATTCTCATAGCCTATAAACATATATAAGTTGGTGGTGTTTTCAAAATTAGGCCCAATATAGTCAAATGGACACTTGGATTTGGAGGACAAATATAATCGTATTAATGCAAAATAATAAAAGAAAATATGTTAATCTAACATTTAACCATTGCCTTTTCACTGATAAAAAAAATTAAATTTGATAAGAGATTGGGATAAAATTTATAAGAATTAAATTTGGACAGGGTCTAATTAAAAATTCTCTACAACCAAGATAGCTTTGGACCATGATTTTTATGAGTATTTGACAAGATAAAAGGAAAAGGTGAATGAAATATAACAATATTTCATTCACTTTTTCAAATTTATATATAAATTTATAATCTAAACACAGTCTAAAAGAATTCAACCAACCTAAATTTTATTATCTATATAATAAAATATGATGGTTTTTGAATTTGTCCTACTAAGACATTTGAACGGCTTAGATCTATTCAATTTATAAAACAATGGCTGAGATATATTTTTCAAAAAATATCCTACATGTACATTTTCTATTTTCCCGCTTCTCTCTCTTACTTTTTCATTTTCTCACCCATCCTTCTATGATCTCATGATCCCACCTTCCTCTCTCTTTTCTTTTTATTTTATTTTTTATTTTCTCTCATTTTTATTTTTCTCTCTATTTGTTTTTTTCTAAATTTTCTCCTTTTTGTTTAATATATTTTACACATATTTCAGTAGAATGTATGTACGTCCGTAATACATTAGGACATTATGGACATACATACAATTTTCATATAATTATATAAGCGATTATATGTATGCCCGTGAAAATTGTATGCATTCCAAGCACATCTATCTATTTAGTTATATATTATATAAGCAAAAACAAGTTTTCGTAAGTAGTTTTGTGATAACTCTAAAATTTTATAATAAATTTGTGATTTTATCAAATTAAAAAATAAATTTAAATAGTGTTGGGATTACAATTATATTCTAATCCTAACATTATTTACACCGTACCATCAGACATAGGCATACGCTAATTAATATATACAATAAACATTGAATATTATAAATTACATTTTATTTTCTCACTATTTAGATACTATTCGGTTCACATAGAATTAAAATCAAATTTTTTATTATATTTCTTGTTAAAAATTGCCAAACAGAACATCAAGGCCCAATAATACATATAAATTGGGCCCTAAGCTTCAGATGGCGTAATGGGCCAAGCCCAACATAAATATTAGTCATAACTATTTTTTTCCCGCTCAAAGTCTATGGGATTTAAACAATTTTTTTATTTATTTATATTTATTTCATTCCAACAGACATTTCCTTTTTGCAAAAAAAAAAAAAAAAAAAGAAAAAAAAGAAAAAAAGTTGACATTTTTATCATCAAATCTAGTTTGAGGAGAGAGAAAGTAGAGAGAGAGGGGGGGATGCAGAAACAGTACATTAGGGTTAGGGTTTGAAGCAATGGACTCCCCTGAAAATGTCAAGACTTCCACCTCCATTGCAGCCGCCACTACCTTGCCATCAGACTCTGTTGCAGCCCCCGTATACCAATTTTCCCACTCCCTCTCTTGCTTTAATTTTTCATTTTTTTTTTTTTTTATAATCATTTATATACAGTTATAGTCAATCTTGGACCCCATTTTGTATTTGTTGATGATCTCATTCATGTTTTGGTTGTCTTTTATTAATGGGTTTTAGGGTTTTACATGTTGAATTTAGTGATTCTGATTTTGACTCTTTTTTTTTTTTTTGGTTTTGTTTTTTTGGGGTGGAGTTGATTTGGGGAGTATTGTGAAAGTTGTGGAATGGAATGTGAGATGAAATTGTTTAGTTCCTAAACCCAATTGAAAATTGTCTTTACTCTTTATTATCTGTACAACACTTTTAATTGAGTTGATTCTCATGATTTATTTGGTGAATAAGAAATGGGGAATCATACTTTCTTAAAGAGAAGTGATTTACATTTTCTTTGTTTAATTCTATGGAAGAAAAAAAACTTGACTAACTTTGCCAAATAATTGTACAATATGATGTTGTGTTGACTGTTGTTGTGTGCTTTGGATTCAATGGAGAAAGGAATATGACATTGAAAGCTACTGTTCTTCACTCCCCCAACAGAGTTACAACTCTTTAGAAATCGAATCATTTACAGTGGAAGTGGAAAACCTAAGCACACTAACGTGTGCAATTGAAATTGATCTGGCAGATCCTGGGTTGAAAGTGGAGAGAGTAGTGGACAATTGAACGCCAGTTTTTGTTGGTTGATTTTACTTTTTAATCCTTAAAGTAACTGCTAGGTAAAGCTAAATATTTCAAGAAAATGTAGTATTGTTGTACTTATTTTTGGAAATCAAAATGATGTGACAAAGTACACACCAATTGTGTTGTGTGCTTTATATAATAGAAGATTAGATTTCCAAAGGGCGAATTTTCTTCTTGGGATTTAAAAAATTAAACTATGTAGGTGTCTCATTGGAAGTATCATTGTAGGGAGAATATACAGTAAGCATTGTTTAATGGACTGCTATTCTTTTAGTTGTGGTGTACCGGTGCTCATTTAAAAGCTCGAAAAGGCTGAATTCTTACTCATTGTTTCCTATGGTATCAGGATTCAACTATATTTGGTTACATTAGCAACCTGTCCCCTATAAAGCCTGTGAAGGCAGCACCTGTGGTACCAGGCTTCCCAAGTCTTAATTCTCCTCCTATTGTATTCACATCACCTCATCTTAATCCTCTTTGTGAAACAACTTATTTGAAAAGGTTTGATTGTCTTGAATTTTACGGTTGGCCTGTTGGTTTGACATTGAATAACGTGGATTATGACTTGAGAATTAATCATGTGAGAATGTTTTTCTTAGGTCTCAATGCCCTCAACTGTCTTGTGAAGAATTATGCCAACAGGATATTAGCAGCAATAAATTTGAGATAGGTTCTAATGAACTTGAAAAATCTAAAACCCAAAGCAGCAGTACGTTGATCCCTTGTGTTGAGAGAGAATGTGATACTAATGGCTCTGTACCGGACCAGGCTGCTAGTCCCCCGGAATGTATTGACAAATACTTGGCTGATACTGTGGAGGTCAATTGTGAAAACTCTGCACATTCAGCCAATTTAAGTTTGATACAATCTGATGATGATATGCCTCAATCAATAAAAGATTTTACCCATTCAAAACTTGACGACAAAAATGATATAAGACAAGATGCTGAGATATTGATGGGTGCTTTTCCAGCCACGCCAGAGCTGGCTGGGCAGGACTTTCAAGGAAAGTCATCATTCAATGATGAACCTGTTGAAACTGATGCAAAGCAGGGAGGCAGTGAGATGCCTTCTTGTGAATGCCCAAAAGTTGAATCTGGTTTGTCTGTAGAACAACAGTGTGAACTTTCAGTGGCCCAGGTAACTGCTGATCCTTTTTGTTTCATTAAATTAGAAGTAATATCCATTTAAATTACAAGTAATATGCCTTAGTTGCAATAGATCACAAGAATTTAAGTTGCAGCATGCTGGAGCTGTTCATGAGGATGAATTAGGTTGTGCATCTCAGTTTCTGCCAGAATCTTTGCAGCCCAGTCAGGGATATGAAGATTGCAGTGAGACCACTGGAGAAGCCTCAAATAAAATTGCTGGCAATATTGTCTTGCATGATCCCAAGGTATAACTAAATTAATATTTGTCTAGTTTCTTCCAAGTTATATCTACCATAGTTGTCAAATCGGGATTCGTATCGTGAATCGAAATGGCCTCGTACTGAATCACGAATTGAATCGAATTGAATCGAATCGAATCGTGAATCGTAAAGATTCGGTCACTTTTTCTAAATTACTTAAAAACATATATTTACACATTTAGATGTTAAATATATCTTATGAATATAAAATATTTAGACTTAAATTAATAAAAATGTTGTTTTGCATGACAATCACATAGTTTAATAGGTAAAAAGTTAACAAAGGTTCCTATGTAAGATCACTATCTTATTTTTTTTTCTTTTTTAGATATTTCATATCAACCATTTTTAATAAAGATAATAACCAAATAGACAAACTATTAATTTCTAAAATAACAATAATTAACAACGATATTAATATTTGGACAATAAGCATACGTACTTTTCTAAGTAACAGTGAGCAAATAATAAGAAAGAATTATTTAGAATCTTTTATTGTAAAGCATAAAACATTTTAAAAGGTATAACTGACCTCACACATGTAATATTCAATTTAATAAAATAGCAATAGATAATTCATTGTGTAACTTTAATCTTAAACATCTTTAGAAGATATATTACGATTTTTTAAAGAGAAAAAAATGAGAAGAAAGGTTAAAAATATGTTAGATCTGACTAAATCTGATTGGATCCTATTAAAAACTCTATGATCACTAAAATAACAACAAATTATGTATATATATTGGTTATTTTGGTATTAAACACTATTAGAAGTTGTATTATGTCATTTTTACTAAAAAGATGGAGAAAAAAAAGAGTCAAAAATATGTTGGACACAATAATTTCAAAAATTGCATGAATTGTAAAACGTGAATCGAATCGTGAATCGATTGTGAATTGTGTGATTCACTAGAGATTCACTTCCAAAATAGATTCACCCATAGATTCGTATCGATTTTGTAAAAAATTGTGAATCGAATTGCGAATCGTAAGATTCTGATAATAGAGATGTTTACTATCTTGTGTTGTGTAGATAAATATGTTTGTTTTTTAAGTGGCTTAATTTGAAGCTGCTCTTGCACTTTCGGTTTAGTCCAATGTGGCTCTTTCTCTAGTTTAGTGTTAAATTAGCTAACGAAAATTAACATAAGACCCTCACGTGAGGTAATTTTTAGGGCAAAAATATTTTTTCCCTTTCTTCTTTATCTTCTTCTTCTTCTTCCTCTTCAATTATGCACTATATTTTCTCTATATATTTATTAGGTTCTATGTTTACTTGGGATTTAATTTTTGTAGCTTTTTATTTTTGCCTCTCTCTCCTCCTTCTCCCCCTATTGGTGCTACATAGTTCCTCATTTGTGGCTGCATCATTATGGTTAATTAGTTAGTATACGAGAAGGATTGTTTTTTTTACAATGTTGATGCAGACAAAACATGCAGCCATCTATATATATTTTAGTTTTTCATTGTCAAACCCTTCTAGGAAATTTCTTTTTGCAGTAGAATAATGCAAAACTTAATGTAGGGTCAACACTATAGTGGCATGCGTAGACGCTGTCTTCGGTTTGAAGTGGCTCGAGGGAACATTGTGGAAAACAGCCCTGGTTCAAGGGGCTCATCAAACGTTGTTACTAGTTCAAGTTTACCTGCTAATCTTGCAGACATGGAGGTTTATGAATCATCTAGTCTAGAAATAAGTGCAACTTCCAGTGGCAGGCATCTGATTAACTTGAACCAACCCATAATTTCTGTGATTCCTCCTAGAAACAGTGGAAATCCTAGATCATCAATTTCCAAGCCATCGGGTATTGGTTTACACTTAAATACGATTGTTAATGCTAAGCCAATGAGTTGTGGTGCTAGTGGAAGCATGCAATCAGCCGAGAAAGGTTACCTGAATGTACAAGATGGGAAGTTGGTATCTAATATGGACTGTCATCAACCAGAAAGCACAAAGAATAGCTCAATTTTATCTAATGTGAGAGAAAAACTTCCAGTGAGCAGCGAAGATTGTAGTCATGAAACTCAGGTCTCAGTCGCAACTAGTTATCTTCCTTCTCAATCTCTCCAAATTGTGAAATCTTCAACTGATATTGTACCATTGAAGCAAATTGAGTACCAGACAACACCCTGTGACAAAAGGAAGTCCATCTCCAAACATGCTCATGCTGTTGAGTCGTCGAACCTATCAAGCCCCAAAAAGAAAAGGCAAGCCTACTTGTTTTGTTCTCATAATTTAATCTTTCAATGGTTTGCAGTATTTCTTTACTGGGATCAATCTGTTTGTTGAAGTTCTCCAGGAAGAAGGCATCAGCCACCAATGATGGTGATGGTTGCAAGCGTTGCAATTGCAAGAAGACTAAATGTTTGAAACTGTAAGTGACTTGAACTTTTGTTTTAGCTGGCCTTACACTGCTGTTGTGAATCAATGTAACCTGTCTTGTTGCAGTTACTGTGACTGTTTTGCTGCTGGAATCTATTGTGCTGAACCGTGTGCTTGCCAAGGGTGCTTTAATAGACCTGAATATGAAGATACAGTTCTTGATACTCGGAAACAAATTGAATTCCGAAATCCACTTGCATTTGCCCCAAAGATTGTACAGGGTCTCACTGACTCCTCTGCAAACAGTATTGGGGTATTGAACCCACACAACTTAAATTTTCTGAGATACTTTTTTACACACTGACACTAATATCTAAAGCTTCCTGCAGGAGGATGGGAATTATTCAACACCATCCTCAGAAAGGCACAAAAGAGGGTGCAATTGCAAGAAGTCGATGTGTGTGAAAAAATACTGCGAGTGCTATCAGGTTTTGTGTTTTGTATTGGTTTATCTGTTATCTATGGGATCATGCTTTCTTCTTTTGCACTCATTCTTATTGGGCCTATTTTCTTCTGGTCTTAAAAGGCTAATGTCGGATGCTCTAGTGGATGCCGGTGCGAAGGATGTAAAAATGTCTATGGTAAGAAGGAAGGTAATATTTCACACAAATCCCTCCCATAGTCTCTTGTGCCATTATACTCAACACTATAACATGTTTATGCTCTGTTTGTTTGGACGGAAAATGTTTTCCAAGTGAGGGAGGGGGAAGAGGGCAGCAATTGATGGGGGGAGGGGGAGGCGGCAGCAGGGAAGGGAACAGTTATGGTGGTGGTGGGTGAAGGGATGGGCATATGCAAAAAAAAAAAATTAAAAAATAAATAATAATCGCCTTTAATTTTGACCTACCAATAATCAAGTTCCTATAACTGCACTTGAAAATTTTCTCATCTATAATAAGAGTTTATCATCTTTGACTTGAGCATAATAATCCAATTTTGAGCTTGACGTGTGTGTGCATATGTATACTGAGGGTTTCAGAATAGCAGTTCATACACCAGTTATTAGAAATTTCCTTTAATTTCTATTTGGACTGGTTTCTGTTAATTGCTACCAAGAAATTTGCTTTTCCAGAATATGGCATGACCAAAGATGTTTTGAGCGAAGGACCTATCAGCGAAAGATTTGAAAGCACATTTGATGAGCTGGAAATGACGGCAAGTCGAGATGGTTTATTGCAGACTGAGCTGTGTAATCTTGACAACTTGATACCTCTGACACCATCATTCCAATTCTCGGAGTAAGATTCCTTTCAATGTGATGGTTTGATTTATTTTGGATTTATTATTATTATTATTATATAACAATTCGTCCCGCTTTTACCATCCAGCCATGGAAACTGTGCACCAAAATCCCGGTTTTCTACCAGAAGATGCCTCCCGTCACCTGAATCCAATCTTACCTTGCCAAAATCACTTGAAACTTCTGATAATAACCATGACCTGCTACTGAAAGCTAGGAAAGACATTCAAGGTATAGATTATTATTGTCAGGAATTGGATTTTAGCAATGCAGAGACAGTGAATGAATTGTCACCAAGATATGATGGGCTTTCCAATATATGTGACCTCAGTACACTGCCTAATCCTCCCTCAACAGCCATGGCATATTCGGCATCATCAAAAATTGGTGATTGGACAACTATTTCAAGAGCCCAATTGTGTGCTAGAAGTGGCCATTTATCATCAGTGAGTTCCTTTCATTGGCGTGGTTCACCAATCACCCCTGTTGCTCAATTTGGTGGGACCAAACTTCTCGGAGCAGTTGAATCTGACAAAAAGCATCACGATATACCGGAAGATGACACGCCTGAGATACTGAAGGACACTTCTACCCCTCTCAAGGCAGTGAAAGTTACTTCCCCAAATAAAAAGCGTGTTTCTCCTCCCCATCGTCGCTTGCATGAGCTTGGATCTAGCTCCTCAGCAGGCTTGAGAAGTGGTCGAAAGTTCATATTGCGGGCTGTGCCTTCTTTCCCACCTCTTACGCCATGCATTGATTCCAAAGACAGTAGCAGTCAGAATATAAATGATCCTCTAGATTGTAGTAGCAAGAAATGACAATCAATCGAGGTGAGTAAACTTTTTGTTTTATTTTTTCTTATCTCTCTCAAATGGTTTGCAAGCTCTCTCATTCATCTAAATGGTATATTTGCTCCAGTTGCTTCAGAGAACAGTCAGAATATAAATGGTCCTCAAAATTGTAGAAGCAAGAAATGACAATCAATAAAGTGAGTAATTTTGTTTATGTATTCCTCAATTCTCGCTAATGGTTTGCAAGCTCTCTTGTTCATATAAATGGTATGTTTATCAATTATCAATTATCTTTGCACCATATAGTGATTTTTCAGAAAGATTTGCCCAGTTACATTTTTTTGGACTTCTTTATGTATTTATGTACTCATTATCTTCATTACTTGTATTCACTAGGAACTCAAGTGCGAAGTGTTAGAAGGCTGATGCACAAAGATGAAAAGTTTTCCATACTGCTACCATTTCTTCATATGTAGCCTGATCTTTTTTTCTTTTTCTTTTTTCCATTTTTTTTTCCATTTTTTTTTTATACATCAGAGACCATAGCTGGAGGGAGAGTCTTTCTTTGTCTTTTAGAATTACTTATTATTATATATAATTTCGATTTTACTTGCAAAACACCCAAATGGGTTATGTCCTTACTGTATTGAAGGACAACTGAAGTTCTCATCCATTGAATAGGCATAGAATAAGTAAATCTTCTAATTTTGAAGAGAGTGGAAAGGTGTTGTCAGGGTCTATACTTGTTAAACACTCTTCTATTAGATCATTAGGGCTGCTAGCTTGGCCATTGTTGCCATTGCTATTGTCTTGTTCTAGATTTGTTGTAGTGATTGTTGGGGAATTTTCAAAATGGTTTTTAAAATTTATAATTTATTTTTGGGTGTTTTCAAAACCTTTCATGTTTTTCTTTAGAAAGCATGAAATAAGCTTGGGGCTTTGTCTCACATCGGAAAGAGAGGAAAACATGGAGCACTAAATAAAGTGCTACATAGAATATTCCTTTGAATATGGAATTGTAAGGTGAAAGTTAGTGTGCATGCACCCACACCACAAGGATGGTGCTTTGCACCATTCGCACACGCGTGTGTGGCGTGGGCAGTGGGCTGTGTAACGTTTGACGGTGCACTTTGCACTTTGCACGGATGTATCAGCGCAAGGTGCCATGAGGGTGCTTTGCTATTTGCATTGGACAGGTTGGAGCATGTGGATCCAACGTAGCATGGGTGACACTGAATACAGTCAGCTCCACGTGGCAGTGACGTGGCATCCATTGGCGGTGGTGAGTTAACCAACCGATCAAACGGTTGTATGTCCAATTTGGAGCAATTTGATCATAACCGTTGATTCGAGATGCGTACGATCATATGGATGAGATGACACTCGATCGTGATTAGGTGTGATTAGTCAAGGCATCTATTCGGTGTGAGAATGATCTGCACCGTAGATCGTCGATCCAACGGTCAAATCTGATCAAATGCAATCAAGGGACATGACCATTCGATTAGGTGCATCAAGGCCTATAAATAGGCTACGAAATCAGCAATTTCATTCCATCTAAAAAAAATTAGAAGCATTCTTGCAATTTTCTCTCTCTCTCTCTCTCTCTCTTGATTTTGAGATCAAGAATTTCTTAAGCAAATTTCTATTTTTCTTACTGGTAATCAAGTTTTGCAGATTTGATTATCAGTGTCTTGGTTTTCTTGATTATATCAAGAGTATTTTGATCTATCGTCGTCAGTGTAGACGTCGATAGACTTGATCTTTAGATCAAGTTTTATTGTATCCTGGAAGCGAATTTGCTGTAACCCCTTGCACACCTTTTGTTAGGTGCAAATATTGTCTTTAGGAAAGCGACTAAGTAACGCGACTTGAAGCATCATATTTCTGTTCTACATAGACAAGTTCATTGCCAAGTTTTGAAGACCCGAATATCACCAATTGAAGAATTCAAGACAAATTATTCCAATGATCTAAAGACAATAGTTGGATATGGCGATGTCTATTCAGAAACTGACTCAAGATTTCATGAAGCTTGACTGTTTTGATGGAGGAAATTTCCGACGCTGGCAAAAGAAGATACACTTTTTGCTCACAACTCTCAAAGTGGTCTATGTGCTAACTACCCCCTATTCGATGGAGCAAGAAGACGAGACTATGGAGCAAACCCGTACCAGAACCAAATGGGAGAATGATGACTACATTTGTCGAGGACACATTCTGAATGCGCTGTCAGGCTCTTTGTTCGATGTGTATCAACATCTAGAAACAGCAAAGTAACTATGGGACATATTACAGTCAAAGTACCTTACCGAGGATGTCACCAGTAAGACATTTCTTGTTTGTAATTTTATGCGTTTTACTATGATTGATACAAAACCCATTATAGAACAATTCCATGAGATCCAACATATTCTGAGTCAATTTCGACAAAAGAATATGAATATGGATGAATTTATTGTAGTTTCATCTATAATAGAGAAACTACCATCTTCTTGGAAGGATTTTAAGAAAACTTTGAAACACAAAAAGGAAGATCTTACTTTAGAGGAATTGGCTCAACACCTTTGAGTTGAGGAAGAGTCGAGGCTTCTTGAAGGTAAAGATAACCAATTGGCTCAGACTTTCAAGATCCACATGGTGGATGATGGCAAGAGGTTTAATAAAAAGAAGCGTAAGCGTGAACCCTAACCCAAAAAAGATGCTAAGAAGCCGAAAGGCGCTTATTGGCACTGTGACAAGCCAGGGCACTTCAGAAATGAATGCCAGTCATACAAAAAGAAGCCAGAAGCATCAAATGCCAAGAACAAGTTCATGGCTGTTATATCCGAGGTGAACATGCTCGAAGATGCTAGTGACTGGTAGATTGACTCAGGAGCAACAAGGCATGTCTGCAATGACAAGAGTCGTTTCACTACTTATGAACAAGTGAGTGATGGAACAGTTCTCTATATGGGCAACTCTTCAACTACTGCTATCAAAGGCAAAGGGACGGTGGATTTAGAGTTCACATCTGGAAAAGTCTTAAGTCTTAGTGATGTTTATCATGTACTTGATGTCAGGAAAAATCTTGTATCTAGAAGCCTGCTTAATAAGTATGGTTTCAAGTTAGTATTTGAACCGGACAAATTTGTCCTATCTAAGGGTGAAATTTTTGTTGGGAAAGGCTACATGTATCAAGGAATGTTCAAACTTAATGTTATCAATAATACATATGTTTCTGCTTATATTGTTGATTCTATTTCTTTATGGCATACTTGTTTAGGTCATGTTAATACTAGGAAAATGCATGATATGGTTAATTTAGATTTAATTCATAAGTATGATATTGATATGTTTAAAAAATGCAAATTTTGTGTGCAATCTAAAATTATTCGCATTCCATTTCTTAAAGTAGATAAAATCACATTTCTGCTTGAATTTGTGCATAGTGATGTATGTGACATGCATAGTACTCCCACTAGAGGTGTTAAGAGATATTTTGTAACATTCATTTATGATTTTTCTAAGTACTGTCATATCTATCTTTTGCATTCAAAAGATGAGGTACTTAATAAATTCAAGATTTTTAAGACAGAAGTGGAAAATCAGTGTAATGTCAAAATAAAGAGACTTAGGTCTAATAGAGGCGGTGAATACCATTTTCCAGAATATTGTGAAAATGTTGGTATTATTCATGAGAAGTCTACACTCTACACACCACAACAAAATGGAGTAGCTGAAAGAAAGAATAGGACATTAACAGAAATAATTAATGCTATGCTTTCTTACTCCAGTTTAAGTTCTGGTTTTTGGGGTGAAGCCTTGCTCACTACCTGTTACATACTCAATAGAATTTCTCTTAAGGAAAGAAATATTACTCCTTATGAACTTTGGAAAAACAAGAAACCTAATCTAGGTTACTTGAAAACATGGGGTTGTAGAGCAATAATCAGATTGCTTGAACCTAAAAGGAAGAAATTAGGTGAAAAAGGAATTGAATGCATATTTCTTGGCTATGCTATACATAGCAAAGCATATAGATTTCTGGTAGTAGAGCCCAATGGTTCAGTGGAAACAAATACCATCATTGAATCACGTGATGCGGTATTTTATGAGAATCATTTCATAACCATTCTAAGGTTGGATTCTAATCAAGAAAATCAATAAACTCCTTTGATGTCTCTAGAGAAAAGTGAACTGCATGAACACATTGAGCCTAATAAGCCAAATGAGCCTGTTGAGCTAAGGAGGAATAATAGGGCTAGGACTGAGAAATCATTTGGCCTTGATTTCATTGTTTACCTTGTAGAAGGAACTAGGGAAGCTTTTTGTAAGCAAACAATGATTTCTTTGATTATGGATTTAGATTCATTAACCTTTGAGCAGGCTATGAAGTCTCAAGATGTTACTTTCTAGAAAGAAACAATAAACGATGAAATGGATTCTATCATAGGTAACAATACCTGGATACTTGCTGATTTGCCACTTAGATC
Organism: Camellia granthamiana; assembly: GCA_036172215.1. Taxonomy (NCBI): domain Eukaryota; kingdom Viridiplantae; phylum Streptophyta; class Magnoliopsida; order Ericales; family Theaceae; genus Camellia; species Camellia granthamiana. The sequence goes on from CM069916.1 coordinate 14,114,889, forward strand.
CAAACCAATTGGTTGTAAATGGATTTTCAAAAGGAAAATGAAAGTTGATGGCACAATTGACAAGTTCAAAGTAAGATTAGTTACTAAGGGTTTTACTCAAAAAAAGGGTATCGATTATTTTGATACATATGTTCTAGTGGCTAGAATCGCCACCATTCGAGTGTTGATTGCCTTAGCCTCAATCTACAAGCTTGAAATCTATCAAATAGATATTAAGACCACTTTTTTAAATGGAGAGTTAGATGAGGAAATCTACATGCAACAACCGGAAGGATTTGTTATACAGGGTCAAGAGCACAAAGCGTGTAAACTCGTGAAGTCACTATATGGACTGAAACTGTAATGACCCGGAACCGTGTGTCACAATTATCAGTAATTAATTATGCATTTATATGATTTAATTGAAGATTATCTGTTTGAATTAGCAAAATATCTGTTGGAATTACGACTTTGGGACTTAAATTGACAACCGTAATGGCTTCAGAAAACGAAATTGAACATGTCTATGTGATACCGGGAATTTTTAGAGTTATTTGGGACATTAAATTGAAGACTAAATTTCGTCTGATTCGTAAGGCTTGTTTGGCTCAAATGTTTGGTACAAATCTATTTATGGTGAGATATAGATAAGGATGTAAGACTTATATGACTTTGTTTGACTCAAGAACCAAAGAGAAAGAAAAATCTAGAAGAGAGAAAAGAGAGGAATTCGTAGGAGAGGGAAAGCAAGGGAGAAGAAGAGAAGAAAAAGGGGTTTAAGCTCAAACTTTCTTAATCAAGTGTTTAAGGTAAGGATCTTCTTCTATTTTCTTGAAATAAAGTTGCATCATCAATGATCTTATGGTATATGAACGGAATGAAAGAGAATTTATGTTTAAATTGAGCATCTATGGCATGATTTAAGTTATATTTGGCAAATTGAGGTAGAACCTCCATGGATGTAGAGATATGAAGCTTGTATGTATATGTTCATGGTTTTTCATCTTAGTTCATGGGTTTGATCTTATTTCTGATCTATATGGGCTTTGTGTGAAGTTTGATGGTTCAATCATGTTGTTGATCAATGATTTTGAGCTTTGATTTCATAAGATTGGAAGTTAATGTTTCAAAGAAAATGATGAAATTTAGAAGAAGAACCAGAGTTTCGGACTTTTGCATGGTCCGCTCGAGCGTAGGGAAGCCCGCTCGAGCGGAGAAATCGGCCTCCCAGCAGTTTTGAAAGATTGTACAGTCCGCTCGAGCGGACAAAGGGGCGCTCGAGCGGAGGACCTTTTTCAGGAAAGCTTTTGGAAGTTGTTTTACATGATTTTTAGCATGTTAATGGCATCATTTAGCATTTCATGAGTATGAATTAAAGTAAAGAAAGATAAGAACGCACATGAAAGAATAGAAAGAAGAATGGAATGGCATGAATTTATGTGATGTTGAATGATAAGAAATGTGTTATAATGTTGATATTTGCAGGACAGGACGTGAAGACCGTGTAATCGGTATCGGAAACCCACTGTGAGTAACATTTCTGTAAAGATATGTTATTATGAAATTATGCTTCAAAAATGCTATGTTATGTATGGATTATGAAATAATAATGGTTTCTGTGAACGAATGTCCTATTTGCGAATCTAGTATGGCATCCATAGTTAGTTGAAGTCATGGGGGCGAGAACATGCAGGCCCATGCGCTTGAGTCATGGGGGACGACATGGAAGGACAAGCCCATGACCAGTTACGAGATCTCGGTATGTGTTTAATCGGTGTCCGGGACCGGTTACTCTAGTCGTTAGTCGACACATGTTATGTTCTATGGAGTATGCCATTATGTATGTTCTATGATGAGTATGGTTATGTATATGAATGTTATGTTTTACGGATTTATATGAAATGTTGGAGTTCGTTCACTACCCCTTTACGTTAATGTTACTTGTTGAGCTTTAGCTCATTGTTTGTATTTATGTATTTATAGGTGAGCATTCAGGGAGTCAAGCCTAAGCTGAGATTTGCATCGAGCCTACCAGTTTTGTGTGCCTCCGAGTCGAGGCTAGGCCTGGAAGGCCGTTTTGTGAGCTTTGTCTTGTTGTATCTGTGGCTTTTGCCTATGTGATGTATATGATCTTTTGTTATATGTGATGTACAGTAAGTGGGTAAATTAACACATTTTGGCATGTAAATACTTGTTCATATTTATGCACAGCTCTTTGGACTATTAGTTTTGTTTTCGCTTCCGCGAGCCCCGATTATTTATATTTTGTACAGAAAGGCCTGTGGTAATCTAGGATTACTGGCCGGTTACGATACCAACCTACTCGGGGCGGGTTTGGGTCGTGACAGAAACAAGCTCCAAAACAGTGGCATGAGAAATTTGACAAAGTAATACTATCAAATGGTTTTAAGATACATGGATTTGATAAGTGTGTATATAGTAAGTTTACTGGCAATAGAGGTATAATCATATGTCTATATGTAGATGACATGTTTATTTTTGGTATTGACAATGATGTCATTGAAAGTACTAAAAGTTTCTTGTCGTCTAGCTTCAGTATGAAAGACATGGGCTTGGCTGATGTAATTTTGGGTATTAAAATCAAACGAGAGGACAATAATTTGATTCTAACCCAGTCGCACTATATTGAGAAAATTCTTAAGAAATTTAATCAATATAATTGTACACCCATCTCTACACCTTTTGATTCAAATTTGAAATTGTATCCTAATACTAGAAGAGCTATTGATCAGCTAGAATAATCAAGAGTAATAGGTAGCCTGATGTATGCCATGAGTTGCATTACACCTGATATTGAATTTGCAGTGGGAAAACTTAGTAGATACACTAGTAATCCTAGTAGTGTGCATTGGCATGCTGTTAATTGAGTGCTTTGGTACTTGAGGAAAACCATAGACTATGGAATAGTCTATAATGGCTATCCAGCAGTGTTGGAGGATTCACAGACGCTAGTTGGATAACTGACCGTGAAGATCACTCGTCCACAAGTGGTTGGATTTTTACTCTTGGAGGAGGAGCTATCTCCTAGGGTTCTAAGAAGTAAACATGCACAACAGACTCAACCATGGCGTCTGAGTTTTTAGCATTAGCATCTTGTAGCAAAGAGGCAAAGTGACTAAGGAATCTCTTGTTAGAGATTAAGATATGGCCAAAACCTATGCCGCCAATATCTTTGCATTGTGATAGTAAAGCAACTCTATCACGGGCCTATAGCCATGTCTATAATAGAAAGTCCAGGCATATAGGACTGAGACATAGCTGTGTCAGGTAGTTAATCACAAAAGGTGTGATTACCATTAGTTATGTAAAGTCAAGTAAAAACTTGGCTAAACCTTTAACAAAGGGACTTGCAAGGGATTTGGTGTAGAAAACATCAAAGGGGATGGGTCTTAAGCTCACTTAACATAATCACTCTTAGTGGAAACTTGACTCAACGCTTGAAGAAACATCAAGCCTTGAGTTCAATGAGCCCAAGTACACCATATGTCGTGATTGCAAGCACTTAGTTTTATTTCATTTTCATCCCAAGGTTGAAGTGCTTGGTACCTGTAATGTGAAAAGAAGATGATGAGTTACCAAACTCTTAATAAGCTTACAACTAAGTTGTTAGGGTACTGTAAATTACAAGGGTACTCTTAGTAAGCTTACCTATGTGAGTGTCGGAGGTGGTGCTGCTTCCTATGAGTCCAAGGGCTTGAGTCTAGAGCGCTCATGAAACAGGATATAGACATAAGGCCAATCCACATGTCGGTTTGTTTGAATACTTGAGGTAACCTGTACTGTGCGTGAGACATGTCCAATTAGTCGTATAAGATCGCTAGTTCAAAGACAAGTCTACTATGTCATCTTGACTAACTTTGAGATGTCTTCACTAAGTGAATAATTGAAATCGTAAGATATCTTCACCTATGCATAAGGCTGCCAAGTGAACCAAGAGTTATCAACTGGTATTTTGAAAATGGTGGGGGAATGTTGGGGAATTTTCAAAATGGTTTTTAAAATTTATAGTTTAGTTTTGGGAGTTTTCAAAACCTTCCATGCTTTTTTTTGGAAAGCATGAAATAAGCTTGGAGCTTTGTCCCACATCGGAAAGAGAGAAAAACATGAAGCACTTAATATAATGTTACATGGAATATTCCTTTGAATATGGAATTGTGAGGTGAAAGCTAGTGTGCATGCATCTACACCGCAATGCACGTGGCGTGGGCAGTGGGCTGTGTGGCGTTTGATGGCGCACTTTGCACTTTGCCCGAATGCATTGGCGACAGCGTTTGATGGCACACTTTGCACTTTGCCCGAACGCATTGGCGCAAGGCACCATAAGGGTGCTTTTCTATTTGCATCGAACAGGTTGGAGCGATGACGTGGATCCAACATAGCATGGGTGACGTGGAATGCAGTTAGCTTCACGTGGCAGTGACGTGGTGTCCGTTGGCTATGAGTCAACTAACCGATCGAATGGTTGTATGTTCGATCTAGAGTGATTTGATCATAGTCGTTGATTGGAGATGCGTGCGATCGTACGGATGAGCTAACACCCGATCGTGATCAAGTGTGATTAGTCAAGGCATCTATTCGGTGTAAGAATGATCTGCATCATAGATCCAACGGTCAGATCTGATCGAACGCGATCAAGGGACATGACCATTCGATCAGGTGCATCAAGGCCTATAAATAGGTTGCGAAATCAGCCATTTCATTCCATCCAAAAAAAATTTAGAAGCATTCTTGCAATTCTCTCTCTCTCTCTCTCTCTCTCTCTCTCTCCCTCCCTCTCCCTCTTGATTTTGAGTTTTCGATCAAGAGTTTCTTGAGCAAATTTATGATTTTCTTATTTGTAATCAAGTTCTACATATTTGATTATCAGTGTCTTGATTTTCTTGATTATATCAAGAGTATTTTGATTTATTGTCGTTAGTTCAGATGCCGATAGACTTGATCTTTTGATCAGGTTCATTATATCCTGGAGGCGAATTTGCTGTAATTCCCTGCACACCTTTTGGTGGGTGCAAATATTATCTTTAGGAAAGTGATTAAGTAACGCGACTTGAAGCATCATATTTCTGTTCTACATAGATAAGTTCATCGCCAAGTTTTGAAGACCCGAATACCACCAATTGAAGAATTCAAGACAAATTGTTCCAACAGTGATAATGCATTTCTTTTTCTATGAGATCATTAGGGCTGCCAGCTTGGCCATTGTTGCTCTCTTGTTCTAGGTTTGTTGTAGTGATGATGCATGTGATAGTCATTAACATGTAAAAAACATGGCCTTACTCACCTGAGTACCGTTTAGTTGAAGATTTATTGATCCATTTGATTAAACAAAAGCATAAACCTCTGCTTGCTTTTCCTTGGAGTGATTTTGTGGTTTTGATATGTTTTTATATGCTTGAATTGTTTTTGAATGGTCTGTTTTATGTGCGCAGGAGATTGGTCGAAGTCCAAAATTAACATAATATAGGAGCTCATTTCAAGCATTGGGTGATGTTAAAAAGTATATTTTTGAAGTTTTTTGGATGAAGTTTTAAGTGAAAATATGTGTTTTGGATTTCATTTTGAAGTATCAGAAAACCCCTCAAATTCATCGACCAGAGCTTGTAAGCAGCATTCAAGCCAAAACCCATTCTTAAACCAAGTAATAATAGATGTCAAAGATGTTATGGTTACTCAAAATCAAACTTTTGGTTATTGTGAAATAGAGTTCTAATTGCATGTCAAAGGGTTGTCAAAAAATATTATTAAAATTTGTGCCAAATTTGTCCAAGTTTGATGTCAAAATTTTGACTAGAGCTTGTCCCTCTCTTTTACCAATGACATTTTCATTTGACTTTCTGTAAAAAGAACATATAATAAATTTTCAGGGCATTATCAGAGCAATATTGTTAAAACTAGACATTTTCGCACTATAATATTACTAAAATTAAGATCATTGAAGATGCTCTAATGGCTCTAATACATTGATAATGTTGGGCTGAGCTATGACCCTCCATCAATTTATGCCTGACCAAAGCTCAGCAATAGACCAGAAACTGTAAGCCTGAACTCATTCCAGTCAATAGAACCAATGAAATGAGTAGAATGAAACCGAACCTTTTCTTCTCCTGAATTTAAGATTCTAGTATGATCCAAATTGAGATTCTGATAACTATGGATCCATCTATTCAGTTATTCCAATTCTCAGCCCAAGAAGATTCATAATTTTTTTTGTTTTGTTTTTCCCCAGATCCATTTGAAAACCATCAATGCTACCATATCTAAGATATGCATATAATTTAAAGTAGGTGAAAAATGGAACAAGGGACAACACAATGAAATACAACATTTATAGAAATGCACTACCAAAATACATCCGTGGCTCAACTATCACTAATGAGGAAAGGGAGAAATAAAAGAAAATTATTTGAAAAATAAAAAATGAGAAACAACTCCATACCCAAAACAAATAAAAGACAAATGATTTTATTAGTAACAAACATTGATTTCAAAAAACAAAAGAGAGCCATAGAGATTTTAGGAAAGACGAGACTCAGAGGGAATAACAGATTGAACGATGCAAGTATACCATATATACCCCATGCCAATATCTAAACTAAGTTGCCCTTCTAGTCGCTATGGATTCTTTTTTATTTTTCTTCTTCGTGTATACCCCATACCAAGCTTCCTCACTGACATTTTCCATTATTATGACCGTGACCCGTCAAGCCCCAACCACGCGGTCAGCCAGTTACAAACTTCATCAGTCTCTTCAGGAGTGGTGTAATGACCGAGCCTACATTGTAAAAGCAAAACATTCAACAAATTGATATTGATAACACACCAACATACCAGACCTCAATGAAACCAAAAAAGAAAAAAAGAAAAAGGAATTAAATACCCATTGTATGATCTGAATGTCAGATTGCGAAATCCAGCCGAGCTTAACGTTTGTGCAGAATTCTCCCCATGATTGTATGCGACTACTTCATCACCTGAAACAAAAAAGTGACATGAACTACAACTTTCTAAAGATATTTCTATTTTGTGTTGACTGTTGATCAAGTCACCACTTAAATAAGAGTGCAAATTGACATATTTTAAAATACAAAAGATGTGCCAAAAGATACAAAACCACCAACAATTTTTCGAGCATTAGTTGGAGAAGAACATGCTGCGTATTATTTTCCAAACAATGTTTCATTCATCCATTGTTGAGAGTTTTGACAGTGCTTCTACCAACCATATTAGAGATGTTGCTTGAATTATATCACTTTGTATTTCCAATTTTTCTAGACAATACCAAATTTGACAAAATACTCAGATATGCTCCACTAATATTACTGTAAAATTAAATTGATATGAATCTCTTTACATAAATAAGCTACAAGTTAAAGTTATTCTGAAACATTTTTGAAACCTGTTGAATCTGGAAATTCCTCTGAATCCTCGTTTCAGCAGATAAGCCATTCAAGTCTTGTAATTTATTTATTTTATATCCAACAAGGGCAAATAAGTTTGTCTAACTTATTTAATTTCCTGTCCCCAAGAGGCATACTGGACGGATGTGGAAACTATGGAAGTAATGATCTATAAAAAAGCGAATTTGGCAATCTATCATAAATTGAAGTTTTCCCAAGCTTTGGCAACGAGGCAATAGCAAAATCACTTACTATATGAGACAGTTTAATCTAAGAGGGATGTTTCCCCAGGATTGGTGACAGATGTAAGATTTGGGGCTTAACACCTCTCCGGTATGGAACTCGATGTCTTACAAGCTCTATGGTGCCTTCTAACTGTGATATTTCCAACAATATTTCTCACAACTCAACTGATTGGAGGCCTTCTGAATACTGATAAATCAAATAGCCTCTAAACCTCAAAATCTAAATGAATCCACACCCAAAAAATATGTGAAGACCACCTATACTTGTTGAATTAGAACCATATACATGCTATGTAGACACACATGGCAAAGGCTAACAGCAAGCGAGATATAGGTTCAGAAACATAAGTGTTAGTTTCAAGAAATATTGAAGTGGTGATTTATTCTCATATAGCCGAAATTATCATATGGGTCCGGAACACCACATGGTTGTGTCTGACCAATGGTATTTTATGATTTCTCCATAGTTTCCCTATTTTTTTTGGGATACGTAAGTACACAGATAGCCCCCTACTATTGGGCAGGTTAAATTAGATGAACTTATGATCGGCTAGAATTAAGAGAAGAGGTCTATACAATTCAAATACACAAAGATGAATATGGCTTTAGAAGGATGTCGAGATGAGCATTAAAACAAGGAACGATAATATCCATAACGAGCATGTCCAAGGGAAATTCATCACATAATGTGTGTATGCACACGCACTGCCCACATAATGTAAGAGTGTGGAAATTGGTCGTCTTGGCTTATTAGATGAGACAAAACAAAAACAGTGAAATCATCAATATAACCCTCAATAATGTAGAGACTAACTATATTACAAAATTTTCAGACATGATATCCAAAAAAATTGTATGTATTTCTAGCAAATCAAACACAGCGGACAAAAGCTTGTTACGGCCAATGCTAAAGTAAAAACAAAAGACAACATTTTGCATCCAAAATATTATGAAAACCACTTCAAAGTTCATTTACATGACTTTAGTGCAAGAATAAAGCGAGTACCAACATGAACCAAAATTTGGAATGTCAATATTAAATACAGCATACGTGTTGTATGGATGTAAAAATACCTAAGCCATGACAGAGCAAAACGGGCAAGGATGCTGCACGCCTTGCCGCATCATTTGACCCTTCCAACCGGTTCTTCAAAGTCCTAGAAAACAAATAAGTGATAGCTGCTGAGTTGAATAAATTGCTTAACCACAGAATAGATAAAAAAATAAAATCAGAGAGAGAGAGAGATGAAATGCTCAATCATAAAGGACCGAAGCCAAACCTTGAACACGGAAGCCAGCCGCTGAGACCAACAATTGCACTTAGGTGGACCGGGTATGGGCTTCCATTCCCGTATTGTCGAAAAACATGGCATGTTGCAGAGTATAGGGCGGTTGCAGCACCCATACTAAAGCCCCCAACACCTAATTTTACTGTACAACAATGATAGGATATTAGATGTTATGGATCAGTTGCAATATCTCTACAAGACAACAGCCAATTGTGCATCTTAGACATACACATCCCGGCAGAGGTTAATTAATGATTCACAGGAACGCTTTATATCAATATGAGGGTAAAGATTTAACAATAGAACAGAAAAGAATAAAATTAAATTATCATGCGTTGAATCTCAAGTTTCTAGAAGTCAGCGAGGCCCAATGTTGTCATTGTGGTGAAATTACTACTTATTGTTGGTTTTGTTATTAATCTTCACAAATTATGTTGACTGACTGATAACCACTATAAATTTAGTTAAATTGCAAAAACAGTAAGTAAAAATAAATAGGAGAATGTAGGACTATGAAGCACGGATACTTCGAGAAGGAAATTTTATCCGTGTCCATATCCGATACACTCACATATATGTATCCGATACTTGTAAATTAATTTTCTAAAATTTTGAGAAGTATCGGATATGTCTCGGATAATCTAGATCATGTTTTGGAACTATTATGAAATTGATATTGTAATAATTTTTGCATAGCATTAGAACATAATTGTTTCGATAAATACAAGAATAATTTTTCAGTATTATGCTTTCTTTTTAGAGTAAAGGAAAATAGTGAAATGAAAGTACTGCCTACCTTTTCTTGTAATTCATCGAATTGACGTATATTTAATGTGTCATCTATGTGTCCCATATCCATATCAATACTTTAAAGAAAGTGAGGATAAATAAGAAAACATAATGATACTAAAATCATATTTCAACAAGTAAACAAATAAATAAGCTTGCATACAATACTTTTGCACGTAACACTTTCAAGTATGAAAGAGAAAAGCACGAGGGTAATATAAACAATTTATACTCATTAAAAAAGATAAAATAAACTATTACCTCTTAAACTAATACGTAATTCCTAAAGAATGGTTTCTCCATGTCTTTGACCTTGTGTATGATAATACTAAACATTATAAACAAATAAAAAAAAAATCACGACATATTATGACCATACCCTATCCTATTTTTTTAGGTTTTGTTGTACCATTGTATCCATATCACATCATGTCTATATCCCATATCAGTGATTCATAGATATAGGAACAAGTTAACAGGGATAACAACAAAATATAACATTAGAGTAAAAGGGCAAAAAGGGAAACAACTGTGAGTTTACTTGGCAATAGGTACTCTCAACAAAAAAGTTAGAAGAAGGAACCCATAAAGAAGAGAGAGAGAAAAAAATATTGCAAAATCGTTTTATCCATTGTTGAACCCATTTCTTAATAGCTTAAGCTTTTGAGATAATAAGCTTAAAAGGTTAAGCTTTTGGAACAATTGGTTATTTGACATTAAAAAGTTTGGTTTGGCTTTTAGAAACTTGTTTCAGATTTTTTTTTTTTTAAATTAAAAATTAATTTGGTGAAAGAAATAAAAAAAACACGTATAATTTTTATATAATTTTATCATTTAGGAGGCCAAAAATAATTTTAAAAATATCTTTTTGGTATTTATTTTTATCAAATTAGTTTCCATTGTTTCAAAAAAAATTCTGAAGTTTTTTTCGGAGAAACAAACCAAACAAGCCATGTTTCAATTTTGTAATCCGAATCAAAAAAATTAAAAATTGTAGCATTTTTATGTCTAATGTCTAAAACATGTGGTCAAAGCTATGTTAGATGGAGTCTTCTACTTACCATACAAGTACCCAATTTAGACACTTGAATCCTCTAATTTTATATTATGTATGAAGAAAAGATGCTCACTTTTTCTACTAAAGAAACTTTTCTAACTTCTCACACATATGGGTGATATAAATTCCATATTTTCCTAAATCTCATTTAGTTTGAAGTAAATTTCTAAATAATTTACAACATCTTACCTAAGAGTATTATACGACGATATGCAATATATGTAGGTGTTTAAGGAGTATCCCCATACCCATATCCGACTTTTGGATGCATATCCAATATCCTAGTATTTTGGTTCAGGAATATCTAAAACTTGGACACACACCCACACCCGATACTCATATCCGAGTCCATGTAACATAGGGTCAAAGCATCAAACAAATCCATGCAATAGGAATTCAAGAACAATGCCTAATATATTACCAAGCAAACATGAATGTCTTAGTTGAGGGAGAATGGCCAACATCCCACAAATTCAAGCCAATGTATTGTGCTTTACATAGATTTCAGTAACATATGAGTTTTTTAAACAATGAAAAATTTTATTACTCTGTAACCATCTAAGAAAAGGATAAATAAATAAATAAATAACTTTGGCATCCATGACAACAAATCCCATAAGTTTTCCATACCAGAAGCATAGCTTAATACTTCATAATTGCAAAATAAACATGACAAGCTAACAGATTTGTTGGTCTATTAGAAAGAAATCAAGAGGGGCTGGAAGGATAAAGAAATAAAAGGATTTGGACTTCTCAATCTTGATAGAAAGAGAGAAAGAAGCAGAATCACTCAGCAGAGGTCAACAAAACCTTCATAATGGTTAGATTTAGTTTTTCTCTTTTCAAGCATCAAACTCCTCAATCTTATATTAAGTTCTTTTATTGTGTGTGTGCACTCAGAAAACTACCAGGGGGAAACCTACTATCAGGGAGCTCTGTTGACAAGAGATTTGCAACATGCACAGCTGAAGCATCTAATCCCTCCAAATCATCAGGTGAATCTTCCGAAATATCTCCTACATCAAACCCTGATGTGAAGAAAGTCAGTACTTTATCTTCATTAATATTCAAACACAAGAAGAGAAAAAAGGACCTTAACATTGAATTGGTGAGATGGAAATATAGATAATACAACTGATTACATTTGAATTAGGTCTGAATAACTAGTAAAACTTATAGCAACCTTAGTTTTTTAAAGTGGTTTTGAACTACAAGGAAATATGGCAGGCTTTCAAAGCAATAAAAACTTACAAGCAGTGCAAGGAAATCCACCAAATATAGCTACTGGTCGAGTAGGAGCAGTTGGACAGATCCACTTAATCTGCATTGAAGGTTTTAATAGAAAAAGATGCTATAGTCACTAAAAAACTAATAATCAAAAGGGAGACCAATGTTGCATGAGCTGCTAAATGACAAAAATTATATACTTATCACTTACATTAGGAAGAGGAAGAGTTTCCAAGAGCTGGGACCAGCTGAAAAACAAATCGACAAATAAGTAAATCAACACTATGTTGACCACCTTGTCTAATCATTTGGGTGCTTAACTAAACAAAAAAGAAAAAAAATGAGAAAGCAATTGCAACCCTAGTTGTGAACACTCCTCAAGAATTATGAAGACCCTCATAATATAATGCAAGAAACATCCACTGAAATCATGTCAGAATGAGAAAGCAATTGCAACCCTAGTTGTGAACACTCCTCAAGAATTATGAAGCCCCGTATAATATAATGCAAGAAACATCCACTGAAATCATGTCAGATTGTCAGTCTAACAAGCTTTGGGACCACCCTCAAAGCTGAAAACAGGCCTTTCCAATAATGGCAAAAAAACATAAAGTATGCTAACAGATATGCCAGGATAGTGCATGAGTATGAGCACATTAAACCTCTGGTCAATCTGATCGCCTCATAATATTTTAGAAAAATTAGTTATTTTTTTATAAACCTTATACTAATTTTGATAGATAAGTTGAAAGCATTACCAGGGTAGTGCACAAGTGGTCCCCCAATTGATGCATAACACCTTAGAATCAAGAAAGGGGATAAAGAGAAAAAGACAACCAAGAATATTTTGTTTAGTTCACGGTGTTATTTCTCTCTTCCATCAAATCAATCAAGAATGAGAATATTCTAGAATGGCCTAGAGTTCAAGAAGTTAATTTAATATCAAACTCCATAAGAACAGGACAAGAATTTGACATCTTCTTGTACACTTCTTTCTGTTTTATTGAAACAAAACTAGTTTAATATTTTCATCAAACTATAGACTTATGGTCATATCATATGCTTTAGGTCTCCATTGCTATTAAGAACCTAGCAGAACTTCTCCGAAAGGAAAGAAATCCAGCTTCAGGAAATGGACCATAATGCTGATTGGTAGCACCACACAATCCCTGATTCCACAGTCTCATATCACAAACTATAGATCAAAGTGTGAGAATATGAGTGTTCTCCTTTTTTCTAATAGGAAAGGAGAACACTCATATTCTCACACAAAGCACATCAACAAAAACTATATTCAAGCCAAATAATGAATGTTTGACTTATTATATATGTGGTCTCAAAAATAAAGCTAAATATGAATTTGGTAACAATTTCCAAATTCAAGTTTCAACAAATAAAATTTGTATTCAAATCATCTCAGTTTAGAACAGAACCATAGAAACATTAATGGCAGAGGGGGCAATGGCAATGCAAGACAAGCATTATTACCTTGATCCCTTATCACCAAGGCCATGTAGCCAAACTATAGTAGCTTGGTGCTTCCCTTTAGGCCTGACCACATGGGTTCTTCCAAACTCAAATGTCCTTTGAGAAGTTCTACTACCTGAAACATTGCAGAAACAAAGTTCAAAACACATTATGCCGCTTAACGGAGAACCAGCTAGGTAGAGAGAGTCTGAAGAATTGCTATGAATTGATAGACATTCACATTCCATATATAACCAGATAAAATAAGAATATATACTGACGGGGAAAAATACTAACCAGAACCTCCACTGGTGCTACCAAAGCTCATCTTATTGCGCAAATAATTACACTATCCAGTCCCTTGTGGCAATGATAAAGAAAAGGTCCTGCAATGAATAAAACCAAACTTGAGCAAGTCTATTTATACCCACTTTGGAGTGTCAAAATGGAATATGACCCAAGAATCGGCATCAGCTACGCTTAGTGTAAACCAGTTAAACACTAGCTGAAACTGCCTAAAAGTCAATAAGAAAGAAAAAGACACCCAAGAAAAGCAAAGATAAAGAAAGGAAATCTTTATGAGCAAAGAATCCACAACACACAAAAGCACATCAGTGCAAAAATTAACCATGAGCCACCTAAATCTAGAAGGTCACTGGTTCGCAACGCACATTGAGAGAATATATTCTTGTAAACAATGGCGAAAGAAAAGCAACTCAACTACAACAACCCAAGAATATTTCCACAATAAACAAAGAACCATCCCATCTTTCAGACCCAATACACATTTATAATGTAAAACATTTGCACATATGTGTGTGTTTGTTTGCAAATAAAACTTTTCCTTTATTTTTTTTCTTTGGGTTTCATTTGATATACAAGGGATGAATAATGAATACCCATAAACCACAAATCTAGAAGCTCAAAGGGTTTAGCAGATATAGTAAAGATCTGATCTAAATGGGGGTAAATATATATATATATATATATGTATGTATATATTGATGAATTGAGAGGTGAGAAAGGGAGGTGGGGTTTTAGCTTTTGAACCAACCTGGAGGGTAGGGTGTTCAAGGGTAGAGCAAATCCAAAAGCATAAGGGCTTTTCACTTTACTCTCTCTTCCTCTGCATATATACTACCTTTTCTTTCCTACTTTCTTTTTTTAATCTCTCTCTCTCTCTCTCTCTCTCAAAGCTTGGTTTTTTTTTTTATTATGCCCAGTACACCTTAACATAGCATTAGGAGCATCTCAAATGGTAGTAGGCATTTTATCTATCTAAATATTATTATAAAGTATATATTTTATTTTGTCTATCAATTGTTTTATATTTTTACTCCAACCATGCTCTTTATTTTAGCTATTTATTCAAATACTATTAATTTTATAGAATGTCACGTCAACAACAAAGATGGAGGGAAATGATCATAATGATTAAATACATTTTGCCTAACGTTGAAAGCTAGCTACATGTAACTAGTGAATATGAGTTGAGCCATAATGCCTAATCATATGCCTAGTGCATTGGAATTAAAAAAAGTGAATCACACTAGGTATTTTAACTAACAAATATTATATGCCTAGTGCATTGGAGATGCTCTTACAAATTAAACTGAAACTGTCGAATTTTTACTTAAATAATAAAAAATTTAAACGCTACTTAGTAAATAGAAAAATAATCTCCCATATCAACAACTAAGGATGGTCTTGTAGTTCCAAGCTTTGGTTTTGTTAGTTCATACACTGGTCCAAGCACACGGACGGAGAGAGAAGCTGGAAAGGTGGGGGACACTATCAAAACTGGTCATTTTCTTACAACTATTTTATGTGACGAAAATGCACTTCATGTAAGATATTTTCCACAAGTTTTAGCCCAATAATTCTAGGAAGGGTGTGTGTGGTACTGTTTGGACAATTTAAGAGTTAAATTATAAATTGAATAGTAGATTAACAAATTATGGTTTGGCGTAGATTAGCAGGTTAAAGAATATTTTAATCAATTATTAACTATTTATATAATATATAATACTAATTTATGTAAGAGTTTTTATATATATAACACAAACTAATTTTATATAATACATTTAATACAAACAACTACTAATTTGTAACAAATTTCACATCTTAAATCTCTCTCACGCTTATTTTTATTTTGATATTTTATTAGAGGTTCAAATTATATATGTATTAATTATAGCGGAGCGGAACGGTTTTGAATGCAAATTACAAATTTGAAAATTTAATCCACGATTAATAAATAGAGTGGTGCGGATTGATGCGAATTGATACTGTTTTATCATATTGAATGATATTTTACACAGCCTAATTCAAGGTACCAAAAAAAATTATCCAAAAATATACATTTATATGGATCATAATTATTTTAGGGATAGTTAACATCTCACTCACTTTAAATCTACACCATAAACTAACATGATAGATAGCATTTTTTTTTATCACTTTGAATCCACACCATAGTCAAAAGGTGCCCCCATAATGTTGGCTTGTAAAAACCAATGAGAAATTGAGAATGGTACAAGTCTTGTTTACAATATTTTTGGGAAAAAAAAAAGATTAATGTGGGTAGTTTTAGAAGCTAAATAGTAATCAAATAGACTACTACTTGTCTTATGTCAAATATTCTTCATGGTACTCAATCATTATGTGATCCCATTTGATGATAAGTGCCTCTTGATGTGGCCATTATTTTGGTGCAAATGACATTTTTACTATGCCATATTATGCTATGAAAGAATATGTTGATAAGGGTGACATCTATTTGTTGACATAGGGAATCTTTGATGCTACTTGTCCATGTTATGAGTGATGCACTATACACATGTGTTGACAGCACTAATTTGTTTTTACTATGAAGATGCTCTTCAACTGACAAATGTCCATCTTAAAATTGCACCATTTGCCCCCACAATATCAGTTTTAACTATATTATGATAACATGTTTGAAAATTTTGGATACTCTAAAATGCAATTTGGACTTGAGTGAATGATATCAAAACGATGTTTTTAACTTTGCTCTTTTGTTTTAAATTTCAACTCTTAATTTCTCTCTTTTTTTGACGTGATGTGTTGTCATTTAAATTACTACAGATTATATTATAGATGATTTGAATTTCTATATGAATACACTTCAAACCTCTAAAGAATAGTGAGGAAGAAAGAAGAAAAGAGTGCTAGAAAAAAATTTGACTGTTCATTTATTATGAGATAAAAAGGGATAGTTTTGTCATTCAGAATTTAAAGCAAGAGAACCTGAAATGTTTGTTGAAAAAAATATTTTTTTAAAAAAAAAAAATAAAGAGAGGAAGAAGAAGAATGATGACCTATCCAATTTGGTGTCTTTTTATAGTTCTACTTTTGAAAGGGTCGTGTGAACTAATGGCTCCATTCACACTGATGGGATGATTATTGATACTTACTAAGACATATGGATAAGGATTGTCTTATGTTATGTCAATAAATTATATAATGAGCACTTGGCTCGTTTCAAATTTAAACTCTACTTATTTTTTTGTCTAAAAATATCAATAACAATTTAAAAAAATTATATTATTTCTATCATCTGTTTATCTGTCTATAGGGTGTTTTGAAAAGTTGGCAAAAAGTTGGCTCTTGGCTTTTTACCAAGCTTTTTAGCTTTTTAAAAAGTGATTTGGGAAGTTGGTAAAAAGTTGACTTTTGGCTTTTTAGTTTAATATTTGTTTATGGTGTCAAATCAAATTAAAATGACCAAAATACCCTTACCCAACATAAGAAAATTATTTTTTTGTCATAGGCCCCAATTTGTAATTTCACACTTGCGTTTTTATAACTTCCCAAACCAATTTTGTTGCGTTTTTGCCACTTGCGTTTTTGGACCAAAGATAAAAAAAACGTGACTTCTTATTTTGGTTCCCAAAACATCACTATGCGTTTGTCGTTGTCGGTTGCCCACTACTAGTGGCGGTAGTGATTGATAGTAGTGTGAGAGAATAGAGAACAAAAGTGGAGATAGAAAAAGAATACAAGAATAAAAATAGAAAAAAATGTTCTTTAAAGTAATTGTTTGTACTTTTCACCAATATATTTCATTAACTAAAACAAATCAATTATTGAACCTAATGTCATATACACCTAAAAAAAAATCTTCAATTTTTCCTTGTGTAATTTAGTAGTTTGCGTTTAAAATTAAAATATTATTGAAATATAGTGTATTTTGTTTAAATTACACCTAAAATGTTGATGATTTGTTTCAATTTTAAATTAGATCATTGAAGTATCAATCATGGTAGAAAAATCTATAGTAGAGAATACTCGTCCAAAAGGTATGTCTTTTTTTTTCTTTTTTTTTTTCCTTTTATAATCAACAATAGATAAATTATAAATATTATGAGAATTAAAGGCTAAACAATTCGAAAGCACACAAATTTGAAGATGAAAATCTGAATTTAAATTTGTTAACAAAAATATAAAACCATATAATGGATAATCGGTCCAAAATTACATACCTCTTATTAAAAAATCTATTGACATATTCTATTGTTTTGAATCATTTAAAATTTGTATTTTATTCACACACCTTAATAGTGTGCGAATAAAATCGAACTCTAAAAATCTATATTCTTTGCAAGAAATCCTTCCTTCAACCAAAAGAAAATAATTTAATTATCTTGGTGTATGCAACTTATGTCATCACTTTAGTTTGTCAACTCTTTCCATACCCCACACTAAAAATAAGTGGAGAATCATAGTTATATAGTAGAAAAATCAAATGTGCTAATTGAATGAAGTACGTAATTAAATTTGTATTCTAGTATGGGAATAATCATGTGATGGGACCAAAACAATCTTAGTTTATGGATCATCATATCAAGATATGCTGATGGCACTACTAATTTGGTACGAGAATCTAATTAGTTTATTCCAAATATAATAATCTTAAGAACGGTTCAAAATTAAGATTAGACTAAACATTTTGAATATCTTATACATTATGTCGGGCATTTTTTTATATATTAAAATTTTGCCATCCATGTGTTATCCACCACCCCCACTGAGCTTAGTAAGTTCAAATTAACAATTAAGTGTTAGATAATGGTGCATTATGTGATTAATATTTATATAATTAGAACGCGGTAGCATGCTTGTTAATCAAGTTGCATTGGTAGTCACATGACACGGGAGTGGAGGATCCCCACCACCTACATTTTTAAATCGTAAAATATGTTAAAATTGCTAATAGAAGTAGTTTATTATGCCAAGAAAAATATTAACAACATTTTATGGAATGGTTTTAGTTTTGGAGAAGTAACAATGTAAATATTAGGTATTTAGTTGTAGGAATTAGATAACCCTGGTTATCCACATGAAATTGAAAGCATACTTTTCCATTTTCCCTTTTGCTAAGTTAGAGAAATCTCACTTCAGCGAGCCGAGATTGGCTTTAATCTGTCAAAGGAGTAGCATCCGCTTGTAGTAGTAATTAAACTTTAATCAGCAACTAACATCATACCATGCAGGGAAAAACAAAAAAACAGAAGCTTATCAATCTTTATTTTATTTTATTTTGACAATGTCAAAGTGAGATATAATTTCTACTTACAACTTATGAAGTAAAAATAATTTAAATAAGTTGATTATTAAAAAACTAAAAGAGAGCTGTTTTTAATTTTGAACTTTCTAATTATCAGCTTTCAATTTATATAGATCCTTTACAGGACGCAATAAAACTACCGCTGCGTTAAGGCCTGCCCTTTTTTGAGAATTCTTTCAATATCTGATAAAAAAAAATTTTATTTGACTGCTGATTATATCCAGTGCCCATTTCACATTGATGATAACACATGCCCCAAGTACTAAAGCTCCAATTCATGTTACTTAGGAAATGTCACAACCACTTTACTCCACATTTTCTTTCACATACAACATACTAAACAAGTCACACAAGAAAAAAAAAAAGTCTTCAAGTGCATAGCAATTATCTTAATTCATCATCTGCACAATCATAATGCACATTACCAGTAGCTTTATTTCTATTAATAAATACAAAAAAAGAAAGGGGGAAAAAAAAACAAAAGAAAGAAAAGAAGAAGAAGGATTGTCACTGCAAAAACATTGACAGATTCAAAACTACAAATTAAACAATAGTACAATAATTGAAAATCATAATGATCAATAGCAGTCAAAGCCAAACTCTATATTAGTGCCATTCCAGAAACATAGGCTTCCCATCACCATAAGTATCCAAGTCAGCCTCCATCATCTTCTTCATCAGCAAACCGGCCTTCTCTCGCGCTCTTGCTGATCCCCTCACAGAAAGATCAGCCAACACGGATGTAAACTCTGGCAGCCTCAGAGCATCCCTGATGCACCCCTCGCTTTCATCGAACAATCGAAGAAGTATCTCCGCCGCACCCTCCTTGCTCAACATGCACCTCCCTTTCAACACGTCCATCATGGAGCTCACAATCCGGTCCGTCTTCCTCAGAGCACTCAGTCCTTCATCGAACCTAGTAAGTAATTCGAGGATGGCCAGAGAAGTTCCGGCCAGGTCCTTGCCATCGGTGCTCTCCACCACCTGCATCAGCACTTGAACAGCCTCTGACCGAACAGCACACGTGCAGTTCCCGTGGAATTGCACGAGCTCAGCCAGGGAGCTGAGCAGGTGGTGGGCAGCAGGGCCCCGAGGCCCTGACACAGCCTTGACAAGTGCCTCGACGGTGCCCGCCACACCGAATCGGGCCTTGTTCTTGTCGAGCATTGCTAGGCTGCAAATTAAGGAAGCGGCGAGTTTGCTTGATTCGGGGGAGGCTGGGAAGAGGATCACGGAGTTGAGTTGAGTGATTGTTTCCATGTCTGCAAGTGTCTGTTTTAAGTTAGGGTTTAGAGAGAGATTGAAGAGGATGGAGAGAGAAAGATTCTGTGTGCTGGGGGAGGAGGACTTGGAGAGGAGGAGGAAGGTGGAGATGGCGCCATCAGTTTGTGCAAGGAGGTTGCGGTTGGGGGGGCTGACTTTGGTGATGGAAGATAGGGTTTGGAGAGCTTTTCGTTGAATTTCAGGGGAAGAAGATTCAGCTTCAGAGAGAGACTGGAAAATGGTGTCGCGGACACAAAAGGCAGTCATGGTTTTCCACTGATGATGCCAAACGGTTTTCAGTGAAATCATTGCTGTCTTCCACCATTTAAATGATTGCACAAGCTTGGAACAAGACTTAGATGGTTCCAAGGTTTTTTTGCATTGAAATGAACTTCAACTAAACTCCGGTTGTCTGTTTCCCCCTTACCAGCTGTGTAGTTTGTATTCACCCAAAAGCTGTGTAGTTTGGTTACGATACCATCAAAGTTGAGTTAGAATGCATCAGTATTGTATTTGATAGAATGAGATAATAAGAAGTAAGCAAACATAGAAAGCAGCAAAAACACTTGTTTGACCAAATGGTTCTCAAAAACTGCTTTATGAAAAAATTTCTCAAAACAACCAGCTTTTCAAAAAAAATACCATAGAGTTGTTTCTTACTTTCAAAAACCGCCTTCACACAAAAAATGAAACCATAGGTATTTCAAACTTTTATTGTATTTGTAGTAGAAAATACAAACAAAAATCGAACAGAAAAACGAAGATATTCTGTACATGAAGGATGGAAATCATACAGAACGCATTTTTGTATATTGATTTCGAGAAAAAAAAAATCTAATGTAGCCATCATTTTTTCAAGATGAATTGTAGACGGCTAAAAGAATCAAATGTATGTGTAGGCCCTGAAACCAAAAATATACCGATCCAAACATAGTCAGACGCAATAGATGCAAAATCAATGATCCATAAAAAACAAACAAAAAGGTGAAAGTGATTGAAGCTACGCCTCATAAAGAACTCTTTTCTCATCATCTAACAAATATTTTTATTACGGTGGTTGAGAGAATAGCAAGCGGTACACCCTCCCATGCAAGCAAGATCAGTGATGATCATGACTGTCAGGAGATCCCCCCGGGCCAACCACTTCAAGCTGTAAAACATCAAATAACAAGTTAAAAGAGATTCAACTGAATCAAAATATATCTGCTTTGAAATGTTACAGAAATTGGACCAAAAACAATGTCATAGAGATGAACAGCCACTCCATGTGTGAGAAAGACAAAAACAAAAAAGGAAGACATTGAAAAACTAGAAGCGTAAAGGTGACTGCTTTGGGCTCCCTTGAAGGAATAGGGACCATCAACAAATTGCTTACCATGAAATATTGATAACATACTGGACATTCATGAGGTTTGCCTTTCTCCAGCCAAAACCAAACAACATCATGCTCATCTTCTGTGAATTTAAATAATTTACAAGAAGGTTAGTTACTGACAGTAAAACAAAAGTAAAATAAAGGGATTGACAAAAGATTGGTTTTGTGTAACTATGAAGAAATTAGCCTTAAAAATAATATAAGCGAAGACCCTGGCTTACCTCCCTCGCCACCAGGGCATCCAACTATTCTTTTGTTATAAACCGATTGGACAATAGCAGGTGCTTCCTACAAGAAGTATAGGAGAATATTATATAAGTAATCAACCATGCACCTTGTATCAATAAATTACGATCACAGTTCATCAATCTGCCCTCCATAACTGAACTTATTAATGGTGTTGCATGAATAATATATTTGCAAATTGATTACAAAATTTCACCTAGATTGTTACCAACCACGTACAAATTGTATGCATTGGGTGACCTGTGTGGCCCAGACAAAAGCGAAAATAAAAATTCAATCTCCATTTTTCATTTTTTTCAAATTTCAAATTCCACTTTCCACTGCCCACAACAAGAATACTACCATTGGCATGGTTACAGATTTTCATCCACTACAAATGGCACTAGAAGCCTTCCAAAATGTGAAAACACACAAGAAGACAAGGTGTCCAACATCCAATGTGAAAACACACAAATGGCTTGTTTGTGTTCTTTGCATCGTCTTGATGCTTTCTAATAAAGTTCTATTATTTATCACACAAAAAAAAAAAAAAAATCCTTGAAACAAAAAGAATTTTGACAACGGGGTGGGTGACATACCAACAAAATAGCATGTATGCATTGGATTGCATTGAAGAAGAAAAAAAGGTCATGGGTCCCGTTAATCAAAGGTGTTGGGAGCAGTAAAACTGGAGATAGACTTTATCAATTGATATTATCAGCACAAAGTAGTTGCTGTCATACTCAAACATGCATTCTCAAACTTGTCAACCCAAGCTTTTATCATTACACCAGGCAATGCTCCTTATGCATTGGAATGCATACCTGCATAAGTAGGTCAACAATGCTACTATAAAGGAATGCACTCCACAATACTTCTTTTGTTCTTGCACTGAGGCTTAACTCATAAAGGCTTTACCAGTCTCAAGACCTCCTTTCTCAAGTTGATATAAGCAAAGTGCAGATATAAAAACGGAAATTCAAATTCTCGTAAAACAAAAGAGCAGAGTGACAAACAAGGAATAGTGAACAACTAAGAACATAGACATCCAGCAATAATAATTTTGAAATATCAAATGGGGTTTGTAAAAATATCAAAAATCCAAGTATGAACCCAAAAACAAAAAATGAAGAAACAGAGAGCACATTGAAATACAGCGAAGGAATGCTATTCCGTCATCATAATTATTGTCAACCACGCAACAAATTTCATTTACAGGGGAATTTATGAAAATAACTATAAAAGGGCTGTTACTTGAGGATCTTAAATGAAAGAAAAATCACATCACCCTTTAATTTGAACGGTGATTCATGAGAATCTATAGAAAAGATAGGCAACACTCTACCGGCCAAGTTAAAACTGACACTACTTATGCAATATGACATGCACAATATTTCACGTTAGTGTAATTCATATGCAACATGTTAAAAACAATATATATATATATATATGAATTACTAAGCCAACCATACAAGCAATGTTAATAAGCATTATACTAATTTATAGTAAATTAACCAAAATAAAGCAGAACTCACTAGGTACAAATGAAAGCACAATCAAAGTAAAGCAGAAATCACAGTACACAGCAAAGTTCCAATAACCTTGGTGCCAAAAGGTCCAACTGGATAATTCATCTCCAGAACATTCCTTCCCTAAATGAAAGAATTGGATTAAATTCAGATTCAATTCTCTCTCAAACTATCAAATGTATATGGTATTACACATACGTATCAGACACATGAATTGAACTGAATAAACGATAGAAAACCTCGAGTTCGGCCTCAAGTTCTTCACGCTCATGACCTGTAGCAATTGGCATAACATCTGCAACTCTCTTCTTCCCCTTCAGAATAATATCTGCCATCCATCAACAACTAAATGATTTTTCGAATCAATAAGAGCATCTCCAATCCTTACTCTTCTTTTTTCATCAAATGCAAGTGAAATCTTGGTTAGAAACTTAATTTGATAGGAGTACTCCAATCTTTATTATTTTTCTCTTTTTTTTCATCAAAGCTTTTTGAAAAATTCCAAACTCATCCTAAAATCAGCTTTAACCATTTTTAATAAAAGAAAACCATCTCCAATCCTTACTCTTTTTATAATTTCATCAAATTTAAGTTTAAAAAAATGACTGGTAAAGGATTAGTTCATCCTTAATTTGGTGAAAAATTTGTCTCTCAGCTTCACCTTTTTGATGAAAAAGTGCTCAAAAATCATCTCCAATCCTTTTATCAAATGTTCATCGAATCAGGGGAGTCATTTTTTTCATCAGGTTGAAAACTCATCAAACCCTCCATCAAATTTGAATCTTATGAAAATTTAAAAACATGAAACATTGGAGATGATTATTTTTTCCCCCCTCGAATTTGATGAAAAGTGAAATTTGGAATAAGAGAGGAATTTTTAAAAAGATTTTGATGAACATTTGATTAAAAGATTGGAGTAGTTCATATCAAATCAAGTTTTTTACTCAAATTTGGAAATCAAAATAGATGAAAAAATTGGTGAAGGGCTGGAGATGGTCTAATTGTAGCACACACTTTTAGCCACTTCTTCATCAAATTTGAATATGAACTAACCAAATGTATGTATGCCTACATGCCCAAATGCATACTTATATATATATATATACACAACACAATTAGATGAGTTTGAAGAAAATGCAAGCTCTAGAGAGAGAGAGAGAGAGAGACGGATTACCAGAGTCAGAGGAGGAGCGGTGAGAGAAGAGAGTCGTAGGGGTTTGTTGAAAAGGCGAGGAGTGAGGAGGGGGCGGCGAAGCGGAGGTGAGGGATCGAGTGGATGCGGAAACGGCGGCGGATCGGTGGAGACGACGCCATGGAGCTAGGGTTCGGAGCTGAATCGAGGCTCTCTTCCACATTGTTCCTCTCTCTCTCTCTCTCTCTATATGTATATATATATATATATATCTCTTCTTCTGCTGCTACAACTGTGAGAGAGATCAATGTGTATCTGTTCTGCTGCGTTTGTGGGATGATTTACATGATCTGTTTTGGAGGAGATAGGGGTAGTTTTGGTTTTTCATATAACATATGTGAGAATCGGGTCGGATCTTCTAATCCACCCCACCGCCAAATTTATTTGGAAATTGGAAAGGAACAAGCAATTCCAAAAGAATTCCGATTTTATTTACACACTTAAAATAATAAAAGAAAAATTATTGATTTAAAATAAAGGGATTTTTTTTTAAGATCCCTAATATTAAGATTTTATAGCATAAAGGACATTCAATAGTTTAATAATGTCTAAGGTCTCTCAAGTTGATTTAGAGAAAATTCACATCACAGAGAAATTGGTCCAGAGAAATTCTGGGTTTGAAATTTCTCTGACATTCCCTAAACTTCCCACTGTAAATTTCTCTGCCCTCCCCTTCTTCAAATTTCTCTGCCTTCCATATACTTCTCACTCTCCCAAAGAAATTTCTCTGTCATTCCACAAAATTACATCTCAAGAGAAATTTTAAATTTCTCTGCTAAATTGAATTTTTGATCAGTTTTTTAGTGAGCTATATCAAATCAAACTTCTGATCTATAACAAATTTGATGGGAAAATAAATGAAAGGTTAGACATGCTCTTATCAATCAATTGAGGAAAGAACGCATCAGTCCTTAGGAAATAATATTATTTTCTAATGAAATAAACATCTAAAAAGCAACACTTACTATGACTACAAGATCAAAATAAATGATCATGATTATAAACAGCTAATTTCTTCATATATGCCAAAAAAACACCAAAAACTACAAAACTGAAAAGAAATAACTTACTAATAACCACTCTAAATTTCTCTTGCCTAACAATATCCCAACAGTAAAACCTCATCTTCTCACAATTGGTGAAGAAATCCAGTAGATGAACTTTAACACCAATCGTAGTTGCAAATAAAAAAATCTCCTCGATCCATATCTCACTACACACATAGCTACACTATATATATATACACGAATATGCATCTGTATATGCTTACATTCGTATTTCTTCTCAAACTCTCCCGTAAGATGGCCTTTTGATCTGGAGGTTCCGAAATCATCCAATCTTTGCTCCATTCGAGACCATCACAACGGAGACGGAATTAGCGATTGTGACCTCACGATTCTCGAGGACTTAGAGAGAGTCCTTGGTGTGAGAGTTAAAAGTTCTGATCTTGTTTATCAGAGCCTCGGACTAGTTCAGAAGGTTTTGCTCGAAAGACGAGAGAGATTGAGAAAGATTCGGTAATGGAGAAGTTGACATAGAGAGAAGTTAAATTTCTCTGTGTGGGAGTTAAAGAACCTTAGACATTATAAAATAATATCATGGATCTCTTTCATTACTAAAAATGAGATAGGAACCTTAGACTAATTTTTCCTTAAAATAATAGGCTATTTTAAGTCAATTACAATATATATATATATATTGTCCATACACTTTTTAAAAAATGCCTAGTATAGCGATCCCGAGTTTTACCCCTTTATGTACAGTGTTTCGGACTTAGATTCCGTACTATTGGTTGTGGTTATATCTTGTTGGCATCCTTTAATTTCTTATTTTTGAGTTATAGGATGTGTTGGGCAGGTTTGTTACAGGTTGGGTGTGTTTGGGAACAAATGGTTGCTGCCCAGAATTTTGGTCCTTCGCTTGAGCGAGACTTTTGTCGCTTGAGCGAGCTCTTTGTTTTTGATCCTTTGCTCGAGCCAGGGTTTGTTCGCTCGAGCGAGAGTTGAGTTTTGTGTATGATGGCTCGAGCGAGAAGTTCTTCGCTCGAGCTTGTGTCTGCATCTGGTTCTGGACCTGAGAGTTGCATTTCTTGGCTCGAGCGAGCGAGGTGTATGTTTTAAGTTTCTTCGCTCGAGCAAGCATTCTTTCGCTCGAGCGTGCTTCTGGGTTGCAGATCTGAAGCTTCGAATTGTTGGCTCGAGCGAGACTTTCTTCGCTCGAGCGAGGGTTCTTTGTGTTTGGTCACTCGAGCAACTAATCCTTCGCTCGAGCGACCAATCCTTCGCTCGAGCGAGCCTGTGTTATATCAGCAGACAGCAGCGGGAAACACTTCACTTTTTTCATCTCTTTTATTTTGCAAACCCTAGATCCGAGCTCTCTCTCTCTCTCTACACACCTTCTCTCTAGGGTTTCATCTCCTATTAGTGAGTTCCTACCCTAAGTCCTTTGTAAGAAAGATAGAGGGTGGCTTGGGCTTCGTTTTAATCTGAAAAATCTTTGATTTGGAGCACTTTGGATTTTGGTCATCTACTCTTTTGAGCTTCTAATTTCGAGGTAGGGATATCCTACTCCATCTTATGAGCTTTGTCTTTAAATTTTGACATTTTGATATGTTGGGGTTGTTGGGTTAATTTTGGAAAAGTTAGGGTTTGTTATGTAATTTAAGAAAGAGGGGTTTTCCATGTTTGAGTCATATTTGTGTTATAGACTTGAAATGGAGGTTGTTTATGGATTATGGGTAAAAAATGAGCCTTAGGGCTATTGTTGGAAAAAGGGAAAAAATGCCCTAATTGTATTGAATAATTAATTTGTATAATTAATTTGGGGAAATGAGAATTTGAGTTGAGAATATTGAAATTAGGAAATTATGGGATTGAATGGTGTAGTCGAAGGAATTAATCACTCACCTATGGAATAAGTTGATATTATATCTGTTAATGTATTTATGTTCTGTTTAGAAATATCTGTTTTGGACTATCGGTGGAGGATAGTCTTGATTGTTGTAGATACTACATGTTGACTAAGGAAAACTGAAACTATTCTCATTGAATATGACAGTTGGAATAATACATCAAATATGCGTATTGATTGATCCTTGTGTATGATAATTGCTTATATACTTGGAACATGTGTATTGTGTGGGAGGAGATAGGGGATGTACTCCACGGTTTGAGGGAAAATAGGGGATAGACTCTCAAACCAGTTTGGGAGAAGATAGGGAATGGACTCCATAGATACAGCAAATATGTGCATCTTTATGAAATGTTTGTACATCAAATATGTGTACTAAATGGAAGTGTTAATACAGCAAATATGTGTATTACGTGAAGTATTGGAAGTGTTTTAATATGAGTTGTGATCTCATAGGAATTGCAAAGTATGAAACTGATAAAAATTTGAGATATAATCTCTTTTAAATTATCTGGCCAGGTTCTGAGCCACGTTTATGAAATGAATTGATAAGTAAAGGAAAGTGAAATATAACATGGACATGATTATCATGGAAATGTAATGTGATATAAATTTGTTATAAGTGTTGACCATCTATCACATGCTATTATCTTAGTCATTGCTTATAGTTGGTTTAGTATATCTCTACTAGGCTGTGGCTCACCCTATATGGGACATCATTTTCAGGTCCAGGTGATATGCCACCTCCAAGATCATAACTTGGAAGGTTCTGGGAGTTGAAGACTCTTTTTGATTATTTTGTTATCTTTTGATATATTACATCTAAACTCAAGACAAGGGCTTAATATGTATTTGAGTTAGTACTCTCTTTTGTAACCAAGTGTTGGCTTGGAAAGTTGTAAGCTCATAGGGCATTTACTTTTGTTGGCAACATGTAATACTTTTATAAGGAATACTCTAATGAATAAAAAGATGTTTATTTCTCTTATATCAATGCTTGTCGAGAATGTGGGGTTTTTTTTTATGTATTATTTTGAGGGCGCTACAACTTGGTATCAGAGCGTACCGGGTTCGAATACTTTGGGTACGCGGAAAGTGGTTAGTACCACAATGGGTTTGTCTTGCTTGTTAGAGACTTAAGTATGACATTATGTGTTTATTTGATAACATGTTTATGTGATTATTTGGGTATGGGATTTAGTTTCTAGGATGTTGATTGGATCCTTGGGTTTCTGTGAGTCTTGTTGGAAAAGCACTTGATCAATACTGTTTCTAACCGGAACTCTAGTAACGCCTCGGGACTATCACTATCCGGAAATGAAATTCGTAAGTGCTTATATGATTATGTGCTTACGTAGAGTGAATTACTGTTGTCCATTGCATTAGGACGCGAGTGTTATAGCTCCGGCACATTTGTGAATGTGCTAATGTTCTTCGTTACCTTTATTAGGATGTCAGGACGAGAACGTGGTGGTAGGCGAGGTAAGCCTAGGAGGCAGGAGGTGCCTATACCGGATGACATTCCGGCGCAGCAAGAGGGTGTTGGCTAGGCCAATGTGGCCAAGCCAGTAGGTCAGCAGGCCATGGGCGCCTTAGCCCGCAAGATTGAGGGCATCCATGGACATTCTCAGAGCTGAAAATCCAGTTCAGGCCTAGGTTGTTGATGCAGGGCCTTTCTTTCTGAAGAGGGAGTTTTTCTGGTCTAATCCGGATGAGTTTTTGGGAGATCTGAAGGAGCCACTTAAGGCTGATGAGTGGCTGGAGTGGTGGAAGTTCATGAAGGGCCGTATTGGTGGCACTTGGGAGGCTTTTGTAGATGCTTTCCAGGAGAAGTGTCTGTCTCCCGCAGTCAGGGAGAAGTTGAGAGATCAGTTCTGCCAGCTTAAGCAGCTGAGTTCTTCAGTGGTCGAGTTTGAGGCCACGTTTACTAGTTTATCCAAGTTTGCACCTGAGCTTGTGGCGTCTGAGGAACGCCATTGTCTGGAGTTTGAGAAGAAGTTGAGGCACGGGCTCAAGATGAGAGTCGGGGGTTCTATGACTCGGGAGTATGGGCGCCTTGTTGATGCTGCAGCCCATATGGAGATTATGATACATGAGGAGGAGGAGAGGTTGAGGGGCTCCAAGAGGAGTCAGGATGGCCAGGGTGATAGCAGGAGACAGAGGGGTTCTAACCCTCAGCAGTCTCAGGGTGGTTTTGCTAGATCTATCTTTCCAGTGCCGAATGCAGGTTCTGGGAGAGGCAGTCAGGGAGACGTGACTTGTTACAAATGTGGTCAGCTGGGCCACAAGTCTCCAGCTTGCCCACAGAGGGGAGGAGGTCAGAGAGTTGTTTCATCTTCGGCTCGACCTCAGAGCCAGAGTCAAGGCCGAGGTCAGCCGCTGTCTTGTTATCAGTGTGGTCAGGCGGGGCACCTGAAGAGGTTCTGCCCGCAGTTGAGTGCCACATCGGGGGCGTCTGGTTCTAGGCAGACGTAGAGTTTTCAGCCAGCACAGTCTGTTCAAGCCTCGAGGGCCAATCAGGGAGCTTTGTCATCCTAGTCTGTGCAGCAGTCTTTTGCTTCTAGGGGTGAGTAGGTTGATCAGAGACCTTCTGGGCGCGTGTATGCTGTTACCACGCAGGATCTTGTACCTACTCCATCTGTTGTGAGAGGTACCTTCTTGTTTTGCAACTCGATTGCCAATGTGTTGATTGATACGGGTGCATCCCATTCCTTTATATCTACTGCATTTGCATCTGTTTTGGGGCTGGAGTTGGCACAGTTAGCATCTCCTATATGTGTTGTATCACCTGTTGGGGGTGAATTGATTTTGAAACAAAGGTGTCGGGGCTGTGATATAGAGGTCGCCGACCACCGACTTCCATTTCCTTTTGTAGTTATGCCTATGTCGGGTTTTGATGTTATCTTAAGTATGGACTGGCTATCGTCATACCGGGCTGTTACTGATTGTTACCGCCAGAGGGTCACGGTATGTACCTTGAGCGGGGACTGTTTCCATTTCTTGGGGGATCGGGTTGGTTGTGTTTTGTCACCGGTGTATGATCCGCGAGGGCGGAGTGAGCTTAGTGGTCTTCTTGCTAGCTTTATGAATAGTGAGTGTGATGAGACCCAGACTGTAATGCCGAGAGTGGTTAGTGAGTATTCAGATGTCTTTCCCGAGGATCTTGTTAGCTTACCACCTCATCGAGAGATTGAGTTCTCTATTGATCTAGTGCCCGGCACGGCGCCGATTTCTATGGCACCTTATCGTTTTGCCCCAGCCAAGTTGATTGAGTTGAAGATTCAGCTCCAGGAATTGCTAGATAAGGGCTTTATCCGCCCTAGTGTTTTGCCGTGGGCAGCATCGGCCCTCTTTGCTAAAAAGAAAGATGGTGCCTTGAGACTTTGTATTGATTACCGGAAATTGAATCGGGCTATGGTCAAGAATAAGTACCCTATGCCTCGTATTGATGATTTGTTTGACCAGTTGAAGGGTTCCCGTTGTTTCTCTAAGATAGACTTGAGATCGAGGTACCACCAGTTGAGGGTCAGGGAGGAGGATATTCCTAAGACGGCATTTCATACGCGGTATGGCCACTATGAGTTTTTGGTGATACCTTTTGGGCTCACCAATGCATCGGCAGTGTTTATGGACTTGATGAACCGGATATTCCGGGAATTCTTGGATCATTTTGTAATCGTTTTCGTGGACGACATTTTGATTTATTCACCTTCTGAGGAAGAGCACGAGAAACACTTGAGAGTTGTGCTGGAGTTGCTTAGAGCCCATAAGCTGTATGCCAAATTTGGGAAGTGTGAGTTCTGGCTAGGAGAGGTCAAGTTTTTAGGCCATGTAGTCTTCGGGGAAAGGGTGTCTGTTGATACATCCAAGATTGAGGCAGTGCAGGATTGGGCACAGCCTAAGAGTGCTTTTGAGATCCGCAGTTTTCTGGGATTAGCTGGGTATTACCGTTGGTTTGTGAAGGATTTCTCCAGACTAGCTTCGCCGTTGACTAGATTGACACGGAAAGGGATCAAATTTGTATGGAGTGAGACTTGTGAAAAGTCATTCCAAGAGTTGAAAGTTAGACTTACCACCGCTTCTGTGTTGATTATTCCGGAGAGAGGTTTGGGTTATGCTGTTTATTGTGATGTCTCACGAGAGGGTTTGGGTTGTGTGTTGATGCAAGAGGGGAAAGTGGTTGCCTATGGCTCACGTCAGTTGAAAATACACGAGAATAATTACCCTACACGTGACCTAGAGTTAGCAGCTTTGATTTTTGCCTTGAAGATTTGGAGGCACTACCTTTATAGTGAGAGATTCGAGGTGTTCTCGGATCACAAGAGTCTGAAATATCTGTTTACACAGAAAGACTTGAACTTGAGACAGAGGAGGTGGATGGAATTTATTGAGGATTACGATTTCGAGTTGCATTATCATTCGGGGAAGGCCAATATTGTAGCCGATGCCCTTAGCAGGAAATCTATTAGTGATGTAGCTTGTATAGCCATCCGGGAGTGGGAGATGTTTGGTGCACTTGGCGAATTTGATTTGCTTCTGGGCGAATCCGTTGAGGTTGCGGCCTTGTTTTCTGTTGTTGCGCAGCCTACACTTATGACTCAGGTGTTGGAGGCACAAAGAGGTGACCTTGAGGTAGAATCTCTCCGAGAGAAAATCTCTAGTAGGAAGGTTGAGAAGGGCTTGTCTATGTATCCCGACCTGAGTGTGAGATACTGAGACTGATTGTTTGTGCCGGCGTCTTGCCGAGAAGAGGTACTCCGAGAGTTTCACCATTTACGCTTTGCAGTGCATCCGGGAGGCACTAAGATGTATCATGATTTGGATCGCCAGTTTTAGTGGAGGGGTATGAAGAGAGATGTGGCAGTTTTTGTGTCTAAGTGTCTTACTTGTCAGCAAGTGAAGGCCGAACATCAGAGGCCAGCGGGTTTGTTACAACCCTTGCCTATTGCCGAGTGGAAGTGGGAGAATGTCACTATGGACTTCATTGTAGGTCTTCTGAGGACTCAGCGGGGTAGTGATGCTATTTGGGTGGTTGTAGACTAGTTGACTAAGTCGGCGCACTTTATCCCTATGCGCGTAAGAAATTCGGTAGATCATTTTACCGACTTGTATATTCGGGACATAGTGAGGTTGCACGGGATCCCAGTGTCGATCGTCTCAGATAGAGATCCACGCTTTACTGCTAGGTTGTGGCAGAGTTTGCAGAGTGCCTTGGGTACTAGACTGACCTTTAGCACGGCTTATCATCCTCAGACTGACGGGCAGTCCGAGCGTACTATTCAAATCCTTGAGGATATGCTTTGGGGTTGTGTTCTTGATTTTAGTGGGTCATGAGAGAGGCATTTGCCCTTGGTGGAGTTTGCCTACAACAACAGTTTCCAATCGAGTATCGGTATGGCACCGTTTGAGGCCTTATATGGCCGACCTTGTAGGTCACCAGTTTGTTGGGCCGAGGTGGGTGATGCACCATTGTTGGGCCCGGAGTTGGTAAGGGAAACGACGGAGAAAGTTGAGCTTATCTGTAGGAGGCTTGTTACAGCCCAGAGTCGTCAAAAATGTTATGCCGACCGTAGGAGGAGGCCTTTGGCTTTTAAGGTGGGTGACCACGTGTTTCTGAAAATATCGCCTAAGCGGGGTTTGATGAGATTTGGTAAGAGAGGGAAGTTGTCCCCTCGATTTATCGGCCCTTTCGAGATCCTTGAGAGGATAGGCGAGGTTGCCTACCATTTGGCTTTGCCGCCGCAGTTATCCAGAGTTCATGACGTGTTTCATGTTAATATGCTTCGGAAGTACGAGCCGGACCCATCGCATGTATTGGATTGGACCAACTTAGAGGTTGACGAGGATGCCTCGTATGAGGAGAGACCGGTACGGGTCTTGGATAGGCGGGATCAAGTCTTGCGATGCAAGACCATCCCTTTGGTCAAAGTTTTGTGGAAACATCACGGAGTGGAGAAAGCCACTTGGGAACGTGAGTTGGGGGTCCGAGAGAAATATCCGGATCTATTTATGGACGTTTGAGTATATGTTGCATATTTTATTGTGTTGTTAAACTTTAAGAGTATTGAATGTGTCTTAAGTTGTAAAACATTGTATATGTTTCGGTTTATGGAAGCATTGCGGAACTTGCCTTGAAATAGAAGTTTATTATAACATTGTATATGTTGAATGTGTTATAGAAATGAAGATATATCATGAACATTGAATATGATATGAAATTGTGAATAATGTATATTGGAACATTGTTGGATTTGAAAGGAATGCATGTTGTAATATATATTGTGAAATGCCTCTTGAATAGAGATGGAATGATCAGTAAGGGATCAAATTATTGTGTATTGAAATGTGATATTATTGGAAATTAAGAGAAACTTGTCTTGAAAACTTATGCTTAATTTCGGGGACGAAATTCTTTAAGGGGGGGGAGGTTATAGCGATCCCGGGTTTTACCCTTTTGTGTACAGTGTTCCGGACTTAGATTCCGTACTATTGGTTGTGGTTATATCTTGTTGGCATCCTTTAATTTCTTATTTTTGAGTTATAGAATGTGTTGGGCAGGTTTGTTATAGGTTGGGTGTGTTTGGGAACAAATGGTTGCTGCCCAGAATTTTGGTCCTTCGCTTGAGCGAGACTTTTGTCGCTTGAGCGAGCTCTTTGTTTTTGATCCTTTGCTCGAGCCAGGGTTTGTTCGCTCGAGCGAGAGTTGAGTTTTGTATATGGTGGCTCGAGCGAGAAGTTCTTCGCTCGAGCTTGCGTCTGCGTCTGGTTTTGGACCTGAGAGTTGCATTTCTTGGCTCGAGCGAGCCTTCCTTCGCTCGAGCGAGCGAGGTGTATGTTTTGAGTTTCTTCGCTCAAGCGAGCATTCTGTCGCTCGAGCGTGCTTCTGGATTGCAGACCTGAAGTTTTGAATTATTGGCTCGAGCGAGGGTTCTTTGTGTCTGGTCGCTCGAGCGACCAATCCTTCGCTCGAGCGAACCTGTGTTATATCAGCAGACAGCAGCGGGAAACACTTCACTTTTTTCATCTCTTTTATTTTGCAAACCCTAGATCCGAGCTCTCTCTCTCTCTACACACCTTCTCTTTAGGGTTTCATCTCCTATTAGTGAGTTCCTACCCTAAGTCCTTTGTAAGAAAGATAGAGGGTGGCTTGGGCTTCGTTTTAATCTGAAAAATCTTTGATTTGGAGCACTTTGGATTTTGGTCATCTACTCTTTTGAGCTTCTAATTTCGAGGTAGGGATATCCTACTCCATCTTATGAGCTTTGTCTTTAAATTTTGGCATTTTGATATGTTGGGGTTGTTGGGTTAATTTTGAAAAAGTTAGGGTTTGTTATGTAATTTAAGAAAGAGGGGTTTTCCATGTTTGAGTCATATTTGTGTTATAGACTTGAAATGGAGGTTGTTTATGGATTATGGGTAAAAAATGAGCCTTAGGGCTATTGTTGGAAAAAGGGAAAAAATGCCCTAATTGTATTGAATAATTAATTTGTATAATTAATTTGGGGAAATGAGAATTTGAGTTGAGAATATTGAAATTAGGAAATTATGGGATTGAATGGTGTAGTCGAATGAATTAATCACTCACCTATGGAATAAATTGATATTATATCTATTAATGCATTTATGTTCTGTTTAGAAATATCTGCTTTGGGCTATCGGTGGAAGATAGTCTTGATTGTTGTAGATACTACATGTTGACTAAGGAAAACCGAAACTATTCATATTGAATATGTCATTGAATATGACAGTTGGAATAATACATCAAATATGCGTATTGATTGATCCTTGTGTATGATAATTGCTTATATACTTGGAATATGTGTATTGTGTGGGAGGAGATAGGGGATGTACTCCACGGTTTGAGGGAAGATAGGGGATGGACTCTCAAACCAGTTTGGGAGAAGATAGGGAATGGACTCCATAGATACAGCAAATATGTGTATCTTTATGAAATGTTTGTACATCAAATATGTGTACTAAATAGAAGTGTTAATACAGCAAATATGTGTATTACGTGAAGTATTGGAAGTGTTTTAATATGAGTTGTGATCTCATAGGAATTGCAAAGTATGAAACTGATAAAAATTTGAGATGTAATCTCTTTTAAATTATCTGGCCAGGTTCTGAGCCACGTTTATGAAATAAATTGATAAGTAAAGGAAAGTGAAATGTAACATGGACATGATTGTCATGGAACTGTAATATGATATAAATTTGTTATAAGTGTTGACCATCTATCACATACTATTATCTTAGTCATTACTTATAGTTGGTTTAGTATATCTCTACTGGGCTGTGGCTCACCCTATATGGGACATCATTTTCAGGTCCAGGTGATATGCCACCTCCAAGATCATAACTTGGAAGGTTCTGGGAGTTGAAGACTCTTTTTTATTATTTTGTTATCTTTTGATATATTACATCTAAACTCAAGCCAATGGCTTAATATGTATTTGAGTTAGTACTCTCTTTTGTAACCAAGTGTTGGCTTGAAAAGTTGTAAGTCCATAGGGCATTTACTTTTGTTGTCAACATGTAATACTTTTATAAGGAATACTCTGATGAATAGAAAGATGTTTATTTTTCTTATATCAATACTTGTCGAGAATGTGGGATTTTTTTTTATGTATTATTTTGAGGGCGCTACACCTAGCTTATGTGGTTGTGAATGGATCCATCTTTGTGATTCGAAGACCTATTGAGCAAATTATTTATATAAAAAATTAGGTTTATTAAACAATGATAATTACTTAATTAGATAACAATTCTCTTTTCTAAAAACAAAAAAAGGACAAGAAAAGTTCGCAATTATAATTTTTAAAACAATATATCTAATTTTTCATAGAAATATAAACCGATTATGTGGTCTTGAAATCCGTTATCAAATTTATTTTTTTGCATAAATATGACAACTCAAATTAGATCCTCCAGCCTATTTCTTTGAACTGGAGACAAATTTGATCCATTGCAAAAATATGAAGATACTAATAAAATTTGTGCCCAAATAAAGTAAACAATTCTACCTAATAATGCTATATATATTAATTAATATACTAACAAATGATGTGATATAATTTTAATAATTTTGAGTATTTATAATTTATATAATGAATAAAATTATAATTTTAAAATAATAATGTCACAACATATATTGATACACTAATTAATATACTAATTGATACATATAACAGCACTGCTCAATTTTTTTTGCAATGACTCGCACTTGTTTTCGTCTAAAAACCAAATTCTCTCGAAGGGGAGTTTCTCCTTAAAATACAAAATTTATCATGCATGTTGTAGAAGAAGCAAAACAAAACAAATCATAAACTTCAATTTCAGAACCATCTGATTGCAATTTCCATATAGATATAAAATGGAGGCCTAGAAACCATCATTCCAGAAGATCCAACACCAACTTCTTGACCTCAAACCATGCAATGAAGCAAAATGCAAATTCAATTTAAATGTTACCACCAAACAATAACAAAATTACTACAAAAGTAAAATCAGGGGCATGTTTTAATAATTTAAAAAAAATCAAATTTAAAAGCAGAAACACACCACTGCTTATAGCACACCCAAATAAAACTTTACTTAAACGTCATTCCTCTTCACATAAATAAAATTGCAAACGAAGTACCTGGATTTTCTCTAATTAAAAAGGTTTTTAACCCTCACATGACAGCCTAAGCAAATGGGCTATTAAGAACATCCACTGCCACAATTAACTGAAACATAATGTAACATCCATCATTATTCAACATACATCTCTCAAACATGTTCAACCTCCTAAACGGAGTCAAAACATCACCACAAGTCCATGTATCTTCAATCATCGCGATCACCTCACACCTTGGATCCTTTATTCATCATGATCATTTCAAAGCTTGTCGAGACGACTGCTAGAATCATCAAAACACATCCTTACCTCTGGCCCGAGTCAGGAGAACCGTTTCCATACGAGACCAAACCCCCCTTCTCAGGGGGGCTTCCAGAAGATGACCTTGACCTGTCTTTGTTTGCCTGCTTAGGTGATTGCGAGTCGAGTGAGGACCTTGATATTGATGAGCTCCTGTTGCGAGGAGGTGACCTCTGCCTCTCAGCCCGTGGGGATTCACGGAATCTAGATGTCTCGATAGGAGAATGGCTGCGGATAGGACTGCGGCTATAACGGCGGTCACGGTAGCGAATTGGGCTCCTTGATACAGGACTCCTTGTCCTGCTTCTTCTGCTTCTGTATCTGCAAACCGGTGTTACACAGTTTGAAGTTTTTCATTAGCAAAAGAGATGAGAGAGCAATTATACTATACTGGTACCACCACAACTCAGTCAGGTTTAAACTAAAAGCCATTTGGAGTTGGTGCCTCTGTGAATTGGACTAAAAGATCATATTAGTAGAGAAAAGACCCATCTAAAATTTAAAAATAAAAAATAAAAAAAAAAAATTCAAACAAACAATAGACCACAACAAGATAACTTAACTGAACCATCAGCTTGGCAGACCGTAAACTAACCAATAACAACTAATTAAAGCAATAATTTGCATAATAGACAGTAAGATATATATATAATTAATAAAAAGGAGGTAACTCTATAGAAACATAATTTATATACAGAAAATTCATATAGAATGCTGTGGCAATTTCCTATAAAAGAAGAGATCACCACAAGAATGATACACAAATCTCCCCATATATATGCTTGAATACTATATAAATAAAGACGGACACTCATGCAAATACTTGGACCATGGAAGGAGGACCAATGAACCGCATCCCAAACAATTGCACAGGAATACATCCCAACTCCCACAAGCAAGGATTCAATGCAATACAAGCATGTTGGCATGGACCTCCTCCCTACACCCTTTCTTCTTTAATTCAGTTAGCTAATGATTGGTCTGCATTTTCCAATTCTACTACTATAAGCATATAACACGTTATCCTTTTAGAATTGTGATCTCTTTATTTCCAAATTAGTAACTGCCGCATCCTGACAAGCATCCAATGAGTTTTTGCTAGTGTCATTTGGAGTCATGCATGCCTAACAAGTTCACAAAGCCTATGAACATATCAATGAAACTAGAAGAGCATAAAAACTGGCCGCCCAAACTCAACTAGGGTGATTAATCAGCTTAGCAATTGATTGAAAAGCAAGCTGCTAATAATAATTAATAAATAACTGACATGAACTTTGAAGTGTGAATGTAAACTTAAGAAACGTAGGCAGATCACAGACCTTGGAGGAGTTCTCCCTCTGGGTGGGCTCCTGTAACGCCTAGGGGATCTCCGGTAGTATCTAGCAACACAAACGATCATCAACAGCAACAGTAAATAACATTTCATAGAAAAACCACAACAATGCGAGTACTGGTCCTGCTAATGAATTTACAATACAGATCTGGTAATACCTGTCACGATCACTCCTGCCATAACGATAGGACCTCACAGGAGAACGATCTGGAGAACGATATCTGCGTGCATAAGCGAATCGCTCACTGAAACCCCTTCCCCTTCTGATGCGCTTAGGTGATCCATCTGGGGAAGGACTTCTTGATGAGCTCCTTCCACGATCAGAAATAGGAGACCTTGCTCTACGTCCTGCACTTACAGGACTCCTTGAATAGCTGCGATGAATATTCCTTGCAGGTGCCCTAACTGGACTCTTGCTAATGCTTCTCCTAGAAGGGGCCCTACCAGAGCTTCTGCTCACGCTTCTTCGAGAAGACCTGACAGGGCTTCTGCTTACGCTTCTTTTCACCACTCTTACAGGGCTTCTGCTCTCTGACTTCCGTGATAACTTCCTTGATGAGGTTCTTAGTGGGGTTCGGCTAAGTCTCCTTCGGGGTGGGGATGTTGTGGGACTCCTGCTAATGCTTCTTCCAGGCCGGGCTTGGAATGGACTCCTGCTGATGTTTCTTCCCTTCTTAACTCTTACGGGACTTCTGCTGACACTTCTCACGGGGCTTCTGCTGATACTCCTGCTTTGTCGAGAGACTTGTGGAGGGCTCTTATCCACACTGGGACTTCTGCTCACACTCTGGTTCTTGCTCAAACTTCTCTTGGGACTAATACTCATACTCTTGCTCATCGTCCTCTTAGGACTAATGCTACGGCTCCTGCTCATGAACTTCTGATAAAATACCATATCTGCAAGAATCCATAACAATAAACAATAACTGAAATGTAATAAGAATGGGAAGTAAACCTAGATTTTCCTCGGTGATCATCCACTACATCAGGCCTATCTGCACTTCTGTCAGACTTAGTTTCCACTTCTATTCCATTGCTATGCCGCTGTCCATTTTCCTTCGGGTATTCACCCTCTTCTGTCTCAAATATATCAGTTGCCTCTCCCTTCTTACGAGGTATAGAAGCTGCTCCCTCAGCAGAAGGAGATTGATTTCCAACTACAGGAAGTCATAAAAAAAACAGCTGAGGCATTCAACAAAATTCTACAAAGGAGGAAAGGAAACAAAGAAGATTAGCATTCTATCTAAGAAAATTGAGATCTTGGTCACAAGCATCGTAGCAAATACTGTAACCTTAAAATCATCGTTAAAAATAAGGGTAAATTACGCTAACAAAGTACATTACTTTGGCATCTCTTGGTGCCCTTCAATGATCCATATTGTCGGTGTTTTATCATATAATAAAACAAATGCATACAAACCACTCGTTTAAACTAATTTGCAAAAAAAAGAAAAGCACCAATTTTATATACATATATACTACATATTATACAAGACTGTTCTCAAATGCATGTGGACCACCATATGTAATACCTTTACTAAAACAAATGAAAAGAGATGGCAAGAAGCAGAACAGACTCAAATTTTAAAGGCATGGCATGGGTAAGGAATCATACCACTTGTCTGAACCTGGTTTTTATGCTTCCGATCTGGACCCTTAACATCAGCATCACCGTTATCATCTGATCTAGTTTCACTTTTACTCTCGCTCTCAGTATCAGTAAGACTATCAGATGCCCTTTCAAAATATAGCAAAAAGGGAGAACTTCAGCACAACATAACACTAAAAACAGCAACAGGAAACTTATTGCATCAAAAGATTTGAAACAGAAACGAGCAAAGCAGGAACAAAAATAGCAACATGTTCCTCCACCACTACCGGATAAAACGAGCAAAGAGGGAACAAAAACATTAAACCAGAGAAAAAATAAATAAAGTCAAGCAATGAGCTTTGAGAAAGGAAGATTAAGAAAAACAAAAGTAGCACAAGTAACACTACTCTTTAATCAGTTAGCACCTCCATGCAGAGTCAATTTAGAAGATTATTCATTTTACCATTAAGAACTTGAATAGAACATCACCACGCAACCTTAGTACAATTGGAATATGTGCATCAACAATTTGCTAATAATATAAAATGGGAATATTCTCTCTGAGGCATCACTATAATCCAACCGTGAAGCCACATACACCGTTGAAGGAATTTTCTACATCAAACGTCAAAAATGATCCATTGGTGCCTATTCTTGGTATTTAGTTACACCGATGGAGAAGTCATAACTCAAATTCAGAAAAGAACATGATTTAACAAAATGGGAGAGACATAATGAGGTGAAAATAATTATGCAAGTCTCAAAGATATGCGTCTCTGTATCTAGCTAGGTCAAGGAGGTGAATTAGGGAGAGTCAAAAGATCAGAGTTTCACTTATCTAACTTCAGTAAGGAAAAAGTTTAAGTTCGGAGAGTTAGTAAATTACTAACAGTGCCTCTGGACAAAAAATGGAGAACAGACAACACACATTACAATAATTAACAATCACAGAACAACCTTTTTGATTGGCGCTTTGATCTCTTATCACGCCTCCTACGCTTTTTTTCATGCCGCCTGTCTCTCCTTTTTCCACGTTTATATCTGTCTCTCTTAGATGATCTCTTTCTCTTCTTGCGTCTGTCATCACTTGAAGAACTTAAGTGAGACGATGACGATGTATATGAATCAGAATCAGTATCAGATTCAGATGATTCCATCTCGCTATCTGAGGAAGTATCTGATTCAGTCGTATAATATCTTCTTCTCTTTTTCCTTCTGTCTCTTGAAGATTT
Source organism: Camellia granthamiana (assembly GCA_036172215.1). NCBI lineage: Eukaryota > Viridiplantae > Streptophyta > Magnoliopsida > Ericales > Theaceae > Camellia > Camellia granthamiana. The sequence goes on from CM069916.1 coordinate 14,156,519, forward strand.
CTTGTGCTTTCCCATTTTCAGTTTATTCACTTTCTTTTTCTCTGCACATCACGATAACAAAATCAAGTAGTAAAACCCACTATATCATTTACATATACAGCTAATAAACAAAACAATGAAAAATCAGGAGGGGAAAAAAAACAGCTGGGACCTCCAAGTGGAATATTCCACAAGATGACCTTAAACATGTCACAACAGATGAGACCACTAACAGGAATATTCTGCAAAACAACATTTCATGACAAGGCAAAATCAATTGCCAAAACAACAGCTCTCTGATTCTCACCCTCAAGGAATTCACCACAATTGATGATCTTCACAGTCACAGATGGCCTCCCATCTTCGTCACCCACAGTTTCCATCTTCTTCAGAACTTCTTGCCCTTGCACAAGTTTCCCAAAAACTACATACTTCCTGTCACGATATGCCACAATCAAAAAATTTAAGTAAGATGGAAATTTCTTATCATGCATCAAGCAAAAATGGAGTGTGCTACTTAGTGTTAACTTGTACAAAATAGAAATGTAGGTGCTCAAAGTTCAAACTAAACCCAATTCAACCGGGATAACTGGCATGCTAAACATACTAACAACATTTCAGATAAACAAACCTGTCAAGCTGATGATTGGCCTTGAAGGTGATTATAAATAAAGAACCACGTGCATCGCGATCTGCCACTGCTATTGATAAAAGACCACGTTCATCATGCTTTAGCTTGGATGGTGGTTCATCTGAAATACAGCACAACTACCACCAGTTAATTGATGAGATAGATAAAAGGAGTAGACAGGTCAACATAAGAGATTCACCAAGTAAGAAAGCTCAACACAAAACACAACACACACCAAGAATGCATTTGTTGACCATCAAAAGTGATATTTGTACACAATGCCAAATTAGTTAGATATATACCTTGCACGCACACAGGATCTAATCTCCTTCAATTCCAATATTACGAGAATCTATGCACATGAAACACATTGCATGACACAAAATTTGCACATCAAAATTTCACCTCAATGTGATAAAACTTTACATGAGAAACAAAAGGAAGGCACTTATGTAAAGGAGAAAAACAATGGACCATGGTTGTGGTTACAGTTATAATCAAAGCACATTTAATAACAACGGAAGCAAATATTGGGTTACTCAAGGTTTTAAAAAGCGGCCGCAACCGTTACGTAACGCCGTTACGTAATGGTTGTGGTGGTTACCGCCACTCGTTACGGCCGCTTTTGTAGTGTGATTGAGATTCACAGGTGTGTCGGCCGTAGTGGCTGCCGTAATGGTCGTAACGATGCCGTAACAGCCGTAACGGTCTGTTACGCACCGTTACGTAACGGTTCCAAACTGTTTCTTTCGAAAAAACAAACAAAAAAAAGCTAAAAATTGGAGAAGAGGGATAGAGAGAAGAGGGAAGATAAAGACAGAAGATAGAGTAAGAGATAAAGAGAGAGAAGAGGAAAAATGAAGAACATGTAATTGATTTGTTGAAACTGTAAGACCTATGCTATTCTATTCACCTGCTATCACTCAACCATTTTGTTTGTGTGTGTCTATCTATATATTGTTTAAAAATAATAATAATAAGTGTGGTCATTATCTATTTGGCTTAGTTAAAATATATATATATATATATTTAGACTTTTATTTATTCTCTTATTTTTGTCATTGTTTATCTTATATATAATAGTTAGTGATTGATTTTTTGTATAAGATAAAGTCATTAATTATTAAAATAAAATGTAAAAAACTCAATTTATAGTGATTTAAAAATATGAAATATATTGGATCATACTTAAAAATTTACAAAAATTGATCAATATTTATTTTAAACCCAATAAATATGATCATGGAAAAAAAAATATGCGTATCGGTAAGTTTTTTTCAAATTGTGCGAAAAATAAAAAAATTTACGGTTGCGGTTACCGCAACTATTACACTACGGCCTTTACACCCCGCAACCGCAACCGCAACCACACCACCGCTACCGTTACGGCAACCGCAGCCGCTTTTCAGAACGTTACTGCCAATAATGCTGTGGAAATGGGCAGCTGGTGGACAGGAAAGTAGTCACCAAGGTGTTGGAAAAGGCAACACAAATGAAGTACCACCCACATACCTTAAAGTTCTGGGGATGGGAAAATAGTAGCAGCATAAGTGGAGACAGGTGACACACTCATGCAAAAGGTAGCTTACATGAACAATAATAACTGTAATGGCTAGTCTGGGTGCCCATTAAGTGACACAAGACACAATTAAGTTCTTTAAGAGGATTACGATATGAGGGAGGGGCTAGTCATGGTTCACAGGCTTAACAGCCAACTTTTCATGCCATACAAACATGTAATTCTAAATCAGTGTCAGAAAATTTATTTGTACACGAACCTATTGCAGAAAGAAGTTAACCAAGAAATATAGCTATGTGGTCTAGTATTCAAAAGATTCAAGTTTAAAGCCCCACTGATTTCCAACTTCACATGTTTTTTATAGTTAGAAATATGTGTAGCTAGTTTAACCACCTGATTTGCACTTGGTGGTACTGGCTCAGCCAGTTTACCCTCTGATTTACTTCAGGCAACATCTTAAATATTCAAATACAGAAATAAGCCAGCCCAGCTAGCCTGTAAGTTGGAAACAAGAAGTACTCAAAAGACTCAGATCTTCCACTCAAGTAGAAATTTCAGATCTATAAAGAAACAAATGGGGGGACATTTCACTGCCCACCATTTTTTTTTTTTATCGGCAGCAAAAGAAAATGTTACTAAAACAAGAAAAGGCACAACAAGAGGACAAGAAGTAATTTATAAAAGGAATTTTTTTTTTTTTTTTAATTGCAAAGTAAAAATATATATAATTATAAGGGAATGTTCCTGTATAATTATTATTATTATTTTACTTCCCAAAAAAATAACTATAATTACCAAAAATAACACCCACCCTAAAGGGGGGGAAAGAATTGAAATATATTTTAGTTTTTGGGGGGGTGCTGTATTTGTGTGTTTGAGGGGGGCAACTTTAGCAGACACAAGAAGCTCAATTCACCAAGCATTGATCCCAATTCTCAACTTCCTGGGTCAACTACATGAATCCATCTTCACAATCAAGTATTCGTCTATTCATGAAGCCATACTAGGCCCACCACTGCTTACATGAATATAAAAATAAAAAATAATAATAATTAAAAAAAAAATCAAATCAATGCAGTAAGAGATGCCATACATTTTCATGCACCCTAACTTGCTATATAGAAAAATAAATATAAGTATATGCTGAATAAAACTGAAAAACTGAATAAAATGAAGAACAAAAAGCTGACAACCCCTGCCAACATGAAACGAGCACACTTTGAGCACATCAGGTACTAGATAGCATACAACTCAAAAAATCAAAATACGCATATACATTGGTAGATGTAATATCCATACACCCTACCGTTTTAAGAGACAAATACAATTGTCCAAATTTCATTGGGTTGAAGCTCCCATGCACCAAGAGTAAGATCAAAGTCAGCCCCAACCTTCACAGGCAATGCAAAAGGAAACCCATTTGCTCTCAAGATACAGATGATTTGTGGAATAAGAAATATATAGATCTCTGTGTCTGTGTGTGTTTTGGCCATCATTTTATTAATCATTTGAATCACACACCTAATAAGATGCTGCAGAAGCTCTATACATTATTTACTTTAAAACAGGCATCTTGACTAGACCATCATGACAACTAAGAAATGGGGGCACACAGAAAACCAAGAATACATTAGTATCTCACCTGGAAACTTCTCTCCGTATATGCTTTCTCCGAAACTTCCTGCAAAATTTAAACAATGGATTAAGATGATCATTACCATTACCCTATTCAGTTTAAGTCACATAGTCAACTTTACCATCTTATGCAGTAATGCAGATGTATAAATAAGGCTGTAATAAACATGAAGATATTTGTGGACAAATTTCTTCAATATATAGTCAGGGTCAGTATGCAGAAAATTTAGGATTCCGACCACTTGAAAAGGTTAAATTGTTCTGCTCACCTTCTCAAATGCAGAAGGAAGATTTAAGCAAATTAATGGAATATTGATTATCAATACTTGACAAAGAAGGGACCCAAACAATAATTTTCCTGAAATTCACATCCTCTAAACAATATAATGGTAAAAAATTAAAAAGGACTGTCAAGCCCAAGGAATACATACCATCTCGTTTAAGAAAATCACCACCCTGCAGCATAAATAATAAGAATTAGTGAACTGGTAATTACAAAGTAAACCTTTACTACAAAACAGGGTTGGGTACTGCAAAGTTTAGTAAATTTCTTAGGATAGACAACTTAGTAAGTACAACCTTAAAACTACATCACAAGAAAAGCAGTCGTGACCATCAGCCCTGTATCCTACAGCATAAACAAGGATAGCTGACTAAAAGACAATTTTTAGGCCACATCTACGTCATTCTTAACCAGAAAAACTAAGCATGTAGGCAATCAATCACATTCTATCCATTGAAGCACTCTCAAGCATAAGAAACAAAGGACATACCTGAGCCATTGATCCTTTAATAATGGAATGGAAAAAGGATCCTTTGTAGTGGAGGGGTCTTCCAGTCTTAGGACTAATTCCCTTCTCCCCTGCAAAATATGATATCTTTAAGTATCAGACACATAAAATAATCTCGACAACAAAATGGATTAGCATGCACAAAAGAAGTTACAAGTCAGACTTCATTTAAAAAAATACTGAAATGCAACAAATCAACAGTAAAAAATGAAGCCATGAAAGAAAAATGACTCATTAGAAAGGGAGAAGCTTGTATTGGAAATTTTAACTTATGATACCAACAGAAGACTTACCTGTACAGAGTGCACGAAAATTTTCCGCAGTCTTGGGAGCAACATCAGAGAAAAGCTGTATCACCAAAGATCACCAATGAACTAATTGCAACCATTCAATTTTTGGGAATAAATATGACATTGAAAACAAAATATCAAAGGCTTTAGAAGAAACAACAAGAATTTCGACTTAATTGCATATGTAGAAAATATTTGACTTGATATTATAGTAGGTTAGTTCAAAATATAGAAATACCTCAAAAACCATCTTTTCAGCAGGATCGCCATCAATAGACACATCCAGAAAAACTAGGGGCAGCTTCTTGCTCATTTTTTCTGCTAAAGGATCACAATATCACCACTATCATCACAATGATCTGATAGCAAAGATATGTATTACCAAGAACACCATTAATTCATAATATCATACTAGCAATTGAAAACATAAGAGGAAAAAAATAAATAAATAAGAATGAAAGAGAACTTATGGGAAAAAATATGCAACAAACCAATCTGCTAATAGATTATTTCAAGATGAAACAAAAAATCACTTTACAGGAAATTCAAATGTCATTACACAGACAGTTCAAAATAATTAAGCACCCATACCATGGCAAGCATTACACATGTAACTATAGAGTGCAAAATGAATATTTAGAAGGGGGGGAAGAAGAAAAAAAACTAGTTATTAGACAAACTGCATAGATTCCCACAGATACTTCCAATACTCTACTACATGACATAAACAAAACTCTACAAAATGTTAGGTCAAAGCTATTTGAGGTTGGCTGGCTTAGTAAGAACATATCATCTACCAATGTGATTCATATCATAAAACATTGTAATTATGGGAAACAGAACACGTCAATCTACTTAAGCTTATAGAGTATCCAATCCAAGGGACTTAATTAATCACATCTATGTACCTCATGGTTAAATATTGGACTCTTGCATCATTTCCAGAAGAAATCACGTCAACAGAGTAGTAATCATAGCCCTCAAACATATGTCTAAACATTAGCCGTTTGGAAAAGCAATGACTCAATAAAGTGTTGACCCACTTGATGAACTGGATAATTCAAATAATACCCACATCCAAGTTATGAGAAAGGGTAATTACCTCATTGGTGAGCACCAGTCAGAGTCAAATCAATGTACGTAGTTCATAAAACAGTGTGTATATTGAGCAGAAAAACTGTAATTTTCCCATATATGACAAACCATATTGTCCCAAATGGGCTTTTAAGTTTTAACTAATTTCCACTTCGTCGCACACAGCATCATGAAGAAAAAATTAACAATAAAAAAAATAAAATAAGCTAATCTCGGGTATGTAGCATACGCAGCAAAAGGAAACTATCAAATTTAAGACAATCAAGGGCCCAAAATGAACTCTTCACAAGCAAAAGAAGCATTCAACCAAGCAAACCGCAGAAGAAGCATTCAATTGGCAAAAAGATACAGATCAGCCTATGGTGATATCAACTCCTCAACCAAACACTCTTCACTATATAAATGTTATACATACAAATACCTATAGACCCATGCATTGATAAATAGACATATACACTTACTTATGTAATCAAGTTCCATATATATATATACTTACATAATATCAAAACATGTGATTACAGGCGCTAATTGAAAAAATCCCCAAACCCAGAACCCTATGAAATTCATTTACAAACACCACGTCGAAAACATGTGCATCATGATCATCGTAACACTAGAATCAACAACTGAAAGCAACATAATCAGATTCGCAACAGACAGACTACAGTACAAGAAAATTCACGAATTGATTGGGAAAATAGCAAGACAAAGGTGATGAGAAGTTCGAACAATTTGAGATTAATAGAGAGAGATATTACATTTATAGATAAAAATATGAGCTTTTGTTAGATTGAATTTGAAACCCTAACCCTAGCTCTTTAACTTTACCTGAGACTGCAGCTCTACAAGTCTTGCTCCTCCACAGAAATGAAACGATGAGAGAGAGAGAGAGATATAAGCGAAACTCGCTGCTTCTACTTGTTTGTGTATTTACCTAACTACCCCCTAATTATATCTAGAATTACTCGATTTTCTCTTTGATTGATGTAATGACAAATTTGACCTTGTTTGTAATGTTTCCTTCAATAAATAAAAAAAAAATATTATATACAATTTTATAATTAGTAATACCAATCTTGAAAATATAACTAGTGGTGTGCCGAAAAAAATATTAAAAAAAAGCGATAAATTTTGTAAATATTAATAATTAAAATTATAAATATTTTAATTATTTTGTACTAATAATTTTTTAAAACACCTCTTGAATAGTCATTTTTACTATTTTAAAAGTAATAGGACTCAACACAGTTGTCTCTCTTTGTCAATTTGTTCATTTTAATTTCAATTATATTAATTTTGACATTTTAAATTTTTATATCATACCAATTTAGTTTAATTGATATTATTCATTTGAAAACTGCATATAAATCAATCACAATTGGTTAATTCAAAAGAAAAATGACCTTTATAGAATTAGATGTTAACCCATCAATCATTTTAGATAGAGGGATGAATTATTTTGCCCTCAATTTTAATATAATTTTTGAAAAAAATCTATATAATATGGAAAGAGAGTTTTTGAATTTATAGTAGAAACAATTGTCCTACTAGGACATTTGAATGGTGAAGATTTATTTGTCTATTTACATAGATAGCTAAGATTATCCCTTAAATATATATCAATATACACCTACACTTACTTTCCGCCCAAAGAAAGAGTGAACTTCCTACTTACCTACGTCTCCCCTCTATTCTATCTTTATCTCTCTCTACTCTCCTTCCCGCTTGCCCACGTCTCCCCTCTCTTCTATCTTTATCCTTCTCCCTTCTCTGTTCTTATCAGTTTGTTCTTGCGATAAGATTGTAACCGACGCTCCTCTTCATCACAAGGTATTCCTGTCCTCCTCCCTCTCTCTGTTGTATTTTTTCCCCCGAAATACAATCAGTTTCTGAATGATCAATTAAATCAAAAACTGAATGTGAATCAATTCCACTTTAATCAGAAACTGAATGTGGATCAATTCCACTTTAATCAGTTTGTTCTTGCGATCAGATTGCGCCGCTGCTCATCATCACCACTCGCAAGGTTCCCTCTCTCCCACCCTCGGTTGTTGCCTTCGCAAGGTAATTTTGGTCTCTCTCTGTTGTATTTCACATTCGGTGGAAATAGGTTATGCTTTAGGGTTTTCCTCTGTCAATTTTCTTCAAGTTTTGATAATTTTCTTTAGATCTAACTACAATTTGTATCCCGAACCACTATCTGCTCCAAAATTGAATTATGAAATCGTGATTTCCCTTCAAATTGAAATTCTGACAGATCGAAATCACAATCTGCTCCAAAATTGAATTTTGAAAATCGTGATTTACCTTCAAATTGAAATTCTGTTCACTTTAATTAGTTTAAATGGGATCGGATTGTAAAAACTGATTAAATCAGAAAATACTCGGTATTAGAGAAAAGATTGATACTCAGCAAGAACAGATTAATCCCATTTAAGTGAATCAATCTACAGAAACTGATTCAATTTTACTTTAATCAGTTTGTTCTTGCGATCAGATTGTATCTTTAATTAGTTTCTGAATGAAAATAATTAGTTTCTGAATGAAAATAATCAGTTTCTGCCTTAAGTATGAACATATTACTAGGATGATAACTTTGGTCTCCATTGGCTCTAATGTGGCCCAGTTATGGTGTTTCTTACTGATACAATCTGCAAAATTTGAAACCAATTCATTTAAAGGCTTAATTGTTTTAGCCTTTTGTAGACATCCCCGAACGCCCCGGGAGGGTTAAGTCCCGTTCTGTTCATTTGGGCTCACTACAGTTTAAGGACTCGATTGTCACTGTTCTAAATCTTGAACCAAAGAGTCCAAATCCAGCAAATCATTTTTGAGAAAACAGATTTTTGAAAGAAGTGCCAAACATGGACTGCTTTGCCAGATACAGAGTCGCCACCTAAATATTTTTTATGGGGAAATTTAGGAAACCCTGACTCGGTGCCAAAGGCCACGTGTCCGTCATCACCAAAGTTGCCTCGGCTCGGGAACTTTGGTACGATTGGGGAAGGTCACTTCGTGAGCACCCCCGCTCGCCCGGTCAAAGACCGGCCTCTACTAACCGTGATATCTAGTTTTGAAAACATTGTGTGTTCTTATTCTGGTTATTAGCCTAGATTACTACGTGATGCGCACAGCATACAAGTATAGACTGGATCGCCTGAATTGGAACAACACATTTCATGTTTGTTTTTGAAAGATGGTTTGCTACCCGCAGGTAGGCTTAAAATGCAGATTTTGCTACCCTCGGGTGGGTTTAGAAAACATGGTTTTGCCACTATCTAGTGGGCTTAAAACATCCAGTCAATACGTTATTCCAATTTAGATAACCCAACCTTCACCCACAGGCACTCAAGCAGTTATATCACATAAGCAGTTAGCCTCATGGTAAGCATGCTATCATGGCAGTCACTCACACGCATGCAAGGATGTTAAAGCATAAAAACTCACCGAGTACTCCAAGCCAAAACAGAAGCTAATTAGAAATCCATGCATGATCCTAAATATACAGAAGTGCCTAATGCAACACATGCAAAAATGCAACTATAGCAGGCTCGGCTATTTTAAACATGGCATATGAGATGCAACAGCTATCAAGTATTCAACTCGGAATTGAAATACAGATGCAGTTAGTATGATGCGCCGAGCCCGGTGCATACAAAACAGAATGAATGAATGCAACATGCTATCATACTGTATGCTAATTGAAACATGCCCTAATCTAACCATCATAAGCTGGTAAATAAAAGGGAAGAAAGACGTGGGGTTGAAAGACATACATCACACTCACGCACACTTATTACAATTATGCCCTCGCGCAGAGGGTCCGAATAAATATACAGTCCCGAATAAAATAATAGTACAGTCCAAATAATGCAGTCCAAATAATGTACAAATTCCTAATTAATTTACAAATTAACTAAGAAAAATAATAAACTGGCATGCAAGCCAGGGACTGCCTTGACTCTTCTTCCGATGATGGATGATGCATGTTCAGGTTGCCTTTGCGCGGAAATCCACTGTGATGCCCCAATTAGCCTCTGTTTTGCAATGGTTTTTGGAAAGCGCGCCAAGCCTCGGAAGACCGCTGATTCTTGATTTGCTGCAACAGAGAGCAGGAAAGGGACATGGCAATGTATTTTCACAAATGTATGCATGCCTCGATCCTCGTGCCACCAATTATGTACATCGATGCATAATGGCCGAGGAGTCGAATTGCACAACTCAATATGGAATGAATGCAACATGAAAACACAACAAGACCTAACTCCATCATGGGTGATCCGGAGTGTCGATGACTGGGGAATTGAGACACGTTCCGTCACTCAGAGTACGGAGCATACCTCGTTTCCCGTGCTCGGGCTAACTCCTACCCCGAACACAATGTAGTATGCATGACATGCATGAATGCAACTAAGATACAACCTAACATGCACAATGCTATGAAATGGCATACACGATGCACGAGGTAATATGGCATACGCAATGTGCTAACATACAACCTAGCATACACAATGCTATGAAATGAAATGGCATACACAATGCACAATGGACTTACACCAACACAAGTGGACCTCAGCCACACTCACATAGGAGGCCATAAGATGAAAATGAGACAACTCGAAATACGTGCACGCGTGCACGCAAACCGAGGATCGACCCTAAGGTTCCAAAATGCCACTCTAACAAGACATGGCAAGACATGGAATATGGCATACAAGCATGCAAATTTCAGAGGCAAAATGAGATGCAAAACAGCCCCGAGTCATGGCAAAATGATACCCAATGCATGGAACGAATTCCGAAACATGAAACTTGGCGCATGGAATGGCCTATAGCTATGCAATGCATGCATAATTTGAACATGAAGTGTAAATACAGAAGCAAGGCAGCCCCAAAACAAGCATGTTTACAGTTCAACGCATGGCCAAACAGTGATCACAAACGGGACTAAATTAGCATGCAAAATTGGCCAAAAAGAAAGGGGTAATGAAGCAACTCACAAATGCTGGCCCCAAACAGGGAAGGGGCCTCTACAATATTGAAGAGGGGCCAAAAATATGATGTATTACAGTTTATGAAAAACCCCAAAAACAGATACAAGTATGCTCAAAATGCTATGCAAAATAAGGGTACCAAGAGAGCTATAACATGAAGTATACAAAGGGTGTCTCAAACAGCCATAGACCCTTAATGAAACATGAAGAGGGGGTCAAAATAAGCCTCTTTTCAGTTCGTACCAAGGTCCAAAAAAAGGAGCTAAATAAGCTAATAAATCATGCAAAAATGGGGACCAAAGAGGGGTACAATGGCAAGTGATACATGGAGGTCCCAAACAGTGGTGAGCCCTTCTTCAATGTTGAAGAAGGGCTCAAAATAAGCCTATCTACAGTTTACATCATGCTCCAAAACAGATTACACATAGGCCAAAAATACTATGCAAGATTATGGCATACAAAGGGGTAATGAAGCGAGTGCAAGATGGGGGTCCCAAACAGGGTAAGACCCTTAATAAAAGATGAAATAGAGCTCAAAAAAATGCCACTTTCAGTTTTGGTCGGAGCTCAAAACAGCAAGCAAAGAGGGCTAAGAAATGGTACAAAAATGAGCTAGAAAATGGGGAAATGGTACTTACCCTTGGAGACCAAGCCTTGGCTGCCTCTTGGACTGAAAAATGGTGCCTCCTAGCCTTTGAGAAGAGCTCCAAGCTGCTGGAAATGGAGGTGGTGGTGTGGTGCTAGGTGGTGGTGTAGAAATTGGTGTAAGAGCTTAAGGGTTTTGAGGCTTAAAGTAGAGAGAGAGGGAGAATTGATGCAAGGCTCTCAAAACAAATTTTGTAACCCTAAAATCTGAAGGGGAGGGGCTGTATATATAAGCAAAACGGGTGGAAAAGAGGGGGAAAAAAAGGGGGTAAAACAAACCAAGTTTCCCCCCAAAATGGCCAAACCCTCGGACATGGGTGTAGTGGAAAACAAAATTCACTTCTAGGACACACTTGGGGAGGGGGGCATGGCTGGCTAGTTTAAAAGGGCAAAAAAGTCATTTCACCAAATAGGTGGCCGGCCAGCCAGATTTTCTGGCCGGCCAGTTACTTTCAGGACAAAAAAAAGGGCTGCCGGGAAGAAAAGTAGCCGGTGGGTAATCGGGAAGTCCAATGGTGGCCATTCAAGTATCCAAATTGAAGCCCCGGAAGTTAGCTTTCCAATGGAACAAACCTTGCATTAAAATTCCTCCTGTGGAAAAAGTTATGCCAGTTTCCGTAAAGCCGCGCAGATTTCGGTCCAACCGGAGTGATGCCCTACTTCAATCAACCATATCTCCCCCGTCCGGAATTGAATTTAGGAGATTCTTGAGTGCAAAATGAAGCCCCGGGAGTAAGCTTTCCAACGGTGGTGGCCTCATAGTTTGATTCCAAGTATCCAAATGAATAGGCCCGATTCGGCGAGGGCTGCTCGACTTTCTTTTAACGGTTCATGCCCATTTTCTCCTCCGACTGGATTTCTTCCCTCTTCTCTTCTTTTCTTCAACTTCAAACCCCTAAGTAAGGTGTTTTGAAAGATTTTTCAAAGATTTCATCTCTCTTTCATTCATTTCCACTTTGTCCTTGCTCGGTTTACCGAAAAGCGCAATTTTTGACAAAATGCGAGCCTCGGAACATCGCAGAAACTTTATTTCAAAAATGTTTTGAAAGAGAGGGTTTTAAGTCTAAAATCTTTTGATCGAGATCGTTCTGGTCCAGAACAGGGGTATGAAGTTGAGATTTGACTCTCTCTTTGCCTAAGAAATTGAACCTTTGCCCTGCACACCTTTCTCCACCATGTAAATTATTAGCCGCGTCGAAGTCTTATGGACGGTCAAAAATGGGGTGTCTACACCTTTCTACACATCCATTTTCGGGATCAAAAAATAATTGTTTTACAGAGGGGTAATATATTCTTTATATATTACAAAAAAATAAGATAAATTCAAATTCATGTGAATTATTAGAACAATAATAATTGAAAAACAATAAAAATAAATAACTTAACAACCTCCTTAGTAACATTGTTGTTAATGAGCACAAGCACATTCAACACACAACTACTAAAAACAAGTAGCTAAAAGAGGAATATTACCGAGTCAAGAAACAGAGACTGATCGCCTTCTAAGAAGATTTGGTTTCCATGGATTTGTAATTTTTTGTTCCTTTATATATTGTTTCTATTGGTAAGACATATTGCTGATGTGAGATTCCTAACCCATAGAATAACTTCTTAGTGCCACACGTGATGGATGTGTAGATTTGTCCATTCATTGATTTAAGATATGAAATTTTATTTATTTATTTTTAAATTGTGGTTTGGCGGCCAAATCTCAAGGTGACAAAATACCATATGCTACATTGATATTCTAAAATCATCTCAGCCTTACTGATACAATCTGCAAAATTTGAGTAGGACCTGTGAAAGATTGTTTGCTGAATGGAAGTTTGTTGCCCTGTCAATCGAATTTAATGATGGATTAGCAGATTTTTGTGAAGTTATGTATATAGATTGTCATTTGCTTTATATATAGATTGGTACTTTATTTCATTCATTTTTCATTCCAACGTCTGGATGAGATAAATGGTGTCATGGAAACCTAATTGGTTGATGAAAGTAATAAAGTTGCCTGAAGTTGTTTTTGTTAATTCCGAGGTATGTATGTTAATAATGGAAAGGAATAATAAAGTTTTGTTAGAGATGCATGTTTGTTTGTTTTTTTTTTTTTTTTGGTATCATGTGATAATGCTGCAAATCTTTTTACACATTCTCCAAAGTAATATTTCCACCAGGCATCTTTTTTACATTGTTCTTTATTGGAATTGGATGATGTTTGATGCATATTTATTATTCTGGTTGTGTTTGATGCAGATTTATTATTTTCTGATTATCTCTCTTTCAATTACAAACTGATAAATTCTTGCTATCACTCTGTTCTTGTTTCCAATTGATCTCACAAACGATCTATCTATCTTTATTTCTTCATGTCAAGCTTCTTTATTTTTTATTTTCATCATTTTAATGGCTTCTTCTTATAATCTATTTTTGAATGTTTTAGGTGTTGGTTGCTCATCAAGGCTTAAACATTCATTTAAAACATTCAACAATGATCTTCATGATCTTCACAAACGATCATAGTTTCATTTAATTGTTGATAATTTTATATATCTCAAAGCATCTTTATAAAACATATTTTTGTAATCTGTCAATAAATAAAAATTTATTAGTTACTGAGAGGGTAATTTATGAGTAAATTGGGCCGAGCTGGGTAATGGGCCGTTCTATGGGCCATAGTAAGAAGGGCCTAGTAAGTGGACTGAAGTCCAGCTGTTAGCATGGTCCAAGTATAGAAGTAACCTAGCAAGGGTTAGCTCGGTCCAGGAATAATCATGGTCGCCACGGTCAGAGTAGAGATAGTTAGCCCGGTCCAAGAGAGCTCTGCCGTTAACTCGGTCACCACACTCAAAGCGATAACGGTTAGCTTGGTCATACCATATTAAGCTGAAGTGTGTTGGGCTTTCTTCAGAACCTTGCTATTTGTTAGCTCGGTCTTGGCTCGTTGTGGTTAGTGCGGTCTTAGACAATCCAGTTGGAATATGTCAAACCGAGGTACACGCAGTGAAAGAAAGAACCGAGCTAGTAGGAGCTCGGTCTGGTCTGCGGCTTTAGCATGGCCATGTTATCTCGGTCGTATTGACATCCAATCGTGGTAGAACCATCTCACTTGATTTAAGCAGTGAGGGGGGTATTGAAGGATAAGCATTATCTTTCAGGAATGTGATTCCTAGGAAGACTCTACATGAAGGAGTAAGAGTCCTACTTGGATTGTGCCACGCGGAACCTATAAAAGCTCATAGCATCACCTATGGAGAGGTAACACAACTTTGATTCTTGAATACACAGAGCTTTTGTCTATTTGTCTATTTTGATGACTTAGGCATCGGAGAGATATCTGGCACACACCGGCCGGCTAGCTCACGTTTGTGTTTTCAGGGAGTAAAGCGACGTCGTACGGAGGAGCGCAGACTTGATCAACAGGATTATACGAGAAGAATATTTCTTGCTCGTACAGTTACAACATTTAAATAGAAAAATTGTCAGTAAATCCAAGTTGAGGGGTGCATTAAGTATTAGATCCAAGCTTTGGTCTTTGTTGTTTATAAAGACTCATAACACTTCTGAGTTGGTAAGGAAAACATGTGATGGTAGGGATAATTTTTAACATTTTTACCCTCTATTTTGACCTAAAAAAATTTTAAAATGCATAACTTAAGTTCTACAAATCTATTTTTAACAAAACAACATTTTTTTTTTTTTTTTTGGAGAAAGTAAACATTCAAAACCACTTTTGGTAATTTTGAATGGATAGATCTCACAACAAAAAAATAAATACATAAATAATTGGAATAAAAACAATTGTCTAAAACGGAATAACAAATGTAAAGTTATAAGTTATTGAGATTTTAACATCATAAGCGAATTTTTTTTGCATCTTCATATACATATTTGTTCAAATTATTTGAATCTGACCGTCTAAATTATTTTAACTTTGTCCCATATTTGAACCTATTGGTCCAAATCATTTTAACATGTTTCAATAATTTTAACCTATCTGTACAAATTATTTTAACCATGTATGCTAATATTTTTACAGGTTTGTGCAAATTTTTTGAACATATTTGTTCCCATATTGTTAAAAATGTTTTTCCCCATATTGTTAACTTTTGTGTCCAAATTATTTTAACATATGTATGTCAATATTTTTACCTATTTGTCCAAATTTTTTGAAGTTATCTGTCCCAATATTTGAACTTATCTATCCAAATAATTTTAATATATGTGTCCAAATTATTTTAATCTATCAGTACAA
Source organism: Camellia granthamiana (assembly GCA_036172215.1). NCBI lineage: Eukaryota > Viridiplantae > Streptophyta > Magnoliopsida > Ericales > Theaceae > Camellia > Camellia granthamiana. The sequence goes on from CM069916.1 coordinate 14,172,347, forward strand.
ATTATTTTAAGCTATGTATATTGCAACTGTTTTGAACTTATTTATCCCCATATTTAAACTGATCTATCCAAATTATTTTAACTTATATATGCCAATATTTTTTTTTCTATTTGTAAATTTTTTTTGAACCTATTTGTCCAAATTATTTTAACATATCTTCTCATATTCTTAACCTATCTGTCCACTTATTTTAATTAATAAATTTTTACTTATATGTTTAAAATATTTTAATTTATTTGTTTTCAAAATTGAAAAATACATACATCAATTTGAACAGATAGAGATACCTGAAACTTAAAAAACAAACATTTGTGGGATTACATCTTTAACATGTCATAACTTTACACTTGGTAATCTATTTTGGACAAATTTTGTTTTGTTTTTAGATCTATGCATATGAAACTGCAGAAGGCGATTTTGAGTGTTTACTTTCGCCAAAAAAAAAATTATATATTCAATATTAGTCTTATTTGAAAGATCTTGAAAAAACGAATTTACAGATATCAATTTTATTAATTTTTTTTTGTAAAACTCAAGTTATGAGGAGCAACTTTTAATTATTTGAAACGTTCATATTGTAAGGTCCGTTCAGTAGATCATCTATAAAAATAAAAATAAAAAATTAATTGGATATCTTTAGTCCCATGATCAGTTTTTAATTGTTTTGGAAGGCATATAGTCCCCTGTTATAGGATCTGTTATAGGTCCTACATTTCTGCTGATTAGAGCATGTTCACAATCGATTTTGTAGTGTGTTCTTATATGCCTTCCAATATGTTTGTTCCTGTTAACCAGTGTGTTACTTCCACCAAGTAATACAATCGATTGAGAACACACTGTATAGCCAGTTTTCTTTCTAACTATATATGCCTTCCAAAGGCACCTCAATCGATTGTATTCTTTTCATTTTGCATTATGAATTTGGGATTGTTTGTTCCATTTTTTTTTTTTTGGAAACGTTCCATTGTATTTTTCAATGTGTTGGGTTAGTTTTACTTGAGAGTTAGTATAAATTATTGATTAAACATTTTTTTTTTTTGGTGGCATATATTTATGTTTGGACTTTCTAAATGATAATGATAAATTTAAATTTAATTTCAACACTATAAAATTGAAGTCAGTTGGAGAAGAGAAGAGTTCAAATTTGGACAATTGTTGTATTCCCATTTTAGTACTCTTCATGTTGCTAGGGTTGATTTTAATTTTATCATTTTAATGTGATTGTTAAAATACATCATCGAACAACCATAATTATATAACCAAACATTTCAGGTTGAAGTACAATAGTTATGGACAATATCACTATTTTCAGTCAAGTAAGTGTTCTTTTATTTTTCTTTTTTCTTTTTCTTTTTTTTTTTCTCCCTTCATAGAAATTTAAATACCTCTCTTATAATGTAAGGCCTATTTATTTATTTATTTTAAATTTATCATATCTAATTTTCTTCTAATAAATGCTTTTTCCCTCATACTTTATAGGTGGATGAAGACTTACGCCGAACGGTAATATCAAGAAAGAAATGATTTTTTTTTTCTTATTTATGTATATAAAATTTTATTTATCACTCTAAAGTTTTTGTATATATAGATTCAATTTCTTCAAGAAAGAAATGTTAATGTTGTTATCCACGATGAGCGTGACCTTAATACTATTCGCATTCGTGAGGTAAGCCTACAAGTAACTTATATCCGCATGCATTTTCTTATCATTTTAAAAATATATTTGAATTATATATTCTACTTATTTTTTATGGGGAAAGGAAAAGGAAAAATGCAAAGCAATATCAAAGGAGACAGAAAAGGCTATCCCTTCTGGTAAAGGAAAGGAACATGCAAATCCCGTAGTATGGTTTCTCAACATTTTTAAAAAGTTTGTTTTTCGAATATTTATTATTATTTTTTTAATAGATTTTTGTTAGAATTGCATAGTGTCATATACTCTTTTTTATGTATATTTTTATGAGTTATTGTTTTTAAAATATTTATTCAATTGTTTTGACTGATTGTAAAATACTTTTCTAAACCATGTTAAAGTAAGCATTTGTACAATATGTTAATGCATTTGTCTGAACATTAATTTGAACACATGTTGCAGTTACAACATATCATAATAAACATATAAGAGAAGAAAACAAAAAATGAAATGAAGTTTTTAATTATAGAATATAGATTTTTTTATTTTTAATTTTACTTATAATATAACGGAAAGAACACGAAGAACGAAGAGGGAAGCGTGAACTAGAAAACATTACACACTAATATTCACATTATACGTACTCAATGATCTAATATTTATCTTTTCAGCGTAGGACAAAAAAGATGAGTGCAATTAGCAACATGAGTGTGATCTCTAAAAAAAATAATAAAGCCACGCAGAATTATAGGAGGTGTATGGAAGGTTGGTTAATTTAGTAAGTTATTTTAATTTTTTGGTTACTTTAGTAGGTTAAAGTAATTATGTTTAGCAAGATTGATCAATTTTTTAATAATTAGATATGATGTATATGAGAAAAAAAAATGTAAAATGATTAAATACATTTTTAACTTATTTTTTCTTTTAATATTATTTTAATCAAAAAAATATTTAAATACATACGACTCAAAAAATGTTTGAGGTGACATTGTTTAAATACATTATAGATATATATAGATTTTTCTCATAAATACACTAAAGGTTATATATGATTCAATTCAAACCACATTTTAAAATTTTAAAAATGTGTTAACTATAGCGGTCCCGGGTTTACCCCTTGTTGTACAGTGATCCGGACATGTGTCCGTGGATGTTGGTAGTTGAGTATTGTCTTGTTTACATCCTTCCCTACTTTGTATTTGAGTTATAGGATGTATTGGGCAGGTTTGTTACAGGTTGGTTGTGTTTGGAAACCAAGTGTTGCTGCCCAGAATTTTGGCTGGTCGCTCGAGCGAGGGTTTGGTCGCTCGAGCGAGGGTTGGTTTTGTGTCTGGTGGCTCGAGCCAGAGTGGCTTCGCTCGAGCGAGCGACTGCGTCTGGCTCAGACCTGAAGGTTGTGTTTCTTCGCTCGAGCGAGCTGGTTCGTCTTCGCTCGAGCGAGCGTCGTACTGCAAATCGGAAAATTTGCACTGTTGGCTCGAGCGAGCGTGTGTCTTCGCTCGAGCGAGACCAGTTGTTGTGTCTGGTCGCTCGAGCGACGGGGTCTTCGCTCGAGCGAGCCTGTTTATATCAGCAACGCAGCACCGAACTAAACATCACTTTTTCTTAACTTCATCTTCTTCAAACCCTTATTTTGAGAGCTTCTCTCTCTACACTTGCACTCTCTCTAAGATTTGATCTACCTAGGGTGATTTCCTACCCTAAGGCCTTTGTTAAAAAGCTAGAGGGTGGCTTGGGCTTCGTTTTAATCGGAACAAATTTGGTTTTGGAGCAAGTTGGGTGTTGGGCATCATCTCCTTTGGAGCTCATTCTTTGAGGTAGGGATATCCTACTCCTCTTTATGAGTTTTGTCTTTCAATTTTAGCATTTTGATATGTTGGGAGTTGTTGTGTAATTTTGGGAAACTTTGGGCCATTGTGTAATTTTATAAAAGTTGGGGGTTTTTATCTATGATAAACCTAGAAGCATGTTTGGTGTATAAACATGGAATTAATGTTGAAACATTAGTGGAATTGGAACCTAAGGGTTGTGATGTTAATTATGGAGGATGTCCTAATTACATTGATTGATTAATTTGAATAATTAATTGTGTTGATTTGTGATGTATATAATTGTTGTTTATATGCATTGTGTTGTGTTGGAGGAGATAGGGGATGTACTCCACGGTTTAGGGGAAGATAGGGGATGAACCTCTAAACCGGATGTTGTTGGGAGGAGATAGGGGATGAACTCCGTAGATAGAGCGGGTATGCTTATCTAGAAGTGTTGACATAGCGGATATGCTTGTTGTTGGAAGTATTGATATAACTGTTATGTTTATCTCTGATGAAGTGAAAAGTGTTGACATGAGTGTGTGTCTCATGTGTGATGTTTGGCCAGGTTCTGAGCCAGGGTTATGAAATGGCAAGTAAAAAGGAAAGAAATGGAAATGAAAGGAAATATAGACTTAAGTGTCTTGGAACTGTGTTATATTATGAATGAATGTAAAAGTGTTGACCATCTATCAACTGTTAATCTTTTAGGCATTGTTCATAATTGGTTTAGTATATTTCTACTGGGCTGTGGCTCACCCTATATGGGAACATCATTTTCAGGTACAGGAAGCATGCCACCTCCAAGGACTTAGCTTGGGAGGCTAGTGGCGGACAGACTTTTTGGTTGTCTTTCTTTTTGTTGTATTACATGTAAATTCAAGCCAAGGGCTTTATGTGTAAATGAGTTAGTACTCTACTTTTGTGTAACCAAGTGTTAACTTGGAAAGCTGTAAGCCCTTAGGGCATTTGCTTTTGTTGTTAACATGTAATCCATTTTTGTAGGCCTACTCCTACAACCCCATCTAGAAATGTTGGCGTGGTCATCCGTGATGAGCATGACCTTAATGTTATTCGTATTCGTGCGGTAAGTACAAAATCAAGTAAAACATTGTATGTATTTTTATTTATATAAGATTTTTTAAAATCTTTTCAATATTTTATTTATATTTGTTAGGCAAAAGAAAAAGAAAAGGTCAACCCAATGTCTAAGGGAAAAGAAAAGGTGACTCCTTCTAGCAAGAGAATGACAAATGCATGTCAAGTGGTATATATTCCTTTTAAAAAATATGAAGCAAAACTATGTGAATTTGTTACTTTATGTTTCTGCCCGTAGAATGATTGTAATATATTTTCCTGTAATTTGCTATTATTTATATGTGTTTTCCAAATTTATTTATTTTTATTTAGCATAGATACATGTGCATTTATAATGTAACATGTGAAAAGAATAAGAAAAAAAAACGAAGAAATAAAGACAAACTATGTAATGAAAGAATAAACTAAATAAGATAGATTTTTATTTCTTCTTTATTTTTTTTTTTTTATAAAAAACAAAATGCATAAAGAAAGAAATAAATACAGACAACACTATCAAAGGTATAAAATAAATAAAATATAAAACAAAATTAAGAGAAACAAAATAAACAAGAAGATATTTCATGTTAAGTACAAAATATTCACATATTTTGCACCAATGACAAAATATTTTCATTTTAGGCATAAAGTGATAATGTAATATCAAAAGCTGCTTTGGCCCAACATGCACGACGAGAGCGTAAAAAAAATGAAAAGTCATACTTTCAATGCTCGCAACGAGAACAAGAGGGATCAGAAGAATATATTCAACCAATACACCCTTCTTTAGCACCAAATCGTCGCAATCGCGCTTGCTTGGAATGGGAAACAATAACTGAAGATTCTCATTCGGTACAAAAGCGAACAATGGTTGCCCATCATTCTACATGTTCGTTTTCTATGCCAAGCACATCTTTACCTCCACAAAGGAATCGGTAAACTACTATGTCTAATCTTGAAATATAGATTCTTACCATTTTGTTTTATATAATTTTATTTATACACAAATATTCGTAGGTCTACTTCTATAAATCAATTTCTTCAAGAAGATTTATGTACTGATGATGAATTAGAAAATATGCCTATGAGTACATCAATTGATGCCCGAGCACATAACAATTCTTGCCACCATTATCTTGGCAAGATGGACGTATTATGTCCTTATTGTTCAGGCTTACATTGGATGGATGAAAAATTGGCCAAATCATCTATAAAGCGTCCCTTATTCGGAACTTGCTGTTTGGAAGGGAAGATTAGGCTACCTTTACTTATTACACCTCCTCCATCACTTCAAGCGTTGTATGATGGGAATAATGATCAATCAAAATCCTTTCGAAGTTATACTCGATTGTACAATGCAGCCAATGCTTTTACAAGTCTTGGTGCTACATTGGATCCTAGAGTACTCAGTGGAAGGGGTCCTACATCATTCACAATTCATGGGGAATTACGACATCGAACAGGATCACTACAACCACAACCAGGGCAGGATGCGAGTTATGCTCAACTGTATATCTATGACCCTGATTCAGCGTTAGAAATTCGTAATCGTAGAAATCCTAACTTGAGAAGGGATGTGCTCAAAACTATTCAGGATGGTTTGTTGCAAGTCAATGCATTTGTAGCTACATTTCGCTAGGCTCATGCCATTTTACATCAATTAGACGCGGCAGGACACAATCTACCTGCTCATCTTCATTACAATTCAACAACTGATCGACGTCGGTATAACTTACCAACTACAGATGAGATTGCGATTGTAATACCAGTGATGGAACAGAGGTAAGTGGAATGAGAGATATTATCTTACATTTCCAAGGAAATAATGAGTTGATGCAAATTAATGAATGTCACACCCAGCATACTTGCCATTACATTATGTTCTATTATTTCTTTATGGTGAGCTTGGATGGGAACCTGAGTTGAAATTGTGGAATGTTCAATATAATCGACCTTCAACTGATCGATTTACTCAAATGGATTTTTATAGTTATCGTTTGTTTGAATAACCCACAGAGTATTCAACTATTTTGAGATGTGGGAAACTATTTCAAGAGTTTTTGGTAGATGCTTGGGCCACAACTGAGCAAAATCGATTGACATACTACAAGCTTAATCAAGGGAAACTTCGGGTTGAGTTTTACCAGAGTTGTCAGATATTGATCCAGATTATGTGCGACCTGGTCAAATTGGTCAAAGGTTTGTTTTGCCATCTTCATTTACTGCTAGTCCTAGACATATGTTTGAAATCTTTCAAGATTCAATGGCTATCACGTGATACAACCAACACCCAGATATTTTTCTTACCATGACTGCAAACCCTAATTGGCCAGAAATTACTTCAGCATTATTATCACATCAAAAACCTATTGATCGTCCTGATTTAATTGCCTGTGTTTTTGAGTTGAAGAGAAAATGTTTGATGAAGGAGATAGAAACAAATAAAGTGTTTGGAAATAAAGTTGCACATGTTTTTACAATTGAATTTCAAAAATGAGGCCTCCCCCATATGCATGCACTTTTATTTCTTAAGGGTCCAGACAAAATTCAAACATGTGCTCAAGTAGACAAATTGGTCTGTGTAGAATTTCCAGACCCAAAAGATGATCCTATACTTTTTAAAACTGTCAAATGCTGTATGGTACATGGACCATATGGTGCTCGAAATCCGCATGCACCATGTATGGAAAATGGTAGATGCAGTAAGAGATATCCTCGAGCTTTCACAGAAACAACAACTATGGATCAAGATGGATACCCCATGTATCGTCATCGCAATAATGGCCAAGTACATACTGTGAGGGGGCAAGAAGTTGATAACAGGGATGTCATACCATACAATGCATATCTTTCTAAACTTTTCAACTGTCATATAAATGTGGAAGTATACACCGGAATGAGATGTGTCAAGTATATACATAAGTACATTTATAAAGGTTATGATCGTACAACGATGGTGTTGGGATCGATAAATGAGATTCAACAATATCTTGATGCAAGGTATATTGGACCTCAGAAGCTGCTTAGCAAATATTTGGTCATCCTTTGCATGCAGAGATACCAACAGTTGTACGATTGGCACTTCATTTACCTGGAATGCATCGCGTTGTTTTTAACCCAGAAGAGTCATTAGAAATGATTAAATCTAGCTGGTCAACAAATGTCAACTCTTACTGGCTTCTTTGCATATTGTGCTGCCAGTGAAGATGAATGTCTATTCACTTATCAAGAATTTCCACAGCATTTTGTATGGCTCAAGTCAGAAAAGAGATGGAAATCAAAAGAAAGAGGATATGCAATTGGTAGAATGTACTTTGCCAGTCCTAATTGTGGTGAAAGATTTTATCTGCGTTTTGTTACTAACTGTTGTCAAAGGACCAAAGTCGTTTCGGTCTTTACGCACGGTCGATAATGTTGTGCATGATACATTTAAATTAGCATGTGTTGCAAGGGGGCTTTTAGAAGATGATGAAGAATGGATACAATGCTTGAAAGAGGCTGCAGTTATGAAAACTGGATACCAATTGAGGAGATTGTTTAGTGTTATTCTCACCCAGTGCTCTCCACTAAATCCATGTGCATTATGGAATCAATTCTCAACGCATATATGTGATGATCTTGCACATAAGATTCGTACAATGTTTGCCATTTTCTAACCCAACTGAGGCTCAAATTGAAGATTATGGTCTCCATCTTTTGAATCAAATGCTTCATGAATCAGGCAAATGTTTAATTGACTTCCCACCCATGCCACAACCTACTGCAAATTGGAGTGCAGTAGTTGGTAATCGATTGATATTCGAACATCAACAACTGTAGAATGAGGCACAACAGGCAGATCCACAAATTACTATTGATTGTCTCAACAATGGACAACAGAATGCTTATAACACAATCACTTCTTCAATTTTTCAAAATAAAGGAACTGTTTTCTTTCTTAATGGGGGTGCCGGAATAGGGAAAACATTTCTGTACAATACGATTGCATTAAAATGTCGTAGCCTTGGGCATATCGTTGTTACTGTGGCTTCATCTGGAATTGCATCATTGTTATTAGTAGGAGGTCGCACTGCACATTCAACATTTTCCATTCCGTTAGATGTCTTGGAAAATTCATTTTGTGGGTTTACCAAACAATCATTACAAGCTGAGTTGTTTAGAGAAACAAAACTCATAATTTGGGATGAAGTTCCTATGCAACATAGACATTGTGTTGAGGCGGTTGATCGTACATTGAGGGATATTCGTGATAGTGAAAAGCCATTTGGGGGTATTACTATTGTTCTTGGTGGAGACTTTCGACAAATCTTATCAGTTATACCCAAAGGAATTCGTGAGCAAATTGTGAATGCATCATTAAGACACTCTGTTCTATGGAAGCATATACATATCTTAACTTTGGATTTGAATATGCGCTTGAATCATGGAGACCAACGAAAATGCTATTTTTGTAAATTCTTGATGGAGGTAACACTACTTTAACCTTTTTCTTTCTTATTTTAAATTAATAAATTGTATTTACACTTATATATTTTTTTTAATTGATTTCACTTTTTTTAGATTGGGACTAATCCTCAAGAAATCATCAACCTTCCATCAACAATACACAAATGTCAAGATTTGAATGAATTGCTCTCTACAGTTTACCCACAGTTGAATATGATAGAGACGTCGACCCTAACATTTTTAACTGAACGCACCATTCTATCTGCGCGTAACGATGATGTCAGTGACATTAATACTACTGCGTTGAATATCTTTCCAGGGAGATTATATACTTATTTTACAGCAGATAAAATGTCTGAAGATAATGAAATTGATCCTACCATTACAAATAAATATCCTAATGAATATTTAAATTCATTGGATCCTCCCGGGCTACCAACTTTTAAGTTAGAGTTGAAAGTGGGTTGTCCTATAATATTGTTAAGAAATATTGCACCGAAAGATAGACTATGTAATGGTACAAGATTGATGGTTACTAGGTGCGACACTCGCATAATTGAAGCTCAAATTTTAACTGGAGAAAAGTTTGGCAATTTGGCATTCATACCAAGGATATCTTTGACACCATCTTCTTCAGAAATGCCTTTTCAAATGACAAGACGTCAATTACCAGTCCGATTAGCATATGCCTTGACCATTAATAAATCTCAAGGACAATCTGTGAAATTTGTTGGGGTTGATTTGCGCATACCAGTGTTTAGCCATGGCCAATTATATGTGGCATTGTCCAGATGTACATCCTTTGATCGTATAAGTATTCTCCTCCCTAAAGATAGTTTGGATTCTACTACAAATATTGTTTATCCTGAAGTGTTGTTGTAGTGTTCCATGTTCATTAAATCATGTTTTATCAAAAGGTAACCATGTAGATTTCTTTCTCTTGATTATATATATAGATTTTTTTATAAAATTTCAATCTAATAATAATTGGAAATATGGATTTTTTTAGGATTGGATCGAAAAATTTATGGACCTTAAAAGGAGAAATACAACTAGCTTGCTTCGATGGGGATGTAATAAGGTAATTTCAATCTCAAAGTATTTTGATATGTATATTTCCAACAAATATACCAATCTATATATATATATATATATTTTTTCCATAAATTACCAGATTGTTGTGCATGTTCCTCATTGGGGATATATATAAGTTGATACAAAGACTTTTTCGAAAGTAATGAGGAGGAAGTTTGGGCAAACACATGTTTGAAGACATGTTATTGACACATCTTCTGTACAGCATACATATTCTGGAAAGCTTCGACCAACTTTTTTTTTTTATAAAGTTTTAACTTACTCTTTTGGCGTATGACAATATAATGTTTGTTTTTCTTATGTAGTTAGAATTTGATTGGCAGCAGTAACACTAACTGGTGTGCATTTTAATTTTAATTTCTTTTAAATTACAGAGTACTGGCTTGTGTGCATTATTTGATATTTAATTTTTTTTTTATATTTGATTTGTTTGGAATTGTAGAGTGTAGTCTATTAAATATATTTTTATAATTGCATTTTAATCTTAAATTTAAATAATATTGCGATTACAATTATATTATAATCCTAACATTATTTACACCGTGCCTTCAGGCACGGACATATGCTAGTTATTAATTAAACTAAGACTGACACAATGTTAAAAAAAAAAATCAAAGGTAAAATTGATAAAAATATAATTACAATGACCAAATTCAAATAAGAAACAAATTACAAAGCTTACCAGTGTAATTTGCGCTTTATTTCTAAAAAAAATTGTGTACAAACTTTCTTCTTCTTCTTTTTTCCTTCCTCTTTTTACCGACTGTTTATAGGGTAGATGTATTGTTACATCAAATTGTATGATGATGTTTGAGAGAGTGAGTACTCCAAATAAGTCTATTGCTAGTTTAGTTTATGGACATTGCTATTTTAGTTTTAAAAAATAGGTTTACTTTAATGTTGTGATAATAAATCAAAATATCTAAGATAATTTTTGTTCTCACGTTTTTTTTAATTATTAGTCAATCATCTCTATTATACATCACTGAATTTAGAAAGTCTAAATGAAAATCAAGAGGAATACATAGTAGTTGCACTAAAACATATGCATCATGGTTGTTTTATAGGTATGCTCACACAACCTTACACGCATTGCAACATGTTTTATCCTCCTTTGTGTTCTAATTTCTGCCTGGTACGGCTATCAAATGCATCAGCCATTACTTCTGTTCATGGGCTCACTGTATTATCTGTTTTTAAAAGCTTTTATTTTATTTTATTTTTTTAATTTTGTCCACTACAGCTCAGTTTTTTTTCCTTGATGGGACTTCTGTCCCATTTTCAAAATATGAACCATTGGATTGAATTTAATCCAAGGGCTCACAGTGTCACACTCTCCATTTTCAACCCACACCCTCTCTCTCCCTCACACTCTCATCTCTTTGTTTCTGGTTTCTGATTTCAAATTTTGAAATCATACCCCCCTTCTCTCTCTCTCTCTTTCTCTCTCTCTCTCTCTCTCCATCAGACGTGCTACCTTGTCGGAGCCCAACCTTCGCCGGCGACCGAATCCCAAACCCCCTATTAGTCTCTTCATCTTCTCTCTCCCTCCCTCCCTCCCTCTCTCCGCTATCTTAATCGTCATCTTCTCTATTCCGATCGAATGGAGCCACTATATATATGATTTAAAGATGGGAGATTCAGAGATTCGGAGACCGAATGTATGTATGTATATGCATTTGTGTGTACTACATACATAATTTTATATATGATTATGGATGTATATATGTATATATATATATATATGATTCCAAACCCCCTGTATATATATGATTCCAAACCTGAAACCCTCTATTTATGTATGATTCCAGTATGTATATATATATATATTTCTTGAGAAGCCATGTCTAAGAACAAAACCTATGCCAATTAAACAAAACCTGAAGTGGGTTTCTGCTGTGTTTGTTTTTTTTTTTTTTTTAAATGAAAACTTGGAAGAAGAAAATAAACATACCTTCTGTGACGCCCCAATTTTTTTTTTTTGAAACGTCATAAGATATAAATAATAATAACTTGCTAGATATAATTTTAACTACTAATTAGGAAGTTTTAAATTCTTACATAGTCAAAGTCCAATAACAAAATAAAACTACAAGTTCACAAACAACGTCACAACATTGTTAAATACTATTACAAGAGATAACATGATTTTATTTTGATAAAATCTTGACTCTAAGTCAGCCAAGGTTCGATATTAGCAGCTGCTCCAATTTCAGCCTCAGTCCCTTCTTCGACATAATTTGGCATGAAACGCCAGGGCAACAAAATATATGCCATGAGTTTGGCAACACAGTAAGAAAATATAACCAGCCTACCATTCTTTTTGAGAGAAAATAATGAGATAATAATATAATTGTAAACATAAATTACAACTATTAAAATAATTTTAATAATTTTAATAACTTAGGTGACCCTTGAAATCTCACCAAAGAGGTTTAACTTAACAACCACTAAGTCATAGCCACGGTTAATTTGGAACCCCCCCTTGGTCAAATATTTAAGAACTACCAAAGATGCCTACACCCGGAGTTATATACCCAAGCCGTAACATCCGTGGTATGCCCCAAAGGGAACGGTCTGCCAAGGGTACGTAACTTCCCTGCGTGCCACCCGCACATCCACCCTTATTCCAAAACCAAATACTGATAAGGGTTCAAATAATCCCCGTGCCATCTTAGGGTTTCGCGACACAATTTACTTAACAATTTTTAAAAACTAGGGCTCGCCCTAAATACCCGGTATTAACCCTTTATCAGTAACTTTATATATACCATCAATCATTTCGGTTAATTTATATATTAAACACAAATTATTCAATTCTCAATCACCAATAATGTTATACCAACTAAAAAAAAGCTCCCAACATAAAACATTATACATGTCACACAATATACAATATTTAATAGACAATTAATTTAAGCCATGGTATGAACATAATAACTTAGATACAAGAAATAAATCATAATTATACACATGCACAAATTTTTGATTTATAAAATTAGACTAGTACAATATTAAATAAATCACAACACACCCATACATGGATTACTAATTTATAATAGTTGATGGATTAGACCCACACAATATTGAAGTGATGATTTTATCATGTCCAGAAAATTTCAGATTGTAACTTAGGTATTAAAAATTATGAATAAATTATTTACACAATTCTAAAATTCGTGCAATTGAACAGAATACTCAATAAGGATGTTTAGGTCACTCTTCAGAAAGAATTTCAGAAAAAGAAGGTGTAAATAATCCTGTAAAATTTCCAGCAGTTTTTATGACACAGATTCGTCACATTTCCTTACATTAATTCCATGCTTAAATTTATAGATCAAATCCATAATCTAAAAATTTATCATGAAACTAGACTTCTCAAATTTCATCTATTAGTTAGAAATTACCAGATTTGGCTTAGTATAGAATTTTAAATAAATTTTCAAATACATAGTAAAATCTGTCTCACAGTTTCAGATTTAGTTAAAACTTTGTATAAATTTGTAGAAAACTCAAAAATTGTCGCCAAAATTCCTGGATGAACTAGACATCATTATCAACAACTTTGTAGAAGAAATCATCTTAAAATTTTGAGTATAAAATTGTCTACAAATTCGGGCAATATTCTGGCAGATTCAAAACAGACTATTTTCAACACAGTTTCAGATTTAGTTAAAATTTTGTATAAATTCGTAAAAAGCTCAAAAATTGTTGCCAAAATTCTTGAATGAACTAGACATCATTATCAACAACTTTGTAGAAGAAATCATCTCGAAATTTTGAGTATAAAATTTTCTAAAAATTCGGGTAAACATGTTGGCAGATTCAAAACAGATTATTCTCAACACAGTTTAGACAATTTATCATATGTATATAATCTGAAAATTTCAATTATATAAAAAAAATGAAAGGGTTGATAGGGTTTTCTTACTTAATAGTAGGATTGAAATGGGTGATGAAATGATAGAAAAATTTTTGCTTCCTAAACCTTCTTTTCTTCTTCTGCTGAATTCTTCTTCCTTATTTCTTCCTCACCCATCCAAAGGAGCACATACATGCGTACACTAAAAGCTATCATTCTATTTGGATGTATATAGTTTATGCTCAGTCTTGAAAATATGAACCTTCTGTGCATGACCACTAGGTGCATTTTATAGACCTTCTCCGAGGCTAGCTCTCTCTCTCTCTTTTTCTCTCTCTCTCTCATTATGCTATCCACTACAAATCTCCTTAACCCAAGAATGATGATGGGATGGAATTTACCAAGCTTACATGCAAGCTTGCATGTGGCATATTCTGCCACCGAATCTGATTCCTCTTTTTTTTTTTTTTTTAACTAATAATTTATAACAATAATTATTGAACATCCACAAATTATTATTCTTAATAAGGTCTTTGTTAGTGATTGAGTTGGGTTAATTTAAAACTATTTTTTTTTTCACTATTATATATTTTAGGTAGATTCTGAATACAATTAATTAATTAATTTGTTTATTTTCTTTTAAGAATAATTTAAATATGGGTTTTCACAATCTACCCTCCTAAAAAAAAATTCGTCCTCGAAATTAATTCGTACCTTTAGACTCGAAAAGTTGAAGGTAATTGGCACGTATCATATCTTCTCGCTCCCACGTTGACTCTTCCGTCCCACGATGCATCCAGAGAACTCGAACCAACGGTATAGTTTTACCTCGGAATTTCTTCTCGCGACGATCTAAAATTTTGATAGACTTTTCTTCAAATGTTACGTCTTCATCAAGTTTAATTTCCTCCCAATTGATGATGTGAGAAGAGTGTGGCTCGTATTTCCGTAGCATAGAGACGTGGAAAACATTATGTACTCCAGCCAGTTGAGGTGGTAGAGCCAAACGGTATGCCACTTCTCCTATTTTGTCCAAGATTTCGAAAGGCCCAATGAAGCGAGGTGACAACTTTCCCTTCTTTCCGAAACGAACAACTCCTCGGCGAGGCTGTATTTTCAGAAACACATGATCTCCAACTTTAAATGCTAAAGGTCTTCTCCTTTGATCTGCATAGCTTTTCTACCTACTCTGAGCGGTCTCAAGTCTTTGCCTAATTAGTTTCACCTTTTCGGTAGTTTCTTGAACTAACTCTGGCCCTAAGAGAGGTGCTTCTCCGACTTCCGTCCAACATATTGGTGACCGGCAAGGCCGTTCGTACAAAGCTTCATACGGTGCCATACCAATACTTGCTTGAAAACTGTTATTGGAAGAGAATTCAACTAATGGTAAGTGTTTCTTCCAACTACCTTTAAAGTCCATCACACAAGCTCGAAGCATGTCTTCTAAAGTCTGAATTGTTCTTTCTAATTGACCGTCAGTTTGAGGGTGAAAAGCTGTACTAAAACACAACTCTGTACCCAAGGCTTTCTACAGACTTTGCTAGAATTGTGACGTAAAACGAGAATCACGATCTGACACTATTGAGACTGGTACTCCGTGCAATCTAATGATTTCTCGAATAAATAATCGACTTAAAGATTCGAGTGTGTCTGCTGGTCCTATTGGTAGGAAATGTGCCGTCTTAGTTAATCGATCAACCACCACCCAAATGGCATCATGGCCTTGCGGCGGCCGGGGTAATCCCGTTACAAAATCCATTGTTATGTGTTCCCATTTCCACTTAGGTATTGGTAAAGGTTGGAGTTTCCTTGCCGGCTTTTGATGTTCTGCCTTCACTTGCTGACACGTCAAGCACTTAGATACGAATTGAGCAACGCCCTTCTTCATTCCACTCTACCAATACTGTCGCTTAAGATCCTGGTACATCTTGTTTCCTCCCGGATTAACCGCAAAAACTGAATAGTGAAATTCTTTAAGTACTTCGTCTCTTAATTGTTCGATGTTTGGCACAAAAATCCTACCTAAATACCTTAAACTACCATCTTGATGGAGCATCCAATCCGGTGAAGATTCCCCGGACACTAATCGGGCCTTGATGGAGTCGATCTCCTGATCAAATCTTTGGGCTTCCAACATTTTGGTAAGAAGTTGGGGTGTTGTAACTATTGTAAACAACCTACCCTTCCCATTCTGAGTCTCTGGTTGTAACTTAAACTCATTCACAGTGCTTACCATTTCCCATTCTTTAATTGATATGTTGGCTACAATCTCTCTTGTCTTTCGACTTAGTGCATCTGCTACAACATTAGCCTTCCCGGGATGATAAGACAAGGTGAATTGGTAATCTTCAAGGTACTCCATCCAGCGTCTCTGCCTCATGTTCAAATCTCTTTGTGTGAACAAGTACTTCAAGCTTTTGTGATCGGTAAATATCTCAAATTTTTCGCCATAAAGGTAATGTCGCCAAGTCTTAAGTGCATAGACCACAGCTGCCAACTCCAGATCGTGAGTAGGATAATTTTTCTCATGATTCTTCAATTGTCTTGATTCGTAAGTTACTACCTTCCCGTTTTGCATTAACACACTACCTAACCCTTCTTTAGAGGCATCACAATAAACAGTGTACCCAACGTCACGTTCAGGTATGATTAATATAGGAGCGCTTGTCAGTCTCTTCTTGAGTTCTTGAAATGACTGCTCACACACTTTGTTCCATTCAAACTTTACTCCTTTTTGTGTTAGGCGTGTCATCGACTTGGCTAATTTGGAGAAATCCTGAATGAATCTCCTATAATAACCTGCTAATCCTAAGAAACTACGAATCTCAAACGTATTCTTAGGTTGTTTCCACCCCATTACTGCTTCTACTTTAGCAGGATCCATTGATATTCCTGATTCAGACACAACATGACCTAAGAATTTTACTTCCTTCAACCAAAATTCACATTTGCTAGCTTTAGCATACAATTGGTTTTCTCTTAGAATTTGCAAAACGGTTCTCAGATGTTGCTCGTGGTCTTCCTCCGATCGTGAGTATATCAAAATATTGTCAATGAATACTACCACAAATTGGTCCAAATAGGGGGTAAAAATTTTGTTCATTAAACTCATGAATACCCCAGGCGCATTCGTCAAACCAAATGATATTACCACAAACTGATAGTGGCCATAACGGGTTCGAAACGCAGTTTTGGGTATATCTTCTCCTTTGACACGAAGTTAGTGATATCCCGACCTAAGGTCAATTTTGGAAAAACATTTTGAGCCTCTTAATTGATCGAACAAGTCATCAATTCTGGGTAGGGGATATCGATTTTTAATGGTGACTTGATTTAGTTGTCGATAATCGATGCACAATCTTAAGGTTCCATCTTTCTTCTTCGCGAATAATGCTGGCGCTCCCCAAGGAGACGTACTTGGTCTGATGAACTTTTTATTCAACAGTTCTTGCAACTACTCCTTCAATTCTCGAAGTTCAGCTGGCGCCATACGATGTGGTGCTATTGAAATCGGTGAAGTCCCAGGTTGAAGCTCAATCATGAAATCTACGTCTCGTTTTGGGGGTAATCCCGGTAATTCGTTAAGGAAAACGTCAGCGTACTCGCACACCACATGGGGTAATCCTGGATCCTTTCGATTTTCGCCTTCCAAAATTAGGCTTGCCAACCATCCGGTTAGTTGATCATGCCGTCGCGACTTGCGACACATTGGAGTTAGAGAATCTTGTCTATCTCCTTTAAATTGAACTTTCGTGCCGTTAAGAGAGGGTACTGTCACTGTTTTATAGTAACAATCAATAATGGCTTGATGAACTGACAACCAGTCTATTCCTAGGATGACGTCAAAATCAAACATATCCATAACTCTTAGATCACAGATCAAATATGAACCGGAGATTTCTAGCTCGCAAGATTTACATACTAGATTTACTCGGGTTTGACCTCCTAAGGGCGAAGCGACACTCATAGCTATCCCTAGTGTCTCTGGCTCTAGACCCAAACTTGTCACACATGCAGTGGATATAAAAGAATGTGAAGCTCCAGAATCAAACAATACTTTAACCCAAGAATTCATAAGGATTAACATACCTTGAATTACTGATGAGTTATCAACATCTTCTTCTTCTTGGAGAGCATACATTCTCCCTACTGCCTGTTGGTTAGTCTCTCCTGGTTTCTTTCCATTTCCAGCTCCTTGTGGTTGTGTTCTTGGTCGGCCTGCATTCCTAGAGGCTTGTGGCTGCCCCTTGTTGGTCTGAGTATTTTGAGTAGGCTTAGAACCTTGCCCTGGTTGGCATTTGTTGTATTGTTGCGCCCCTCGCTGATACATAAAATACTCCCCACCTTGAGGACACTCACTTCGACGATGCCCCTGTTGACCACATCTGAAACATCTTTCTTTCCACTCATTTATAAAGTTTCCTCCTTGCTGGTTTCCTCGATTCTACCTTTGTTGCTGCTGCATCCCTCCGGCATAAGGTGCTGGCCAAGGATGGTTTCTGGTGTTGCGGACTGGGCCTCCTCCGCGTGGTTGGTTGTTGTTCCTTGATTGCTGATTTCGAATGCATTTGGAATCTGCTAACTCTCGTTCCACAATTAAAGCTCGATCCACCATTTGGGCATAGGTGGAGAGTTGCACTGCGATCAATCTTCCTTTAATGTCTGTGTCCAAACCCCATTCAAATCGCCTAACCTTATCCTCTTCATTTGCTACTATGGCTGAAGAGTACCGTGAAAGAGCTTCAAAACGGTTCGCATATTGAGCGGCTGACATTTTTCCTTGTTTCAGTTGGAGGAACTCTTGAATCAGTTCTTGTCTTAGTGAGTTAGGAAAATACTTTTCCATGAACAGGTCTTCAAACTGTCTCCAAGTTAATGTCTCTACTTGTCGAGTACTTTTGATCATTTCCCACCAATGATCTGCTTCCCCTTCCATTTGAAATGCCGCCATGGTCACTCTATCTTGTTCATTTCGGATGTCGGAAGTATCTAGCAACTTCTTAATTTGTCTTAACCAAGCTTCAGCTTCATGGGGGTTTGATCCACCAAGGAATTTGTGGGGACATAGCTTTTCAAATTTTGCTATCATTTCCAATTTGTTTTGATCTTGGTTTCGGGATGGTATATTGCCTACCCTATCAGCAATCGCGCGTATAATTCGAGCGACATCGCCATCAGGCACTCCATCACCATTACCGTTGTTATTATTTCTTGTTCGTCCAGCCATTCTGCATGATGGGATTTTCTTGTGATTTATTCATTTATTTATTTATTATTATTATATGTTACTATATTTATGTGCAAGAATAGAAAATAAAATAAAAAAAAAACTTCATTAATTAGACTAGATAAACTACAACCAGCAAAATACACGCAAACAAAGGAAAAGATTAAATGACATACTACGGGCAAAAGATAGCCCCTACAATTCGAGTTAACTCCTACACTCACAATTCTAAACTAGGCAATTTTACATGTGAGCATACAAAACAATCGGTTAGCCTAGTTTATAGTTCCCTTAAGACCCCTTAAAATAGCCAAGGAAAGTCTCTCCACACCAGGGCTTCCGGTTCCCATGTGGCTTGGAAAAGCCCCATGAATCGCCACAGCACCCTCACGAAGATAGCAGTTTCGCACACATGATGCCCTAGCAGCAGTACCCGGCTCCTCCCGATAGGTCCTCCAGTCTCTGAAGTCGACTGACCCATCTCTCCTCACAATTCTGCTTGGGTTGGGCATGATACACTGAAGGCGTCAAAAGTCAAAAAGGTCGCCCACCCTATCGGTGAAACCATCCGGGAAGGGGCCTAATTGATATACCCAGGGAGTCTTTTGTCTTAGAATCTGGACAGGTTCAATATAGGTACCCACCAAACTCTTAGCTTTCCAAGCATAACCTCATAGGGGATAAAGTCTGACATATACAAAAGAGCCAATCTGCAAACCGTTTCGTACATCCCAACCCTCAAACGTGGCTCCTACATCTCCTGTGCTCTCCTCGGTATTGCCTTTTATAGACTCATCTTCAGTGTCTGACTTAATCATAATAACCTCCAGGGAATTGTATATTGGTACAACCTCTTCGGGCTCAGGTTCAAGCTCAAGCTCAGGATCAGGTTCAGGGTCAAGCTCAGGCTCAGATTCATAGTCTTCTATAGGCATCTCCATTTCTTCACTTGGGTCAGATTCTATGTCATAGTTTTCCACCGAATTTTCCTCGTTAGAGTTAATGTCTGATGACCTTGGCATCCTACAAATAAAAAGGTTCTAACTTAGTTAAGTCACCGAAAATTACAAATTAACGTAAGGTTTTTGTCACGCCCCAAACCCGTCCCTAAAAGTTTGGGCATGACCCATTCGAAAATGGACACCAAACCTGTTATATATATCATACGGGGCCTGAACGGAAGCATTCAATAATATAAAATACATAGAAAAACATCCATTGAGCTATTACTAACATGCCAGGATCACAACATTACACTAAATAAATAATATACAGAAAATGTGCACACATACATCTTGACTTAGCTTCACAATTAGGCGTATAATGAAAATATTAATAAAAGACAACCACCGCATAAACCAATAACCCCACAACACATATAAAATGCACGGGCTTCAGTTAGTGCCTGGACACACCGAAGTTGACAAAAGAGAGACGAGCCTTAAGGGTTAGGACTGGACTCCCAGTTGATTACCTACAGAAACAGACAAAATACAGAATGAGCGAAACTCAGTGAATAATAGTACATAAATAATGTAATGTTTAACCTGAATAATCAAACATATAACTGCAGATACATATGATTAACTACATTCCGTAAATATTCCCAAAACTGCCATGGGTCTACAAATATCAAAACTACCATCGGCCAGAAATAACAGAACGGCTTATCAGCCCAGAAACAACAGAACGCATAAGCGTGGTAACAGAACGCCGAAGCGTGGTAACAGAACGCATAAGCGTGGTAACAGAACGCCGAAGCGTGGTAACAGAACGCATAAGCGTGGTAACAGAACGCCGAAGCGTGGTAACAGAAATAACATATGAGTATGGACTCAAGAGGTGGCTCGTACGAATTCTAGAGGTGGCTCCCACCGAAGTGTAGCACTTAGTTCCGTACAGCACTTTGTTCCATACCAGAATCAATAAGTTGTAAAACAACAGTGTATACCATGTCATATCATAAGCGGAACAATTACAGAACATGATACGTAAACAGAATGAATATCCAGAATAGAATAGCCCCAAGTTCATATAAGTAACGTCGCACAATAGGATACATAAATCATCTCGTGATTCCTTTCAAATGGCTACATAAATCATCTCGTGATTCCTTTCAAATGGCTACATAAATCATCTCGTGATTCCTTTCAAATGGCTATAATCGTCTCATATAAATCAGAATATTACTAATAGAAACGGAATAACTTACCCCACATCAGTCCTGAGTTATCATTGACAAAGCATAAGGGTTCGGAATGCACCAGCATCATTGTTCTTCTCATTCACTATAATCCAATAAGGGTTATTTACAGATAACAGCACGTTAATAGTGTTCATTAACAGTAAACAAATCATACAACTATAGCACTATCCATAGTTCTAACCAGTTGCCCAATCATGTTAATCCATTCTAAACAAATATCTATGTCGTAAGTCATACACTGAAGTCCCCAAGAGGATATTCGGAATATCATGTTCCCATGCAAAATATTATGCCCCGATAAACGGAGTTTACATTCATGATGTCCTTCTATTACCAATTCCATAGCATCAATAGTTTACACATCGTTTCTATGCAGAATCATGGGTACTTTACAGGCGGTAACACATTACCGATACATTATCGTTGACCATTGAACACACTCGAAATGTAAAGTAGTTTCAGAGCCAAACTGAGGCATGTTAAATCCTTCACTACTTACATAAGCCTCAATCCCCACATACGTTAGCATAATTGCCCACAAGAACAGAATATTAATAACAATGATTATTAACGATAAATAATGTACAATTATAGTACTATTACTCACAGTGTTTAGGTGCGTGGTCCGCCCTTGTAGCTAACCCTACACAAGTCACGTAATTCAAACATAATCCATCATAATACGACATCATTTAGTTCATTAACACCATTTACAATTCAACATAATTCAAAATAAACCCTTGAATCTCATTTTAACATTCCAAAATCGAGTTCATGTCATCCATATCCTTAATAGATTATTTCCCTAATTTTTCCTTTACATGCTAGCATAAATTCCAACATTTATAACAAGGTTCATTCGTAAATTTTAAACATAATTTCTAAACATTTCCAAATTCCAATTAAACTTGAACACATCTAATTCAATATCTCAATTTCATTACTCCACTTTCAATTTGGGCCAATTCATTGGTTATCATCATTAATCACCCTAGGGTTTCAAGGAAAATGAGGATTTTTAACAAAACAATCAAACTTCTTAAATCATCACTTTTAATTCCAATTTCCCCAATGATTCTACATCTAGGATTCCCAATCCCTCATTTAAACCCACCAATTTAACTCCCAACATCACAAACCCCAAAACCCCCAATTCTCATACTAGACACTATATGCTCAAAAATGGAAATTTGTACATTTATACAATGAAAATACCCCAAATCTATCTATTGATGTAGGTAGAGAAGAGAACTAGAACCCCTACCTCAAGAATCAAGCAAGGAGCAAAGCTTTGAGAAGAATCCTCCAAAATCTCGAAATTCCAATCGATTGAAAATGTTCACCTTCTTGCCTTCTTCACTTCTTGGTGGAAGATCTTACTCAAACCCAAGGAAAATGGAAGTATTGGAGATCAAGGACCTAGGGTTTTTCGGCCCTAAGACAAAGGAAGGAAGAGGGAAAAAGAAAATGTGAGAAATGATCTAAAAATCCCGATTTTAAGCTGTTGTACCCGCTATTCCCGCTCGAGCGTCCATATTCCCGCTTGAGCGGGCCTGCACCCAGCACAGATTTCGAAACTTTGAATAGGTGTAACTCTCCCATCCGGATTCCGTTTTAGGTCGTTCTTGTGTCCAAATTAAAGCCCAGGAAATAAGCTTTCCAATGGTTCAAACCTCACATCCAAATTTAAAGTGTGGAAAAATAAAAGGGCAAAAGAGTGGCGGCTGATCGTAGACGAATCATTCAAATTAAAGCTTTTGG
Source organism: Camellia granthamiana (assembly GCA_036172215.1). Classification (NCBI taxonomy): domain Eukaryota; kingdom Viridiplantae; phylum Streptophyta; class Magnoliopsida; order Ericales; family Theaceae; genus Camellia; species Camellia granthamiana. The sequence continues at coordinate 14,195,465 of CM069916.1, forward strand.
TTCCATCCTACTTTACCTTCATTTTACCACCTCAACCCATACTCCAAAATGACATAAGAAGGTTCTAAGTACACTAATAAATGTCCAAAACGAACCCACGTGCCTCAGAAATACAACTCAACCTGGAGACCCGCTCGAGCACCCAACCTTGCGCTCGAGCGCGAAGACCAACAAAGATGTCCGCTCGAGCGTCAACTCCACCGCTCGAGCGGCAAATCACAACTCCCAGAATCTCAGGCCGTCTGTAAAATTTGCTGGGAGCCCCGAAAGTACGCTCGAGCGCCAACTACTTCGCTCGAGCGGAGGGAAAATTTTCAGATTGTTTGGTAAAGGTCACCAACTCCAGTTTCAAAGACATAACTCGACGGATAGTTCTTCAATTCCAATGGCAAACACATTAACCCCTAATTAAATAAGGATAACCTTCTATACGCACTTTGGGGTCATTACAGTTTTTCTTAAATGTAAAAATAATAAACTACTGCCCATGGCCCAAAGGTTCAAACCTAGGCTCTGATACCAAACTGTGACGCCCCAATTTTTTTTTTTTTTTGAAACGTCATAAGATTTAAATAACAATAACTTGCTAGATAAAATTTTAACTACTAATTAGGAAGTTTTAAATTCTTACATAGTCAAAGTCTAACAAAAAAATAAAACTACAAGTTCACACACAACGTCACAACATTGTTAAATACTATTACAAGAGATAACAGGATTTTATTTTGATAAAATCTTGACTCTAAGTCAGCCAAGGTTCGATATTAGCAGCTGCTCCAATTTCAGCCTCAGTCCCTTCTTTGACATAATCTAGCATGAAACGCCAGGGCAACAAAATATATGCCATGAGTTTTGCAACACAGTAAGAAAACATAACCAGCCTACCATTCTTTTTGAGAGAAAATAATGAGATAATAATATAATTGTAAACATAAATTACAACTATTAAAATAATTTAAATAATTTTAATAACTTAGGTGACCCTTGAAATCTCACCAAAGAGGTTTAACTTACCAACCACTAAGTCATAGCCACGGTTAATTTGGAACCCCCCTTGGTCAAATATTCAAGAACTACCAAAGATGCCTACGCCCGGAGTTATATACCCAAGCCGTAACATCCGTGGTCTACCCCAAGGGAACGGTCTGCCAGGGGTACGTAACTTCCCTGCGTGCCACCCGCACATCCACCCTTATTCCAAAACCAAATACCGATAAGGGTTCAAATAATCCCCGTGCCATCTTAGGGTTTCGCGACACAATTTACTTAACAATTTTTAAAAACTAGGGCTCGCCCTGAATACCTGGTATTAACCATTTATCAGTAACTTTATATATACCATCAATCATTTCGGTTAATTTATATATTAAACACAAATTATTCAATTCTCAATCACCAATAATGTTATACCAACTAAAAAAAAAACTCCCAACATAAAACATTATACATGTCACACAATATACAATATTTAATAGACAATTAATTTAAGTCATGGTATGAACATAATAACTTAGATATAAAAAATAAATCATAATTATACACATGCGCAAATTTTTGATTTACAAAATTAGACTAGTACAATATTAAATAAATCACAACACACCCATACATGGATTACTAATTTATAATAGTTGATGGATTAGACCCACACAATATTGAAGTGATGATTTTATCATGTCCAGAAAATTTCAGATTGTAACTTAGATATTAAAAATTATGAATAAATTATTTACACAATTCTAAAATTCGTGAAATTGAACAGAATACTCAATAGGGATGTTTAGGTCAGTCTTCAGAAAGAATTTCAGAAAAAGAAGGTGTAAATAATCCTGTAAAATTTCCAGCAGTTTTTATGACACAAATTCGTCACATTTCCTTACATTAATTCCATGCTTAAATTTATAGATCAAATCCATAATCTAAAAATTTATCATAAAACTAGACTTCTCAAATTTCATCTCTTAGTTAGAAATTACCAGATTTGGCTTAGTATAGAATTTTAAATAAATTTTCAAATACATAGTAAAATCTGTCTCACAGTTTCAGATTTAGTTAAAAATTTGAATAAATTTGTAGAAAGCTCAAAAATTGTCACCAAAATTTCTGGATGAACTAGACATCATTATCAACAATTTTGTAGAAGAAATCATCTTAAAATGTTGAGTATAAAATTGTCTAAAAATTCGGGCAACATTCTGGCAGATTCAAAATAGACTATTTTCAACACAGTTTCAGATTTAGTTAAATTTTTTTATAAATTCGTAAAAAGCTCAAAAATTGTTTCCAAAATTCTTGAATGAACTAGACATCATTATCAACAACTTTGTAGAAGAAATCATCTCGAAATTTTGAGTATAAAATTTTCTAAAAATTCGGGTAAACATGTTGGCAGATTCAAAATAGATTATTCTTAACACAGTTTAGACAATTTATCATATGTATATAATCTGAAAATTTCAATTATATAAAAAAAAATGAGAGGGTTGAGAGGGTTTTCTTACTTAATAGTAGGATTGAAATCGGTGATGAAATGATAGAAAATTTTTTGCTTCTTAAACCTTCTTTTCTTCTTCTGTTGAATTCTTCTTCCTTATTTCTTCCTCACCCGTCCAAAGGAGCACATACATGCGTACACTAAAAGCTATCCTTCTATTTGGATGTATATAGTTTATGCTCAACCTTGAAAATATGAACCTTCTGTGCATGACCACTAGGTGCATTTTATAGACCTTCTTCGAGGCTAGTTCTCTCTCTCTCTCTCTCTCTCTCTCTCTCTCATTATGCTATCCACTACAAATCTCCTTAACCCAAGAATGATGATGGGATGGAATTTACCAAGCTTACATGCAAGCTTGCATGTGGCATATTCTACCACCGAATCTGATTCCTCTCTCTCTTTTTTTTTTCTTTTTTTTTTTAACTAATAATTTATAACAATAATTATTGAACATCCACAAAATTATTATTTTTAATAAGGTCTTTGTTAGTGATTGAGTTGGGTTAATTTAAAACTATTTTTTTTTTCACTATTATATATTTTAGATAGATTCTGAATACAATTAATTAATTAATTAATTAATTTTCTTTTAAGAATAATTTAAATATGAGTTTTCATACCTTCCTCTGCCTCTTAGGGCATGTTTTTTGTGTTGAATGGGTTTATTTTTTGCGGGTTGAGAAAAAAATGGGTTATTTTTTGTATTAGTTTTTGATTTTTTAGCTAATTTTCCAAATTTAACCAATATAGATAGGAGTTAAATTAATCTTTTTATTTTTTTATTTTTATATATGATTATGGATGTATATATATCTATATATATGATTCCAAACCCCAAACCTCCTATTTATGTATTATTCCAGTATATATATATATATATATATTTATTGAGAAGCCATGTCTAAGAACAAAACATGTGCCAATTAAACAAAACCTGAAGTGGGTTTCTGCTTCGTTTTTTTTTTTTTTTTTAAAAAATGAAAAATTGGAAGAAGAAAATAAATGTACCTTCATCTACCTCTTAGGGCATGTTTTTTGTGTTGAATGGGTTTATTTTTTGTGGGTTGAGAAAAGAATGGGTTATTTTTTGTATTAGTTTTTGACTTTTTAGCTAATGTTTCAAATTTAACCAATGTAAATAGGAGTTAAATTAATCTTTTTATTTTTTTTATTTTTATATATGATTATGGATGTATATATATCTATACACATGATTCCAAACCCATTTACTTTGATTTAGTAGGAATTAGTGGGACTATTGTATTGAGTTACTCTCTTGAATGGTTGTTGTGCCATTACTATTGTTTGGTTGTTACAAAAATGTTTGATAACCATTCTATCTTCCTTACTTATTAAGTGTTTGATAAAATGTTTCAATGAAATTTACATACACACAAATTGACTTTAACACACATCATACACATTGGTAATTTTCATCATAAAAATTCATAACCGTTTTATGATGTGCATCTTTTTTTTTGTTTGGACAAATAAACAAACTTTATTAATATGATGTGCATCATTTTAAAAGTGGACATTATTAATTTCTCCTAATATATTAGAAATCAATACATGATAAATCAATATTTAGCCAAGAGAATGCATTAAAAATATATATATTCAAAGAATAAGATTGAAACCTTAAACAAATAAATTATTGGTTTGTTGGGTTTGTTGGATGCTCTGTTCTATAAAATAAAGTTAATACTCTCATCTCTTTCTTAATAGATTATTGTGTGTATATATATTGATTACAGATTTTTTTTGTTTTTTTTCTTTGAAGCCACAGAGACCATCAATTGATCATTAGTGGAATAGAGAAAGAACGATTCCCAAAATCAAACTGTGAGTATTGTTTTTCTTTAATTTTCTAGATGCATGTAGGATTTTGTGTATACTTTTATGGGTTTTGTTGATTTTTCTTATTCATATATATTATCTATGTATATATATATATATACACACATATATATGAAGAGTTGGTTGGATTCCACGAAACCCATTTACTTTGATTTAATAGGAATTAGTGGGACTATTGTATTGAGTTACTCTATTGAATGGTTGTTGTGCCATTACTATTGTTTAGTTGTTACAAAAATGTTTGATAACCATTCTATCTTCCTTACTTATTAAGTGTTTGATAAAATGTTTCAATGAAATTTATACACACACAAATTGACTTTAACACACACCACACACATTGGTAATTTTCATCATAAAAATTCATAACTATCTTATGATGTGCATCTTTTTTTTTTTTTTTGGACAAATAAACAAACTTTATTAATATGATGTGCATCCTTTTAAGTGTGGACATTATTAATTTCCCCTAATATATGAGAAATCAATATTTAGCCAAGAGAATGCATTAAAAATTTTTTTTTCAAAGAACAAGATTGAAACCTTAAACAAATAAATTATGGGTCAGAATTAAAAAAATATATTATACAAAAACAAATCAAACCTGAACTTGGGCTTTTTGTACAAGAAAAGCAATTGTCAAAATTGACCTGACCTACTTTGGTCAATTTGATAGAGATAAAGTCATTTTCATTCATTTTTTATTTTTGCAATCTCATTGATCAGAAATACCATATATATATATATATATACTTTTATGGCATTCGAAGAATATTCAATAATTTTTCAAGTATGATTTAATTATTATTTAATGTTACAAGTCTATTGGACGAATTCATTTTTTTGTACAAATTTCTTTTCCTTTTCCTTATTGTGATTTAAAATTTCTTTTCCAATTGTCAGTGCTGAATTTATTAGTGAATAGAATCAGTAATAAACTTATATTTCCCTACAAATTTGGATACTCTGTTTTTTGTCATCCCTCATCATCCCCACCATCACCAACAAGGCTCTCACTCTCATCAAATCAAATGGGGGTTAAAGGAAGAAATTGGTTTCATGTTAATACCCATTTTTATTTCATTTTAGTCAAATGGGTCGAGGATTGTTAACATTAAATGGGTTAATGTGAACATTAAGGTTAACCTGACTGTTAACATTAAGCTGAAAATAATATAGATGGTCATATTTTTTACTTATAGTTTCTAATTAGACAAAATATTTTTGGTATTTATTGAATACTTTTGTATTTACTTAAGTTTTATCTAGAATATTATTTAGTGGTGATTTGCAGAATGATGATGAATTGTGGTTTACAGCAGATGTGAGCAGTGGTTTTGTTTTGGGATAATGTTCTTACACTTTTTTTTTTTATTATTGTTATTATTTTGAGAAGTGCTCTTCCTGATTTTGGATTTGGTGTTCATTCATTTCTAAAAGATATATTTTGTTTATGGTGATTCTTTTGGATATATTTATATATTTTTTGTTATTTTTTGGTATATATCTAAGAATGTTTCAGTTGCAGTAAGAGTGCTTCAAAGTTGAAAATAACTTCCAATTTAATTGCTTTATTTACATTTATGGTAATTTGTATATGAAGCATTGTGTTTGTGGTCTTATATATCTGAATCATTTCTTTAAATTTGCTTAATAGGTTCACATTAGAGAGCTTGAGGAAGAAGTGAAACTTCTTAACAATCTTTCGCATCTGAACATTGTGGTGAGTATCTGATTTGCATTCTTACTAAAGCATTTTAACGTTTACTTTTGTTGGTCATCCCTTAGAAAACAATTCAAATATCTTTCTGTGCCTATCCATAAATTCTTCAAAAGGTAAGGTATAACTTCCAATTTCTGGTTGTAATAATAACATTCTAATGATTTGAGCACATGCAAGTTTGTTCAAATATAAGTGATGATCCTCGCCACATACATAGAACTTTAAACCCAAATGAAAGTCTAATTTTTCAAGGCAATTAAAATCCATTGCGGTTTCTATTTTATAATTTGTTGTGGTATTGCTTTATTTTCACTTAAAATCCGTTGGCTTTGGTCTGGTTTCCTTTGCTTATATAGAGTTATGAGCCATTATATTGGTTTTCATTTTTCTGGATAATTAATTATTTTCTTTTATCCACCAATGTCGATAGCTATTATGGCAGTTTGGAAATTGATTTCAATAATTTTCCATGATTCTTTGATTTTGAAGACCAACACATGCTCTACATAGTTAATTTGTGGTGATTCTCTCTCTCTTAAGATTTATATTTAATGGGTTCAATAACTTTTTCGTGGTGAGCACCCAAATTTAGATTTTTAGATATATTTTTCATGTGAATGGGTTGTTATTTCGTGCTTTTATTGGCATATCAGTACGGGATTTTGAGATTTTTAGTATGTTGTTATTGCATTATTGTACAAAGAGGTTTTCATTTGAACCTTTCTCACCTTTATTTTTCCCCCATAATATTTAATGTACATTTGTAATCTCATCATACACCACCAGTTGAGCTCACGTGTGTTTGGATTTTGTTTTAGGCTGAAGATTCATAATGGAATGATTCCCACTCACTCCCATCCCCTATCTTAGTTATATCTAAATACAATTTTAGTTTTTTTAATTGGTACAAATGTATTCAATTTCCATGGAATTCGAAACTTTACCAATGGAAGCAATTTCAAGTTGAGGCATGAGTTATAGATATAAAAGGTAAATTCATGACTTAATTTGTTTTATACTTATAGAAGTTGAGTTGGAATTTTTATTTACTAAGATTTCAAATTCATGATTAATGATTAATTTCAAGTTTTTATTCAAATTCAAATTCATGAATTAATTTCAAGTTTTTATTTACTTATAGAAGTTGTGTTAATGATTAATATTTGAAATTTTTTTTCCAGCTAATTGGTTTTGAATTTCATAACTTAATTATTTGGATTTGTAATATCATCCAGTTCAATTTTTGATTAATCTCATTAACAAAAGTATTCTTATTTATATAGAATCCTCTAATTGGTTGTTTAGAATTTCATCATTATTAGTTGGTTTAACAGAGAAGCCTTCTATTTGTTAGCGTGCTTTCAATTTGATTTCCAAATTCTATTTTTTTCATAGTGTAATGATTTAACTATGTTCATTATGGAATCTAATCTCTATTTGTTCTTGGTATTATTGATTGGTAGGTTATTGATATTGACATAAAACAGTGCATCTTTAGCTTAAATTTTATATTATTAGTTTGGCATCTGCATATGTGTGTGGTTTTGATTGATTACTTGAATAAGATGGTTTGATTCTTAATCAAAAGAAACTAACAAAATGCATAGGAAAACATAGTGCAATAGCTCATATCTTTGTCAGATTGATTCAATTCAGTTAAATTAATAGTATTGGGTAATAGTAAAATGAATATATACTGTCTTTTGGGTATAAATAGGGCAGTTTCATGATTTCATTGTAAATTTTATCATTTTTACTTGAATAATCAAATGAAATTGGGAAGTTTTAACTAAAAAGTTTTGTGGATGAGGCTGTTTTGTTGAGTATTGCTCATTTGGGACATTTAATTTTGTTTTTGCATGTAACCTTTGTTATTAAGTGATTTTGAATAGAGCTTCAATAGAGTTGTTAATAGTTGTTGATTCACTTCCTCCCTTTGTTAATAGTTTTAACTAAATCTCAATTTGCTTTTTAATTTTTAATTTTTATACTGGTTTGGTTTTGGATTCAGTTTGCGTGGAATTCAAAATATAAAATTGTTATTTTTTTAAGTTGAATTGAAGGTGTGAGATGTTGTGGTGATGACTGAAATTTGGTTTTGGAGTACTGGCCATCATTGACTGAATTTCATCATAACTTTTCTAGCATTTTCTACTACTTATTTGGTTTCATTTGTGGGTTTTTGATTAGATCACGTTTTTGATACAAGCGTGATTATGCTAATTACATTTTTTTTTTACTTAAGGACAGAATCATATTTAAACTATTATTTTTTCCCAAGTGGATTTGGCATAACTGGTAGTTTTGCCCTCTTTCCTAAATTGTGGAATTTAAGTTTTTATCATTAAGTTGATCGTTAAATTGTACTTTGTGAACTTTATCATTTCTTCTTCCAAAATTTTCTTTGTTAACATCTAGGCGATGACACTGGATGTTCAATTCAAATATCAGTTCAGTTTTTAATTTGCAGTTCCTAATGTGCCATTATGGAGTAACAAGAAGATTTCAGAAAAATTATGAAGTAACAACCATTTGGGTGCTTTTTGAATGGCTAAGTTCTCTCTCTCTCTCTCTCTCTCTCTCTCTCTCTCTCTCATGTAACTCAGCCACCGAAATCGAAGTTGGGTTGATGTTTATCAGTTTGATACAGAGGAATTAACGATGTTGACATGCCCAATAGCCACTGCACCCACTTAGTCTTTCCTCTTTGCCGGTATGTAAGCACTACTTCCTCAAATGGCTCTTCTTAAAATACCACTCTCCACTCTTTAAAATTTTCTCTGATTCCCCCCCTCCCCTTCTATTGTTCATTTTCATCACTTGAATTATAGGCTGTTAGGTGATGCAATATACAAGTGGGTGACATGGATTGCACAACTAGGAGACAACGCGTACCTAACGTAAAAAGCCTTTTCTTTTTACTGTCATTCCTTCTTTAAATACTATAAATGCATACACATATGTATGCGTATAATGTAATGGATAGAATGAATTTATTTAACGTGAAAAGATCAAATGGTTCCATTTGAAAGATATTTGTTTGTGAGATTGTAATTCCCTTTGAAAGATCAACTGGATTTGCAAATGGATCTTTTGATCTTTTTCAAGCATCATGTATTTATGGTGGTGTGCTATTGGCAATAAGAAATAATCAGATCTAAAATGCATATAGAAATGTTGAATCAAGTTTAAAGTGGGACTACACTTGAGGCTATACATATAGAATGCATGATTATTTATTTTCTGGTTTCAAATTAAATCATGAACTATATGTATTAAGTAAATCTCTCCTGATTTCATATTGTAATTACAAAGTAAAATGACAAAGGAATTAAAAATGATTGTAATTGTCTATATGTGTATACTGAAAGTTTCGTATACATTGTGACACGGTAGGGGTGGGCGCGGGTCTGTTGCGGCCACGGAACCTCTAATTCGCTATCCGTCCGCTAGATTGGCGGATTGGAGAAAATCAATCCGCATCCGTCCGCCAATCCGACGGATGTGGATTGAGCGGATTGGCAGTTTGACGGATGGATGCGAATCGGTTTGGCGGTTTAAGATTTTATAAATTTTCAACATAATTCAACCTGTGCTTTTCCTCAACCAAAAAAAAAAAAAAAAGTATTACAATTAATGACTTAAAAAACTATTACAATCACTATATGTCTCATCTAAAAAAAGAAAGTTTGAAACTTTAGAATATCACAATCACTGCATGGCTCATCCACATATTACAATCACAGCATGATTCATCCACATAAAGTATTACAATTTGCGGTTCTTAAAATATAATAACAATTCAAACCACCAAAACTATGAACAAGGTAGTAGTAGAGATTGTATGTTTCTGTATTGTTATATCTATATATGTTTTTGAAAACAAAAACCAACTAGCATATATCATATTTTTTATTATTATTTTTAGAGTTAAATTTAAAAACCAAAAAATATAGATAAATAATACGTGTATTTTTTTCAATTCAAAAAATATATTCAAGTTGAAAACTTTTTTTCAACAGAATATTTAAACTCTTTTTTCAATTGAAAACATAAACAAAATATTTAAACAAATTGAAAACATAAAGTCTAGGGGTGCTCGCAGTTTGGCGGTTTGGTTACGGCCAAATGAATCTCAAATCCGCCATTCGTCCGCCAAATTGGCGGATTGGAGAAAATCAATCCGCAACCGTCCGCTCGTCATCACGTATCCGTCCAAAATGCGGCGGATCGGTTCTGTTCGGTCGGTTTTGGCAGGTCGATATATCCGCTGCTCACCCCTATGACACGGAGTTTAACCTTGAATATGAAGAATTATTAATGGATTGAATAGATCATAACTACAATGTGGTGAATTTTTACCAGTATGGAAGCGCTACATTAGTTTGTCTTAACTTTTATTTTTCATCGGTCAAAATGTATTAACTTGAATGTGATTTTTTTTATAAAAAAGAAACTTAAGAGTGCCGTAGGCACGGGTCATCCACTAGTATACTATAAAAACCATCTATAAATATCTTCATATCAACCTAATGAATGACAAAATAACAGAATAATTTATAAAAACAAAGGCAAAAGCAAAAGCAAAAGCAAAAGCAAAAGGCCCCGTTTGTGGATTGTATAGCAGTGATAAAAAGACATCCAACATTGATTCTTTTAAAAAGAAACCTGTTACATTTGTTTGTCAACTACAATGCAATTGAAGTGTAATTAGTAACTTTGCTGCTTGTGATTTTGGAATGAATTGTCTAGGATCTTGTAAGATGTACGTCCTGGCCGCTTGCAAGCACACGCTGAACAGGCAGGCCGGGGAAACTGCATGTGAGAGCACCCGTGGCATACGTGAATGTGGCAACTTGGAAAGGTCATTGCCTATGAGTTTGGGTGCGTTCCACTTGCCATCTCCCCAATTGAATAGATAGCCCTTGCAAGGCTCGCTTCACTCCCAGCATTGAAAAGAGGCAGCCTTATGTCAATATGAGCTCACCCAGAGATCGTGATTTAACTGTTGCAAGCTCCTTGCTTTTGACTTGATTTCGGCCTATCGAAATCACAAGTTCAAACCAGCCTTTCCTTTGTGAACTCTAAATAGATTAAGCCACAAAATTGATCTGTTTCGATGAGTAAACTGTTCCAGACCTCCATCTGCGAGGATCTAAAGACTGAAACATCGTTGTTGTGTGCACAATGTGCATGTTTTCCGACTTTATTGGCGTGAAAGTCTCATTATTTAGTAAAGCTACATCATTTAGACCCAATTTCGCCTTTTTGTTTGATGTTTCTATGGCAAAACCAAAATTCTGATGAATTTGGCACGCAGAAAAAAATTTCAAATGATAACTAGTCCTAGTAGTAACCATTAATTAGAAGCAATGATGGTTTTCTTAGAGTCACATGCAAACAAAAGAAAATAACAAATTATTACACGAGACTCTTGTTAAAGTGGTGTGTAATCTTACCCCATTTCTGAAGAGTTCGTTTCTATGACTTGAACCCTTGCTATCAGAAAATCTAACAACATGGATTCACAGGCGGAAAATAAAATGTTTCCTCTATTGACATTGTTTACTGATGCATCCATTAAGAGTCCTAAAAAAATTATTTATGACGTAATATGATGAAGATTGTCTGTCTTAAAATTACAGCAGGGTGGAAATGAAAGCAGAATTACATTTAGGGTTTTATTACTTCACATGGGAAACATGTCCTCTACTTGGAAACAAAATGGCATCACTTTAGGTGAAAACAAAAACAAGAAAATCACAAGAAAAGAAGCCTTTTTTAACGCAGAGGACATGAGTCACTCTTAGGAGCTTATGACACCACAAAATGTGTATGGTTTCATATCATTTCAACTTGGCCAGCTTCCTTAGGCACCGCCACTTCAATATCATTATACGCGAAATACCTTGAATTCTCGGGTCTGTCACCTTGATCCCAAATAGCATAGGCTTCCTCACCATGCGCAGCTTCATCACCGATCTCCATATCTTCTTCAGACATTCTCAGAGGCACGATAAGTTGCACCAGAAGACATATTAGGGTTGTGATGACAACATTAACTCCTATTACAAATAATATACCGATAATCTGAACCAGTACTTGTCGAACTCCTAGGGAGGCTTTTCCATCACCAGCGAAGCCATGGAATAACCCAACGTACTTGCCATACTTGCCGTAGAACAACTTACTTAGCTTTGGTTTAGCAAAGAGACCAGTGAGGATTCCTCCGAGGCTCCCTGCAATAGCGTGCGTGTGTAAAACACCCATTGTATCGTCGACTTTTTGAAGGAGCTCGGATTTTTTGTGGACTACCATCATGGTGAACCATGGAATGGAGCCCGAAAAAATTCCCATTATTATGGCTGCCCATCCTTGTACAACCCCTAAATAAAAAAGTGAATTTTTTTTCAAGTCATGTGAAGGCTTATAACATGTAAAAAAATGTAAAACATTTGTGAGTTCTCAAGTTAGTGAAAGTACCGGCTGCAGGGGTGATGCAAACTAAACCGGTTATCATGCCTTGTACTGCACCAATTACAGAAGGTTTACGAAAGAAGATGATGTCGAGGATGAGCCATGTCAGCAAGCTAGTTGCGGCACAAACGTGTGTGTTCAAGACAGCTAACGAGGCATCGATGCTAACAACATATGGGTCCCCTCCATTGAACCCGGTCCAACCCATCCATAGCAATCCCGCTCCTGCTAACATCAAAAGGATGTTGTTTGGAGGAAATCTTTCCTTGTCTTTCGTTAAACGAGGACCAACCTGCAATGTAAAAAATAAAATTAAACTGGTGTATTCAAAAGGCGATATTAGCATCAATTCAAAACACGAGGCTGTAATTGGGTATGATAGATACTACACAGGCATTTCAAAATTGTTTTTGCTTTCAAAAGCAAAAATTTACTTGAAACAAATATTACTATAAGAACATTCAAGAGAAGGCAAAAAATGGAGGAAAATATAAAAGAAAAAAGCTAGTATTCGATACCCAATATGCTGCGGTGAAACCGGCTACTCCAGAAGATAAATGGATGACATAGCCACCGGAATAATCTATGACTCCCAACTCTGCTAGAAAACCATGTGGACACCAAATGCTATATGCTCCAACGGTGTACGAAAAGGTTAGCCACAAAGGCACAAAAAGCATCCACGCATAAAAATTCATCCGACCCAACAAGGCCCCGGCAATCAAAATCAAAGTGATAGCTGCGAAAACAAATTGGAAAAAGACCATTGTCGCGTTGGGAAACATCCCCTGAAAGGTCTGGTGGAGGAGGTATTCTTGGTCCAATGCAAGATTTGCCTTTCCCCAGATCGGAATGAGTTGATCACCAAAAGACATTCGATATCCCCACCCAACCCAACAAACTAGAACACAAGCAAAAGCATAGAGAGCCATAAAAGCTGAATTCACAGCCCATTTCTTCTTCACAGCCCCTCCATACAAAATTATCAGGCCCGGGACACTTTGGAGCCCGACAAGTGTCGCTGCAACGAGCTGCCACGCATTGTCACCCTTGTTCATCCATTCAGGGCTCGCATCATCGGGTATCAAGTTTGAAGGGAGAGGAGCGAAGCCGGTAGAATTCATCGCTTATGGCTCTGAAAACTAGCCGGCAACAATCTATATACAATGGTTGTGTTTTTTCAGATCATGATGCTTTGGGATTATATATAGCTTAGAATTGGATGAGTTGATTCCAATGAAAAAAGCTGTCACTGCGAAGCTATCTTTGTTGTCATTGACAAAACTTTTTGTTAACATGTTGTTTTTTAGTTTGTTTTTGCCATTGGTCTCTTCGCTAAGATACGTTTCAAAACTTTGGTATATACTTATGATACAACATTTGAATGACAATTACAATGTATTCACCCAAAAAGACAATTACAATGTAATAATGTTGTTGGGACATCAAACTAGTATCTCCAGCATACTCCTTTTCCATAGAAATTGGCACCAGGTTGTTTATTAGATTGCACATTTCATTGAAACGAGACATATTTTAATGAATGTAGATTTCGTCTTTTTGGATGCTTTAGCTTTGTGGCCATACATTTCCTTCAAAGAAATTCACATTGCAACTATCTGGATAACATAATACATAATTGGCCCAACCAAGCAAAATGGGATGAGTTCTTGGATTTCCATCTAAAAGTACTTGTTTAGACATGCTGTTCACGTAACCAAACAGTTACATAGTACCATTTTATAACATGAAATTGCGGATTTAACTCTCTATAGCGAAGTTTGATATTTTTGCGATGTTTATTTCTCTTTCTTTATAGAAATTGTATATAGTTATTGTTTAGGCTTGTGGTGGTTGTTAGGATGGGTGACTATTGATTTTAATTATGGTTGGACTTCATTGCTCAATTTGATGTAATGCTTCTTATATGGGAAATGTTAGGGATCATGAAAATTTTTTCATGAAAATGATCATGAAAGATTTATGGCCCTTAGATTACCTTGATTAGTGTGTGGTGCTTTATTCTACAGCAATGCTAGGTATCATGAAAACTTTGTGATCTTTAGATTACACTTAGAATAAAGCACCACACACTAATTAAGGTAATCCAAGGATCATAAATCTTTCATGATCATTTTCATGAAAAAATTTTCATGATCCCTAACTTTTCTTTTTATTCTAAGTATAATTCAAAGGTCACAAATTTTTCATGATCGTTTTTGATGATACCTAGCAATGTTGTTCTCATCTATATGTTGACATGATGATCACAGATTTGGCTATCTCCAAATAAATTGTTTTCTTACTTACAAACCTAAAGCTAACAAACCTGTTTGGTTTGGCTAAATCTAATCCAAATAACCACTTTGCAGATTTGTGTAAAGACAATTTTACCACAATAGTTTGAGAAATTCAATCATGGTCTTTTTAAAAACAAGGGCTTCACAACACTATAAAATAATGTGGTAATTTCTCACAAAAAAATAAAATAAAATAAAAGTTTAAAAAGACCAACAAAACTTTATTCGAAACAAAAAAATAACTATTTAACAATTACCAAATTCATTAACCTATTTTAGATTTAAGATTAAAAAAAAAATACTAAGAAATAATTGCCAAACCCTACCTTAGTGCAATACATACACCAACAAATTCTCAAGTTCTTTTTTTTTAATCAATTAAAATAAAATAAATCATGTATCTCAAAGAGCATTCTAAAAATGAAATGTGTAGTATAGAAATTTAATGTGGTATCTAAATAAATATTGCCCATACATATATATTTTGGGCACTTTTTCATAAATTCCTTTTCACCTATTTATATTCCATTTAGTCCATATTATTTTCTTATATTCCAATAAGTCTTATGAGTGACATAGTTACCAAAATACCCTTAATAATATTTACATTTACAGTGTGAATGTTCACACTGTCAATATGAATATTCATATTGCAAAATATGAATGTTCACATCACCAAATTACTAACCGTTCAAAAAATATTTGTAACAGTAGAAATGTCCACAAAATACCTTAAATATGAGAATTAAGATTTGGTAAATTAAATGTTCAAATAATTTGACTTATTTGAATAAAATAATATCTTATGAACAAATTAGGATACAAACACTTGAAAAATAATTTTTTAATAAATTTCTCATACATTTTCTGGATAATTTTTATAATATTATTTTTTCTTATTGTGTAATATAGTTGATTGGAATAAAGTGGTGTGTGAAAACTTTACACCAAATGTTAATTTACTATTATTTTTGGAAAAAGTATTACACTAGTTTTTTTTTTTTTTTTTTTTTGTCCCTCACTCACTATCCATGGCACTAGCAGCTCTGGTCAGATAACTAATTTGAATTATTATTAATTTTTTAAAAACTAAGGGTGTACATTTCGATTTTAGAATAGAACCATTTCTTATGATTTCAAAAAAATTAAAACCGTAACCGAACCATTAATCTATGGAACTAGACCATAACCGAATCATAGACACTACTTTGGTTTAGTTCAATTTACGATTCTAGAAATTTTATATAACAATAAATATGATAAGTATTTATGTTAATAAACAAATTAATAATAATTAGTTTGGTTAAATAAGTTAGAGTTTATTAATTTCACAATGATGGTTAGTATTCAAATTTTTTAAGAAACAATTTATATTTTAATTTTTTTTATATAAAAATATAAAAAACAATAAACAAATATATCATGGTTTGATTTGGAATCGTAACTAAAGTCTTGGAATCGAGAAACGGACTTATTTTTTATTTATTTATAGATATATCATTTTCAGAATTAAAACCAGAACCGTTACTGAAAAAACAAAATAAAATCAACGATTTAAATCGAATTGAATCGATGATTTTTTGAACAGTCCTATTTAAAACTATTTTCCTGTTAAACTATTGGGCCTCTTACAAAAGGCCCATGATCATTTCTGGCCCACATAGGGTGTGTGTATCTATATATATGCTTCTGTATGTATATATTGATTCAGGGTTTAACGTTGTAGGAGGAAGCAACTGATGGGTTTTACTTCTCCATTGCAACGCCTCTAATTCTCTTCTGTGCTCTCTGGTATCTCTGAAACGAGGTTTTGAGACTCGGTAATCTGAGTTAACCAGGACGATTTCGACTCACAAATGTACAGAAAGAGAGCTACACTCCTCACCATCAACTCTGTTACATTCGCAGCCTTGTCTGAGGTACGTAGATCACGCAATTCCTTGTATTCTATTAAAGCCTTTGGGTTTGTGAGAAATCTCAGCACTGCAACTGAAAGATTTGATTTTCAAAACCCTAATGGATCTACTGGTGAAAATTGTGTAGAATATCAACAAAACCCTAGCGGGGTTTATGGTGAAAATCCAAACCATGTAGAGTTTCAGCAAAACCCAAATGGGTTTTATAAGGGAAACGCAGTAGGGGTTCAGAAAAGCCCTAGAATTGGATTTCAAAATAACCCAGTTGGGCAAAATGGGAATTTTTCTAGTGGGTATTGCAGAGAAAGCAACAGAAATGAATTTCAGGGGAACCCAATTGAACAAAATGGGAACTTTAGGAGTAATTATGGTGGATATAACATGGAGAGTTTGGGGACTTCACTGAAAAGTTCAAATGGGTTGTCTGGAGAGCACATGAGTGTACAAAATCCATATGGGTCTTATAGAGAAGGGCAATCAGTAGTTCAACAGAATCCAAATGGATTTCATGGACAGAGTAAGTTAGGGTTTTCAGGAAGAGTGAATGGGCATTATGGAGAAAGTGTTGGACAATTTCAGCGAAGTGCAAGTGATGATTACTCAGGAAACACCGGAGTGTCTCAGCAGAAGACAAATAACTATTCCCTGGGAAACACGAGAACTACCCAACAAAGTCCTGATAACTATTACTCGGGAAGCACTGAAACGTCTCAGCATTACCCACACAACTATTCCAGGAGCAAGGATGGAACTAATTGGCAAAATCCAAGTGTGAGTGGTCATTACTCAGGAAACACTGGAGTATCTCAACAAAACCCAATTAACCCTTACATGGGAAACACAGGAATGACCCAACAATACCCTGGTAACTCTCGCTCAGGAAGCGCCGGAATATATCAGCATGGCACGGGTACCCATTATGCAGGCAGCGGTGGAGTGTACCAGCAAAGCACAAGTGGGTACCTTGGAGAGAGTGCTGGAACTCCAAATGGGTATGTAATGCAAAATATTGGAGAAGATCGGCAGAACCCGAGTGGAATTTACAATGCTAATACTAATGCTGGGACTTACCAGAATATGTCAAACGAGTCGCAGAGTGGAATGATGGATTCTCAAGTATCAAATGATTATAAAGCTGGTGGAGAATCAGTTGAAGCTGCAGAAAGTAGCCAATATAGTGGCACTGTTGAGGAGTTGGATGGTTTTTGCAAGGAGGGCAAACTAAAGGAAGTTGTGGAATTGTTGGGATTATTAGAGGGGAAGCATATCCCAGTGGATTTGTCCCGATACCTAATGTTGATGAAGGCATGTGGGGAGGCCAAAGCTCTACAAGAAGCAAAATATGTTCACGAGCACCTCATGAGATCGGTTTCCATTCCAGAAGTCAGCACTTATAACAGGATCCTAGAGATGTATGGAAAATGTGGTTCCATGGATGATGCATTTACAGTGTTTGATAAAATGCGACAGCGCAATCTGACTTCTTGGGACACCATGATAACTTGGCTTGCCAAGAATGGTCATGGAGAGGATGCTATTGAATTGTTCACTCAATTCAAGAAAGCAGGACTTAAACCTGATGGGGAAATGTTTTTTAGGGTCTTCGCAGCTTGCAGTGTCTTGGGGGATGTAATTGAGGGAATGTTGCACTTTGAATCTATGAGAAAGGATTATGGCATTGTTCCATTGATGGAGCATTATGTGAGTCTAGTGGACATGCTCGGAAGTGCAGGGCATTTGGATGAAGCGTTGGAGTTCGTTGAAAAAATGCCAGTGGAACCGAGTGTAGAAGTTTGGGAAACTTTGATGAATCTTGGTAGAGTTCATGGGAACACAGAGCTTGGGGATCGTTGTGCTGAGCTTGTTGAGCTCATGGACCCCTCTCGCTTGAATGAGCAATCGAAGTCGGGCCTTATACAAGTGAAAGCTCCAGACCTTGCAAAAGAAAAGGAGAAGAAGAAATTGGCAAATGAAAATCTTCTTGCAGTCAGGAGTAGGGTTCATGAGTATAGGGCTGGAGACAGATCTCACCCTGAGAATGATAGGATCTATGCACAGCTTAGGGGGATGAGGGAGCAGATGAAAGAAGCTGGTTATGTGCCAGAGACTAGATTTGTGCTCCATGACATAGACCAAGAAGGTAAAGAGGAAGCTCTTCTTGCTCATAGTGAGAGACTTGCTGTTGCTTATGGTTTCCTAACCACCCCTGCTCGTGCGCAAATTCGGATAATCAAGAACCTTCGTGTTTGTGGTGACTGCCATAGTGCATTGAAGATCATTTCAAAGCTGGTTGGCAGGGAACTTATCATACGAGATGCTAAGAGGTTTCACCATTTCAAAGACGGATTGTGTTCTTGCCGTGATTATTGGTGAATGAATCCATTTTGAGGTACTATTTATCCAATTCTCCCAGCAATCTTTTCCTAGATTTAACTATGGATATGGATATACTTTTTGGCAAGGACATCAATGTTATATTAAGATGGATTTTCTTGTCTCATTTTTCTTTTTTTGTATTTATGTAATTTGTTGGTTTAATTGGTCATGGTCTGCTAATCAAGTTTCGATTTTCTATCTTCAGCTTTTCTATGGTACCTACAAAAAAAAAAAAAAAACCCTCCAGTTTTTTTTTTTTCTTCTTATTTTTATTTTATAATCTCACTGTTTTGTGCTGAAACTTTAAATATGATTAACTATTGACAAAATTTATTAAAATATGATGGGAAGATAAGGGCTCATTTGGTATCATTTTTGGGTTTCTTGTCCATTCTCAAAAAAAAAAAAAAAGGAAGGGAAAATGACATGGAAAGCTTGTTTGGCAAATTGTTTCTAAAAAAGTTTTTGGGAAAATTTTCTGAAGACACTCCATCCATTTTAGGCAATGCCTCTGAGTTGGTTTTTTGAATTTTTGGAAATTGTTTTTGCTCATAAATGGAAACAATGGGTGTTTTCGAACTTTTCATTGCTTGTGTTTCTGAATTGGCTCTGGTAATTGCAATTGGATGCCAATATAGTTGTGTATGTTGAAAACTTGGGTTTTGTACTCTTTTGAATCGATATCTACTTATTTTGGACATTTGTTTAAATTTAAAGGAGACCTTCATTACTTGGGGTTGGTTTATAGCTGTGCTAATCCTTATTTGAACCCAATATTTTATATATATATAATTTTTTTGTTTCCAATCTCACTATGTCAACACTGCATGTTTTTTCCTCTTCAATATTTGCAAATTTGATTTTTTTGGGGAGTTAAAATTGATGTCACACTGGAAGCCCCGGTAGTGATTATTGAACTTAAAGATATTCTGTCACTACTTTGACCTTTCTTTTTTCTTTTCTTTTTTTGATAACTGGGAACCGTGTCCTAGGTAGGGTCCTTTGGGCCAACCTAGGAGCGTAGACCCAAGAATCAAGCGACTCCCCTTAATCACATGATTCGGGCAAACGAGAGGTGCCAACAATCGAACATTAGTTGTGCATGTGGGGGAGCAAACCCACTGCCAACTATCCTACCATTGCTTTCTCTTGCCACTATTGCTTGAACTTTATTTCTTTTCCAAACATATCTTAAGACATTATCGGTCTATTCTCTTATCCAAACATATCTTAAGACATTATTGGTCTATTCTGCCTGGATGAGAAAACACTAAAATATGGGCTTGGATTAAAGAAACCTTAATAGTCGGCCTTCTAAGATGTAGTGTGACATTTGACTAGTTTTGTTGATTTGACTTCAGAGTATAGGTTGCAATGCTATCAATTAAAGCGGGTCCTGCTAATGACCGCTCAATGGTAGTTCGTGAAGAAATATATGATGCTAGAAAAACTAGAATTCACATATTCCCATGCACTTGTTTATACATTTTAAATATATTTCAATACATTTTTTACACGCATACCAAATAAGAAGGAAAATTTTATTCTTACATAAAATTCATACAAAAAAATTAACAAGAATGATGTGGCAATGCCATTATTGTAAATAAATCCATCTTCAATGATGTTTTGTTTTGAAATGAATGGTTCACAATAAGCTGCATGATTATGTATGAATTTTTTGTTTGTATAGCATTACTCAAATAAGAAATGTTATCATTTACATTGAAGCTAAAAATTTAGATACATTCTGATTCTTTTACTTTTCAAAGAAGGAAAAAAAAGTGGAAGAGTTAGGTGCATTCTGGTTCAAATTTAAACTCCTAAAATGTCGAGTTTGGTGGAATGCATACACTGGTGTTATTGGTGTTTCGCTGGTGGTGATGGGATAATGTAAGCCCATGGTTTTCATTCGTTGTTTCTTGTACTGGGCCTTAACGCACCGACTTGATCCTAGCTCTTCCTCCCCGAGGATTATTTTCAGTGGGACGATAACTTATCCAGTCCAGATCAGATATCCACTCCCCATTTGCAACCCAAACACCGGATAAGTGGGCCTCTAGGATTAATATTCCAATCCTCCCCACCCCCTTCTCATACCTGTACCCAACAAACATATATGAGCCTTTAAGTATTACTAAATTATGCAAATAGTAAAAATCTTATAATGTAAGTGACATGAATACAAAAACAGGATTGACTTTTGTCAGTCTGTATCCACCTAGCTGCTTGAGTGAGAAAATTTCAGTACATCTAAAAGCCCAATTATCCACCCGTATTTTTAGTTATCTCCTGTACTTATAAATCGATGTAGTGTATTGTTGGAGGCATCCAGACTAAGAATGGTGCTCACAATGAGCTAATCACATTGTGCTTATGGTTGTCACTTTCTTCAGCTAACGACATTATTGTGCTATACTGAAGTTTTCACCAAATTATTAGTGTCTATTATACTATAATTAGGGTTATACTCTGTTTTTGATGTAACGTGGGATTTGATTTGCAGATACATTTAATTTAGATCTCACCAGAAAAAAGAACCACAAGCATGCCTTACAAGGAAACTGACGAGGAGAGTGATAAAGGGCACGTATGAAGCATCTTGCAAGCGACTTAAATTTTTTCATGAGGATTGAATAGCCTGAGCCTTTTGCGTGTGCATTAATGGCGAGGTGAATAGTACTTAGATGTCATGCAGTGAGGTTCTGAATTATTTATTAACCTGCTGTTTGGAAACTTATTATTTCTTGGACTAGTCACTAGCCTGATATAATTTATTAACCTGTTGTCAATATATTGAAAACTCTTCAATTTATATTAAGAATATACATGATTCGAATCCAAAGTTCATAGATGATCATTGCTTGCCTGTGAACTTGTTATGGTTACCATATGTGGAATGAATGAGAATAAACTTTGAATGCCGTGTTCTACGCAAAATAAATATATATATATATATATAATGAATAACAGTGGAGTTGGAAAACTTGCCTAGTGGTATGCAAAAAAAAAAAAAGGTAGAAAACTTTCCAGTGAACTCTCTTTGAAATTTCAATTTGCTGTTCAAATCTAGCCATGTTTTTTTTATATTTATGAACGATAATCTAGCCATGTTGGTTTGATACTTTTATAAGAACTATGTTGGCTTAATGATTTTAGGCATGAGTTGTATAAAGTTCCCTTTCTATGCACACAAACGCTTGTACACGCACACACATATGTAAATATACATTTAAAAAAAAATTGGGGTCTATTTTCTAGGTTCTTTCTTAGTGTGAAAATTTTGACTTTGTTATTTTTATTGATTTACTTAGCTTTTAGTTTATTTTTTCAAATTATAAGTGGCGCATGCTTGGTGAGATTGATCATACTTAAGATTGAGAAAAAAAATGACAAATGAGGAAATAAGGATTGTCTTTGTTTGCCAACATGATTGTAAACCAAACCTTACTTCCAATCTAATAAATATATGTTTAGCAAAGTTCAATATAGAGACTTTTTATATACTTATTTTTCCCTTGTAAATTAAATATAATGATGGTGTCATTACATCCAATTTGTAACTAAACCCAGTTTAACATTTACATTCAAAGTTTATGGAGAGAACAAGCATGTTTTTTATGTGCAAGATTCTTTTCTCAATAATTCTAAAACTGTTAACAAAAATTTATTTTGTAAACATTTGCAATCTATTTTTTTTTTGGATCCAAGTAGTGCATGCTTTGGGCTATACATTTATATTTGTTCTTCATTGGACCTCATAGTTTAATACTAGAGGGAAAAATGCAGTGGCAATTTTATAAAAAAAAAAAATTTAATACGAACAAACAAAATTAGAGAAATAAGAATAAAATAAATTGGTAAATCACCCTCGTCTTTTCAGT
This sequence comes from Camellia granthamiana, assembly GCA_036172215.1. Classification (NCBI taxonomy): domain Eukaryota; kingdom Viridiplantae; phylum Streptophyta; class Magnoliopsida; order Ericales; family Theaceae; genus Camellia; species Camellia granthamiana. Next base: position 14,218,498 of record CM069916.1, read on the forward strand.
TATGTTTAACTTCAACCTCTTAAGAGCATCTCCAATGGTTCAGTATTTTTTTCACCAAATTTGAGTAAAAAATGGCTCATTTTCTTAATCTGATATCAGTTACTCCAACGGTACATCAAAAGAATTATCATCCCGTGGGTCAACCGGTTGGTCGACTAGTAAGAAGAAATTTTTTTTTTTTTAAACCTTTTTGAACTGTTTGAACCTACCTATTTTGAACTGTTTGAACCTATTCTGGTCGACCGGCCGGACGTCCGGTAGGTTGACCGGTGGGCCCCTTGCAACGTTACAGCACAGTGAATTGGTAAAGGCTCACGCAGATTCTCAGTTTGGTGAAAAATTTGCTCCGTTCTCAGCTTGATATCAGTTTGGTGAAACCATTGGAGCAGAAAAAGTGACTTTTTCATCAAATTCAAATTTGATACTGAATCTGATGCAACGTTGGATATGGTCTAACTACATTTCTTTCACTTTAACCATTCATTTGTAAATATATATATATATATATATATTAATATCTTAAAGGAAACTTATACCTAAAAAGGTTATTTACGAGATAATATAATTTTCTAATCATTTATTTTATTTTTATTTATCATTTCAATCATTTTCTTTGATCCGAACACCACATTTTACTATATTGTTCTAATCTATCTATCTATTTATATATATTATATAAGTAAAAAAATGGGTTTTTAATGAAAAGAGTTAAGAGAGCTCTAAATGCTCAATCCAAATTTTTTGATTTTTTAATTTAAAAAAATAATTAATAAATCACACTAACATTTTTTTTTTAAACAAAGAATATATTTTTTATTTCTAAAAATCATTCCTTCATTACCATCAAATAAGGAAGGAGTTTTCCAATTAAGAAAAACTAATTAATAAATCACACACTCAAAAAAAGAGTTTTCCAATTAAAAAAATTAATAAATATTTCGTCGTAAAATAATTTATATGATTAAAATTTCGTAACATTTTTTTTTCTCTCTCACCATAGCCATTACTACTTAACATATATATCAAATCTCATTATTTTCATACACATAAAACGTTAATAGGGTTAACTTAATAGAGTTTCTTTAAGATTCAAATTCTCAACTCAATTTTTTTTTTATTTTAAATTTTTTTAATAATGAAAATACTAAGTGTCATCGTGTGTTGCATTTTAATTAGTTTATAATTAAATTTATGGAGTTTTATATTAAATCCTTAAATTATGCTACCATAATTACCATTTCAAATTATTTCCCTAGTTTATGTTTACCATACCATATTTATTTTCAAAATTGCTTCACTAAGATTGCATTAAAGCATGATTTTGATACATTCATGCATACACATATACACATATGAAACATAATTAATTCTTTACCTTAAAATTTAAACATTATTGCTTGATTCTTTAACATGATATGAGCTTCTCTCCAATCCTCCATTGGACTGGAGAGATGTTGTTGGGCTTTGTGAGCTTGCTTTTGGGCTCATTTTGATAATATGAACCATTGATATGTTAAAATTCATCGAGTATATCATCTCTGTAAAAATTCAAGCCGATCAGATAACGGTAACCATGTGTTTGTATGAGTTTTGTATGAAAAAAATAGATGGTGAGAAAATAAACGATTCATACAAAATTAGTCCAAACACATTTATTTTGTTATCTGATCGACTTGATTTTTCGCAGGGAAGACATACTCGACAAAATTTAAAATGTGAACGTTTGAATCATCAAAACGGGGCCCAAACATTGGCCCATTGAATGTTTAATCTAATATTAGAACTCCCAAACTAGTTCATACCGGTCATGAATCAATAAATTATGATATAATTTATACATAATGTTTAAATTTATTATTATCAAATATTTTTACTAAGATTAAAACTAAAATATGATATATAATTTAGGGCGGCTCTATCTTAGATAATTTTTTAATATATGAATATATGTAACTATTTATTTTATAGTGTTTAACATAAATATATATTTTTTACCTAAGTTCAAATTTTTTAATAGATATGCATAAAATATGTTCATATTTTTTAGAACATATTTTTTATTTAAAAAATAAAAAACATACTTACAGATATTTATTTAATAATTTAATAAAAAAATAGGTCAAATGATTCATAAGTTTGACACAGATCAAGACAATTTTTAATGATTAAGCGAATATCATGTTTGCAATGCCCTAACCCTTCATGTATTATCGATATAATATTGTCCGATTTGGGTCACGTCCGCACGGATTTGTTTTTCCTGGTGTCCGATTTGGGTCACGTCCGCACGGATTTGTTCTTCCTGGTGGGTCACCAATCCCAGAACTACTTCAGCCTAAGCACACTTAACTGGGGAGTTCTGCTAGCGATTTCACCATTCTGGAAAAGGCCTCGATACTATATAAGGGTATAGGTTTTTACTTTTATAGCCTAGAAACTCCCTCTCCATTCCCAATGTGGGACATCAGGATATTATAATCCACCCTCCTTAGGGATGCACGTTTCCGTGCAATAGCTTGTTAGCTCGCAAGCCTGCTCACATGCACCGAGAGACACTAGGGGCCCATACTCGGTACTTCGAAAAGTCGACTCTGATACCATTTGTAATGCCCAAACCCTTCACATGTCATCGATATTGTCTGCTTTAGATCACATCTGCATGGATTTGTTCTTCCTAGTGGATATTGTCTGCTTTAGATAACACCTGCACGGATTTGTTCTTCCCAGTGGGTTACCCATCCCAAAACTATTCCAGCCTAAACATGCTTAATTGGGGAGTTCTGTTAGGGATTTCACCACTCTGGAAAAGACCTCGATACTATATAAGGATCCAGGTTTTTACTTTTATAGCTCATGAACTCCCTCTCTATTTCCGATGTGGGACACCAGGACATTATAATGTTGACATAAATATATAAGTCATTTATGTGTAACTCTGATAAAAATGAATAAAATTTAATTGATTATAAATCATTTTTACTACATATTTTGGATAAATTCTATATTATTATTTAATTTTAAAACTATTTTTTGATTATTTATTTATACTTGTGCATAACACTGCCAATGCCACTTTACCGGTTTTTAACTTAAAGTAAAAAAAAAAAAAAACTAAGATTTTTTTTTTAAAAGTGATTTTTTTATTATTTGTTTAGTACCTTCAGAATACAAAAATTGCTAAATTTATAGGTTATTGACACAACAAAATTAAAATGAATGTAATTGAAATTTTAAAAATAAAAGTGATACTATTTTTTTAATTTAATTGCTTCAAAATACAAAAATTGTTGAAATTTATAAGTTATTGACACAAGACAAAATTAAGAAATGAAAAGGTGATCCCTTGATTTTTTATTTTTTATTTTTTAATTAAGTAGCTTTAGAATACAAAAATTGTTAAAAATTATTAAAAGTAGACACAAAATAGAGTTAAAATTTATATAATAAAATATCATAAATGCTTTCTTTTTAACTACACAAAAATTAAATTAAAAAAAAAATTATAGTTGACATAGGCCTCGTTTGGCAAGTGATTTTTTTAGCCAAAAAAATCAAAAAGTCACTAAAAAAATCAAAAAATCAACAACCCATACCAAAAAGTTAAAGATTTTTTTTTTTTTTTTTCTATTTTTTGCACTTCTTTTCATAAAAAGTCAAAAAGTAATCTCAAACATACTAGTTTTTTTTTTATCACATTTTAGCCAAAAAGTCAAAAAAGTTATTAAAAAAGCCTTGTCACGACCCGCTCCCCGTACCCAAAAGTTAAGTATCATGATGACCAGTAACTGAAGTTACCTTAGACCAATTCTTAAACAAATTACTGAACGCGAGCGGAAAGAATATTTAAATGAAGGTTCCAAAATAATCATTGGAGTTTATATTTTTATTACAAAATTCATTAACCAAAAATGCCGATATTTACATATAAAAATATTATAAAACTGCTGTGTGTGTCTATTTCGCAGCCCCGCGTCTAAGACTTTCCAAAAACTATTTCTGAATTACATTGTTTCTTGAAAATAGGTAAACAGCTATAACCACATGGCAGAGTGAGAAATATTATGCCAAGAGTATAAGGGATATAAAATAACCATAGATAGTTATGTAACTAAAATATTAAGATAGCTTAGTCTGAACAAATAATCATTTAGGTAGCCAAACTGAGATTATGTAAATAAATAAGTATAACCACGGTATCGAACAGAACGAAACAGAGGTCACAGGAGTGACAGTAAGAACAGAGATACGGATTCAAGAGGTGGCTCGTACGGATTATAGAGATGACTCCCACAATAGTATAGCACTTATCTCCGCATAGCACTTTACTTCGCACAGAACAGAAGTCAATAGATCCATAACAACAGAGGGCCACAAAGTGACCAAACAAAGGCCAATGGTTATTTAAGTTTCCCAATGCGTGGGACTCCCGTGGTGGTACTTACAAAACATAATTGCTTATAAGGTTATAGTCAAATATTCTTTAAAATTTAAACAAACATATCCATGAGTTTCATTTTAAACAAATAGAGTTCAAAAATTAATCCATATAACTGAAATATTTATAAAACATAACTTGTATTAATATAACTAATAAAATACAACTTGTACAAAACAAATTATGGTAACTTAAAACATTCGTAAAATATATTATGGTGACTCAAGATATAATATAATTCACCTTAAAATTAATATCTCACTATTTCTTTCCATTATCAAAGACCTTATTCGCTTCTAGGATTTTCTTCCACTTTCTCTTCTTAAGTTTTCCTTTCTTTTCCTTTCTTTTTTACCTTTTTCTTCCCACGGTTAGGAGGTAAGAACATTATTTGGAGTGGCGAACGCGAATCCTCCCACAGATTTGATCATAAATTACATAAATTTATATTTATCTTTAATAAATATTTAAGATAATTACATTTTGGCTCAGTTTTCTAATATAATTATATAAATAAATTAATCCCTAATTAAATTACACTCTATCATATACTAACAGAAAATTAATTATTTCTTTTACTACCACACCCATTATTATTATTATTATTATTATTATTATTATTATATTAATTTGGCCCCAAATAATAATTCCTAATTAATTTCGTATTTGATAATCCAATACCAAATTAGATTCTGTATTTATTATTATTTATTTACTAATATATCATCATATACGACCATAATACTAGTATAAAATTTAAGGGACAATTTAAATTTTCGAATTGTTACAAGCCTGTTCCCAACTTAATCTAATTTTTAACTTACTATACCTCAATTTTTATTTTTGAGTTTTTATTTTTTATTTTCTTAAATACAACTTTTAAAAAATTATAACTACTAACTTCTTTTGTTATTCTATTATTATAGTTATATTATTTCTTTTTTTCAGGTTTAACTTATTTTATTTTTGAATTTTTAAATTTCGACTTATTTCTTTTTTTTTCAATTTTCATTTGATGTTTACTGAATTTTTCTTTACCCCATTTTTTAAAAAATTATTTAATTTTATCTTTCTATATTCTTATAGTTCATCCTCAAATTTAAACTTGAATTTTTTTTTTATTTTTATCTTATATTTACAGAATCCACTCTTGCTCTTAATTTTCAGTTGAGTTTATTTTTTTTTTTAAATTTATCTAATTTTTTCTTTCTATATTTATCTTCAAATTTAAACTTAATTTTTTTTTTTATCTTTGTCTTAGAATTCTACTCTTACACTCCTTTTTTTATTGAGTTTATTCGATTGAGTGTATTTCAAAAAAAATTAATTAGTTCTGCATATAAATAAATATAGTGAAATCACTCAAATCTATTATTTAAATAACCATCTAAATTAATACCATAGTATTTAGTTAATTTTTAGGGGAATTGACCAGTAAATCTTGTTTTGTAGACTTGTAATCCATAAGGTCCTAAATGCTTTTTTGGTAATTGAGTGGTCCCTTAAATTATTTGTTAACTATTTTGCCATTGTTAGTACAGTTGAGGATAAGTGGTGTGGTTATGTAACGGGAAGGTGGTAGGGTGTTTGTGTGTCACGTTGTTCGAAAAGCGCACTAGTAGCTTTTTAAAAGTTTGGTTATTTTTAACACGCGCAGTGTGGGATGTGAATTCCTTACTAATTGTTTTTTGACGTATGACGTGAAGACACACAGTAATTCAATCAAATTGAATCCGCCACGTTAGAGTGTCATATGTCACGTTTAGGAAAAATACATTAAGGAGTTTTTATGTATAGAGAAGGTGGTGAGGTGTTTGCGTATCATGTTATTCGAACAGTACGCTAATAGCTTTTTAAATTTTGATTGTTTTTAACACGCATGAGACGTGAATTTCTTATTAATTGTTTTTTGGCACGTGACATGAAGACATGTAGTAATTTAATCAAATTGGGTTCGCTACGTCACGTCTAAAAAAAGTACACTAAGGAGTTTTTTTTTTTTTTTAGTGTCACATCATACCTACCACGTTGTTACATTTGGAAGTAATAGTTTTAGCCTAAAAGCAAAAAAAGTTACTTAATAAATCAGAAAACCTATAACCTATATCAAAAAGTCAGAGATTCTTTTTTCTCTCTACTTTTTTCACATTTTTTCGTAAAAAATTTAAAAGTTATTCAAAATATACAAGTTTTTTTTACCTCATATTTTAGCCAGAAAAGGCAAAAAGTTACTAAGCCTGTTCCCAAACGAGACCTAAGAATGAGTAAAAAATTTAGAGTGTCGCATCATACTTGCCTTGTTGTCCCATTATTGAAGTGTCATATTAATACTTGCCATATTAGACTATCACATCTCACCTGTCACACATTCCAAAAAAGAAAAACAAACTTTCCCAATTAATTAGTGAGGATATATCTATTTAATCAATACTCATCTACGTTTGAAAAAGGACTTGCTAATTACACACTATATTTAATAAGGACATCTTAATCAACCATTTAAAATGTGAGACCAAATAATACGAAAGTTCTCAAAATAGGTTTTTCCAATAAATTTTTCTAATTTTTAACATATTTAAATTTATTACATTTTATTACTTATCCGTCTATAACATGAGTTTACGCAGTAATCATTGTTGCATTTGTGTGATGAAATTCTATGGATAAGTTTTTTTACTAAAAATCCCAATATTGAATCAATATTCATAATTGAGGGCTAAATTGAAACATATGGTACGAGAGACTGAAATAAAAGTAGAGGGGCCAACAGTGTAATTTACGACTTTACAAAGGCCGATCTTTTACGTTGACAGTGAAGACCCGGGAGCTTCTATTTACACACACCTATTCTCTTTTTTACATATTTTTTTTAATAAATAATTGATTTGGAAGTAGATTTTAAAAAATAAGTAATTGGTTCGGAAGTAGCTCTTCAAAAATAAATAATTAGTTTAGAAGTAAATTTTCAAATTTTTATCATTTTTTTGACATTTAACTTCCGAATGTGTTTATTTGACGTCTATAATAGTAACTTTACTTCAAAAAAAAAATTTATAAGAAAAATAATTTTTATGAGGCGTGTGCAAAGAGGGGAAAGGGGATGCGTAAATAGAAGCTCCCGTGAAGACCCAAAACCAGCTATGGAGGAGGAGAGTTCAAGCAACCACCACCCAGACCAACCATGGAGGGTCCTTGAATTCTACAGTGGTATTGGTGGAATGGTACTCCTATTCTCTCTCTCTCTCTCTCTCTCTCTCTCTCTATAGATATACATTTCTATATGCTACATATGTATATACAGTGTGTGCTTATGTAATTTAGTTCAAGCTTCTTCTTTTATGGCGGCAGAGATACTCGATCATGAAGGCTGGTGTGAACGCAACGATTGTCGAAGCTTTCGACATCAACGACGTAGCAAATGATGTTTATGAGTACAATTTTGGCCACCGACCCTACCAGGTATATTCTCTTCTATCTCACAATTAACATTCAGTATTTATTGTTGACGAATTCTAGATACATACACATAGAGAGAAAATGTATGTATGTATGTATCAATTATGGTTATCATGGTTTAAACTATGGTCTCTCCTTCTTGTCTGTCATGCCTGCAAGGTGTTTGTCCTTTGGTCTCTGATAAAATGTTTGAAGGAAAGAAAGAAAGAAAAGAGAGAAATTGTACGGTAACGGTTATTTAGATCATTTGTTTGGCTTGGCTTGGATGGATGGATGGATGGGGCAAGATTCTCATTGCTTGTAAACCATATTTTATGTGAGGGATGGTAACTCAACCCAAAATTTTCAGTTACAATACTTGTCTGCCCGACAGTGGGTTCAGGTGTTATTGTTAGGGGGAAGGGTAGGTTTGCGGGGATAAACAACAAACCTGACATGGGTTGGAGGTATTTTTCCCCAGCTACAATGAATCCATATCCTCTAAAGTGAGTTTTCCTAGAATGATCTTAAAGTGATTTTTTGAATGACGGAAATTTAATTCTACAAACATTGAAGGTACAATAGGACTAAGTTGAGAGTACAATAGTATTAATAATCACTTTAAAAAAAAAATTCAACCATACAAAAAATCACGTTACGAAAAATCACTCTAGACTCAACTACAACAGCCACCACCCTGTCACAGATTTGGAGAGGGGCACCCCTCCCTTGGGGCTAAGTCAGAGAAGTGGCACCATCTTTTACCATCAAAAGAACTCATATCATCACCTTTTGTTTACTTTTGGCTATTGTCTAAGCCAAGTCATCATCTGTCAAAGGAACTCATATCATCATCTATTTTTTACTTTTGGCTATTGTCTAAGCCATTCATATTTTACTATGCTAAAATTTAAAAGTTTTGGTGACCTGTTAGGAGCCCTTTGCATTGATTTATTTTTATTCAATCCTTCCTCACTCTTTCACAAATTTGTGAAGGGGCACCCCTCCCCTGGGCTAAGTAGGGAAAGTGGCACCCCTCCGAACCTTGAATCATATGTCAATATATGCCTAGGTCCAGCCTTTTATTTAATTATTTATTTATTCTCTTAATTTAAAAAAAAAAAATGTAATACCCATTTATCTTGTCCACTATATGGAGGATTATGGGTTTTCCGCTATTAAACATTAACTTGTTGTTTAGCCCTTGGCTGCTAAGAAATACTGATCACCCATGATCGCATTTGACCAGTTATTTATTAGAGCTTATCTAAAATGTGTTATGGTCGATATTACTTTTTTGCTGAGTTTAGGGTAACATTCAAACCCTGAGTGCTGCTGATCTTGACAGCTATCGTGCTCATGCATGGCTTCTTTCTCCTCCGTGTCAACCTTACACTCGGCAAGGTAAAATTCTTCTCTCCTCTGCTTGTTAATTTCATTTTGATTGGCAAACTGTTCTCAAACTGTTATTATTTAGGTCTTCAAAAGGGCTCGACTGATGCTCGGGCATCTTCTTTTCTCAAAATTCTTGAACTTATACCAGAAACTTCTCAACCTCCTCTCATGATATTTGTGGAGAATGTTGTAGGGTTTGAGGTTTGTATGGAGAACTTTTATCTCAATAAATAAATTCAGTTCCCTTTACATATATATTATTAACACTTTTTTTTGTTTCTTGTTTTCTTGTTTTATCTTTTTTTTCTCTCTCTTTTTTCATGTGTATGTGTTGCAGACATCTGATACGCATAGAATAATGATTGAGATATTGGCGAAAGGTGATTTTGTTACACAGGAGTTCATTCTGAGCCCATTGCAATTTGGTGTGCCCTATTCTAGGCCACGTTACTTCTGTCTGGTAGCTTCTCTTTCTCTCTATATATATATATCTATTTATATGTAGGTAGGTGTGGGCTTGTTTGTTTGTGATTCTTTGAATGGTTTGTACATGGAGTCTGTTAGTTTATTTGTTGTTAAATTTTATAGTCCCTAGTTATATGATTGTCCTTTTAAGTGAGTAGTGGCTATTCCCTTGTAAGATGTAGAAAAGGCATAGAAGAGCTGCTTCCAAGCCCCAGCCCCTGATTTGGAACAATTAGTGGGGGGGGCCATTCCGGAAATTGCATAGTTGTTTTTGAGTCAATTATTCTTTAAGTAAGTTTGCTGCTGGTTGTCAGTTTATACGGCTGCTGGTTGTCAGTTTATACGTGTGAAATATGTTTAAAGAGTTGAGAGTATTTTTGTAAATTTTCAAACTTGCTGGACATGGGTTGTTTTTTGGTTGCCCATGGCTAGTAGTTGGGTAATGTTATTAGGTTTCTATTTATAGATTTTAGTTGGTCCAGAAGGGCTTTAAAATTGAAGTTTGTTTCTCATTTTGGAGTTATAGTTTTGGTTAAAAAAATAGTGGTAAAGCCCTCTATGATTAGCCAATATTTCAATTTTAACGAAGAACAAGGTAAAGATCATTTTCACTAGCTTTAAAGCTTTCCATGATTGTGTGATGCAATTCTAACAATAAGTTTGATTCCTAAGGGATTTAAGGAGTGATTCTTAATCCTAGAGGTGTCCTTTCCTTTCCCTTCTACCCTTTGATTTTCACACTTTTAAACCTTTAAAACCCAGAGAGGCCAGAACCAGATCAACCTTACCTAATAAACCATCGGAGAAGCCTAATCCATCTCTCTTTCTATCCTACAACTATAAGTCTATATAATTATTAACACATAAGTAGAACCTAAAATATGCAAAAGGTACTATTTGTAATTGGTCAATACTATGCGCAGCACCTGGGAGAGGACCTTTTCTTTAATTAACTTGGTGTCTAGCTGATTGATGGCTATTTAGCAAATATATGGCCAGAGAGAGTTTTTATTGCTGTTGGAAGGATATTGTATTCTGGCATTGTAGATTAACATGTAATCTGTACTATTTACACTGCAGGCCAAAAGAAAAGCTTCTTCCTTTCAATCTCCACCTGTGAATAACCAGCTGTTTTGGTCTCCAAGCCCATTGTTCGAGCTCGAGGCTAACAATATAGTTAATGAAAGTAATCAACCACAAGAGAGCTGCGATCAGTGGCTGCAAGCTTGTGAGCCTATAGAAAATTTTCTTGAGTTCAAGAATCCTAGCAATCAAATGGAAATGGGATCTGGCTTCTTGCACACAACCGTGGTTTCTACAAATATTTCTGAAAGTGATGAAGGAAATGGATCTGATGTTACTGCTGTAAGCCAGTACTTTGTACCGTTTAGCTTGATAGAAAGATGGGGAAATGCGATGGGTATCCTAGTTTTTTCTTCTAATTGCCGATATAATTCTTCATAATTATATTATATTTGTTCCATTGAATAACTATGTCTCCCTGTGAAATTTCTTTAAAGAATATAGATATTGTCTATCCTGTTTCAAAGCGCTGCTGTTGTTTTACAAAAAGCTACTATCGATATGTTAAGGGTACTGGCTCCCTTTTGGCAACTGTCCAGGTCAGCTTTCTTTGCAAACCTGCTGAGCCTTTTGTTTAATGTATGAGTGAATGTGGCTGTGAGTGTGTATGCAGGCATATGATGTTACTAATTAATGAGGAGACTACGTGGGCTTTACACTTCATGCTTATTGCCCATACTTCTTTAGCAGTGCACCTAGTTTGTATATAATCAGTGCTTTAACAATTGAGTCTGTGTAGGGACACACCATTTTCTACCTTCATATTCTACCACCTTCTCACCATTTCTGTGGGGTGCAAAAATTTTGTATACTTTGCAAATTGTGCATAGTGGGTTGTTCCCCCTTCTTTGGTGCCTTTCAATGAAATACTGATAAAGAAAATGACATTACATGCTTATTTGTTATTATGAATTATGGTATTTGTTTTATCATGAAATTAGCTAAAATAAAAAACATGCAGCCAAAGACCAAGGATGAAGCATCTTCATTGGAGGAGCAATGCCTAAGATATTTTACCCCAAGGGAGGTAGGTAGATTTTAATTTAATTTCTCAGGTAGCTTCTGGTTTATCGTACGTCAGTTTTTTGTATTGATTGAAACAAGTTATTTTCTATGGATTTTAGGTTGCCAATCTGCATTCCTTTCCAAAGGATTTCTCCTTTCCTCAAACAATAAGCCTTCGACAACGGTATGTTTTCAATATACTAACAATTCATAATATATGTTTTCAATGCCATACAAAAAAATAAAAAAAATAAAAAAAAACCCTATACACCTCACGGTGTGCCAAAATGCTCTATAAAATCTAAAAATTGGTCGAGAGAGAGAGGTTATAATTCCCAACTCTGAATTATACAAGAAACTTACAAGTAGATCTGAAATATCAACTGACCTGACTCTTGAAAACCTACATGCATAGCTACACCTTGGTGACTTTTAACTTGATTGTTGTTCTCTGCAGTTATGCATTGCTGGGAAACAGTTTAAGTGTAGCTGTGGTTGCTCCATTACTCATGTACCTATTCACAGAACCGTCATGGTTGGCCAATCACAAGCTCCATTGATGCTTGAGGATGGCAATGAATACAAGTAGCCTAAGTAATCCAATGTTGCTCTAACCTTCTGAGGTTCTTACAGCTGAGACGTGAAGCCAGAGTCCCAGCCTGTGTTGTCCTAACTAAATGGTCTGAAGCTCGAAGTTCTAAAGCAGTTCTCAATTGAGAGTATAATAATTTTTGACAGTCCTGAAGTTGTTATACCAAATGAATATTACTGAAGTTGTTAGTTTGAGTTGCTAGTTTAATCTGTTGATGAATGACACAATTATAGGATTTCAGCCTGGGAAATGTCATATTAAGTGATTTTATGGGAAGTTACTATAATTGTTTCCGGGACTACCATTTAATCCAATGTTTGTGTTGTCCGGTACATGGGTTATGATTGTGCTGTTGTCCTATTCTTCGTTCTCTCATTATGATATTTTCTATTTAGGTGATTCTATTTACACCATATTTCTGTCTTGTTAGCCACATGGTCGATGCTGGAAGGGTTGGGGGCTAGGAAAGTGGGGCATTGTGGCGATTGAGAAGAGGGGGAATGCAATGATGAAATTTTTCAAGCTTATCTTAAAATTTAATTTTAATCGTTTTTGATGAATTTGGTTCATCTTTAATTTGGTAGAAACAAATATATATATATATATATATTTTAATTTAATACAAATTTGATAAAATGTAGAACACATTTTTAATTACTTTTTTTAATCAAAATTAAATTTAAATTTGATAAAGAAAATTGATGAAAAATTAGAATTATATATATTTTATAAAAAAATAAAATTATTTTAAACTCGATGATTATAATTATTAACTATTTTATTTAAAAAAAAATAAAAAATAATTTTTAACCTTTTTCTATGGTTTTGTAAAACCTTTGTTTGTTCCTTGTAAACCCTAAGGTCCCGTTAATTTTCAGAAATAGAATGGAGAGAATTCATAGTGAGGGGATTGTTCGTGAAGAGATTGATAGCTAGGAGATAAATAAAATTTGTTTTTGTTTTGATGATAGTTGTTAGTGTAGGAATTGTTAAATTATTTTTATATAAAATAATAAAACAAATAAAAAATATAAAAAAATTAAACATTAATGTTTAAAAAAAAATTCCCAATATGTAAAAAATAAAAAAAATAAAAAATGTCTAATCCCCTCATTATTTTTCTAATACCAACTCCACTTCCTCTATCTCAATCCTCCTTTCAACCTCCATCTTAATCCCCTCCTCCATCCTAATTCTTTCCTGAGCCTCCAAACAAAAACAATACTAAGGGGTTGTTTGGGGTGTCCTAAATAAGTGTACTTTTTGTCTTTTTGAACTAAAAAATTGAGGTTGAAAATATGGATGTTTGGGTTAACTTTTTGACTTTTTATGGAAAAATATGTAATAAAAAATTGTAAAAATTGATTTGTAGGGAAAAATTCGAATTGAGAATTGTACAACCGTAATTATTGACTTTTAGTGAATAGTGTTAACTTTTTAACTTTTTAAATAACATTTTAACTTTTTTGGGTGTACCCAAACTTGTCCTAACTCCATCCTAATCTCCTTCCATCCATTACAATCCAAAAACAAACGGGGCCTAAAAGAAGGACATTGGGTCTGCTCGGCGTTTCTCTTCAGAAACTAGAAAGATGAGAACTTGGTTCGTTCCTTCATCCATTGTTCCAGGGTTGATTCGTACTCGCACAACCCATATATCTTTCTTCTCATCTTCGATCTCACACTCTCAACCCCCTACCTCGATTTCAAATCCAACCTCCAAACCCATCTCAGATTCTCAAATCTACTCATTGTCATCATTATTTCTCGACAATCCCAACACAAACACTTCTTTTCCCAAGAAATCCCGTTCAGAAACTAGATTTTCTGCTTCCACCGAACCACCCAGGTGCGAATTCACCGAATCCATTTCACAAAAGAAGAGTCTTGAGCAAACCCATGTGATAAAAGTTCTGTTAAGCCAAAGGAACGACCCTGATTCAGCTTTGAATTACTTCAAATGGGCTGAGAAACAGCGCGGTTTTGCCCGTGGCATTGTTGACCCCTTTTGTGTTTTGCTCTGCATTTTGGTGGGTTCACCCAACCATCATCAAATCGCTCGTAATATGCTTAATCGATACGTTTTGGGGGATTCAAGTCCCTCTTCTTGTGTTCTTGTTGATCACTTGGTTGACTGCTCGAAAAGGTTTGAATTTGATTCAGATTCACGGATTTTTAATTATTTGTTGAATAGTTATGTTAGAGCTGGTAGATTCAACGATTCATTTGATTGTTTTGATAGAATGATTGAAAGCAATATAGAGCCATGGGTTATGTGTATAAATGTTTTTTTGACTGCACTGGTTAGGAAAAACATGATTGCAGAAGCGCGAGGTTTGTACAATAATGTAGTCTCGAGAGGAGTAAATTATGATTGTTGTACTATAGAGACAATGATGCGTGCGTGTTTGAATGATGGAAAGGCTGATGAGGCTGAACGGTACTTTTGGGAAGCTAAGGCTAGCTTCATTAAGCTTGATGCAGCGAATTACAGTACTGCTATTCAGGCTGTTTGCAGAAAACCCAATTCAAATGTGGCATGTGAGTTGTTAAATGAGATGACGAAAATGGGGTGGGTTCCTTCAGTGGGCACATTTGCATGTATAATTGGAGCTTGTGTGAAGCAAGGGAACATGGTAGATGCTTTAAAGGTAAAGGATGAAATGTTTAGTAGTGGAAAGCCAATGAATTTGATTGTTGCTACAAGCCTGATGAAGGGATATTATATGGCGGGTGATTTGGATAGTGCTTTGAATTTGTTCGATAAGATTGTTCGTGATGGACTTGAGCCAAACATGGTCACTTACTCGGTTCTGATTGAAGGATGCTTTAGAGGTGGAAAAATGGAAAAGGCATCTGAGTTATGCACTCAAATGAAACTTGCAGGTATCCAGCCAAGCGTCTATATTGTGAATTCATTGATACGGGGATTTTTGGGAGTGCATCTGTGGGAAGAGGCATTCAAGCATTTTGATGAGGCAGTTGAGTGTGGTATTGCCAATGTATTTACGTACAATAACATGATATGCTGGCTTTGCAAAGAGGGTAAGGTGGATGAAGCCTGCTGTGTATGGAAAAAGATGGTGAATGAGGGAGTGGAACCAAGTGTAGTTTCATACAACAACCTGATACTTGGTCACTGCAGAAAAGGGAATATGGACTTGGCATCACGCCTATTTTCAGAGATGCTGGGAACAGGTTTGAAAGCTAATGTACTAACATATAGTATTTTGATTGATGGATATTTTAGAAAAGGTGAGACTGAACAAGCCCTTGGCATGTTTGATCAGATGGTGGACTTGGGAATTTCCCCTACTGACTTTACATTTAATACATTTATCAATGGTTTGTGCAAAGTTGGCCGCACATCTGATGCAATGGATATGCTGAATAAATTTGTAGAGAAGGGTTTTATCCCAAATTGTATGTCTTACAACAGCATTATAGATGGTTTTATCAAGGAGGGTGACATCACCTCTGCATTGGCTGTTTATAGAGAGATGTGTGAATGTGGGGTTACCCCCAATGTTGTCACTTACACCAGTTTGATTCATGGGTTTTGCAAAAGCAATAATATTGATCTTGCTTTGAAAATGTGGAATGAGATGAAAAAGAAGGGTCTTCAATTGGATGTCACTGCATACGGTGTCCTCATTGATGGATTTTGCAAAAGAAGAGACATGGAAAACGCATGTGAACTCTTCAACGAACTCCTTGAAGTTGGTTTATCTCCTAATGCAGTTGTCTATAGTAGTATGATCAGTGGCTTCAGAAATCTAAATAACATGGAAGAAGCACTTTCCTTGCATAAGAAAATGATCAATGAGGGAATCCCATGTAATTTGGCAACATACACCACATTAATTGATGGTTTGCTAAAACAGGGGAAAATACTTTTTGCATCAGAATTATACACCGATATGCTTTCCAATGGCATTGTGCCTGATGAGGTCACATATACTGTCCTGGTACACGATCTTTGTAATAAAGGGCAGCTTGAGAATGCACACAAGGTATTGGAAGAGATGGATAAAAAGAGCATGGCTCCTAATGTTCTTATTTATAATACATTGATTGCTGGGTACTTCAAGGAGGGGAATTTGCAAGAAGCTTTTAGATTGCATGATGAGATGCTTGACAGAGGTGTTGTACCTGATGATACAACTTACGATATTCTTGTAAGTGGAAAATTTAGAGGGATTAAATTCCATGTTGGTGCCTCAAGTGTCTAATAACCAGTAGAACGGTTGTCATCTACAACCTACCACCAGAGTTTATTTGGTCTCTCAAAGGAGAAAATTATATGCGGTTGTGATATTTGTCATTTTCATGTCTGCAGCTCTGTCTGAGGAGGTAACATTCTTTTGTCACAATCATATAGTACTTTTGAATTTGTCGGCACACTGGTGGGTTGTACATGACTTGTGTCTCTGCTATTTTCTGCTTCTTTCTTCTAGGTTGAGTGCTTTTGTCCCTCCTTGGCTAATCAAGACCAAAAAACCAAAGATTGGCACATATACTTCCAAGCTTAACTGGATCTTTTCAGTCCTTTAAAGGTATAAATCATAACTCCACTGCGTTTTTTCCATCTACAGTTCGTTAATGTGGTTGTTATGATTGTGTCCATTTATGATATCTTCATTTTGGTGGAGGAAATGCTACTTTATTGCATAGTTGCTGGAATTGCCTACTAGGGTGACATTTTTGCTCTAGAACTGTGATTCCATGGTTTAGAGCTGGCAACAAGTTAGAACCATGTTCCCCTCGAGATAGAATCATGATTACAATTGGGATAGGACCTTTCCAAAGCCTTGGAAAGCGTGAATTTGAACTATGGTTCCTAATTTTTAAAGATGAATCCCAATTCCAGTTTCAATTCTTTTGTGCAAATCAGGACCTTAAATCCCATTGATTGGGTTACTGTTTTCTTCCCTGCCTAGACTTATTTACTTTTCTTTGATATTACATTCGTGTGTGCCTGAAATTTGGGTGGTGAATGGTCTATATCTGTAGTTACAAAATTAGCACCTTGTTTCTTTTTTGCCTAACACGATATATTTTTTGGTGTGGATATTTTCTCTTCAGCGATGCTCTGTTGGAATCATATATTGGTTAATTAATGTCAGGCCCAAAGGGTTTCCAGGACTTGCTCTGTTTTGCCAAATTCAAGGAGATGGATTACATTTGATGTTTTTGGTTTAGGGTTCTCCTCAACTTGAACTGCCCTTCTGAGTTATCATGCTGCCATTTATCGGACACTCTCCTCCAGGTAAAACAAAGGCAAATAACCAGATTATGTATATACCTATTCTATTATATACAGCACACAATTCAAGAGCTTTGTCACACTTTCTTGTTTTCCAAAATACCCAAAAAATTGGTGACTGCTAAAACTCCACATCGAGCAATTGCTGAATAGTTTTCAAATTCAATCTCCATTTGTTAAACAGCCCAAAAATTCTGATGTACAATTGCAAACGCTTGTAGATGTATGTATTTTCTGCCTATGTGGGCGTTAGTGATCATTTTTCCTAAAAAAGTTGCCTCCCAGAAGATGGGATATGGGAAATGCTTCAATTGGCTGGGCATGATACAATTGAAGAGTGATTTGCTACTGTCAACTTCTTATATTGTACAAGATCTTTTCTTTCTTTTTCTTTTTCTTTTTTATATATATTTTTTATCCTCTGTGTAGATCAGGATAAAGGAGGTTGGATATAGAAAATGAGACAATGAAAGAAAAACAAAGCTGTATGCAATAGCCTGAATGAAACTTGCTGTTCAGAATTGATAGATACATTATCCGTCTCACCATACAAAATCTTCCACTGTTTTGTTTGAGGAACTTGAATGAAATCCAAAGACTACCATAAATTTCTCTCCATTCTCATCTTTTCATTTTCTTGGGAAAAGAAGGAAGAATGGGAGAAGGGTTTCACATAATGTAAAACATAACATGCACAATCGGAATTAATGAACATGAAGGAGAAGCAAATAATAGCAAAGCAAATAAAGAGAAGATTTCATTGTCAACAAGAAACTAGCATACTACACATTGTACTAGTCGGAAAACATGAAAAGTATCACGTGGCAAATACATACATATTCCCTACGAACCGAATCAAATCAAGTACGAAACAACAAAATAATAATGACTATAGACAAGACGAACGTAACAATTTGTAGGAGATGCAAAGAGTGCTGCAGGTTGATAATGTCAGCCCTTAACTGGAAGACCATGTCCTTAAGTGATTGTTGAGTGTCAAGCATGGATGTTTGGCCAAATTCGTCACACCAGCCAATCCAAGAACGACATGGCTGAATAGACACATGTATTAGTGTACTTCTAAAACATGCAAATGGACTTGTGCATGTGAATACTCACCACTGCACGAGGGCATTGGTAGTAGGCACGACCTGGATTTCTTGAAGATCTGGAAATCTTCATAACACACATCCCAAAGCAACAGGCACAGAACGGCATTGTACGCAGTGACGCGGGCAGAGGAAACAAACGAAGCCATCGTCTATTTTGGGAATAACCATAGATGAAAGTAATGAAATGACAACATGGATAGGGTTTACAAGTTCTCTTATATATCAAATTCGTCTTGTGTGGACATAGTGTCTGTGTGCAATTATGCGTGAGATTAATTTGTTAGTATACTTCATTTCTTTATAATACCTTACTTCTACAATAATGGAAATTTTCAGACAAAGCCTTTCAAGTGCCGCCAGTAATTTGATTAGATTGTAAAGTGTGTGTGTGATTATTTTCACAGGTAATCAAATGTTGTTGTTTTTACTGGCCAATAGTTTACATTTCTTACTACCACAAATGGGACTCATGTACATATTAGCAGAAACAAGAATGTATAAATATAATCTAATAATTGTTAAACATTAATTTCAACAACTGTTTTTGGGGGTGAAAAGTTTTTTTGCAAAACATGAAAACACATGAAAAAAAATTTCCTTTTAATAAACAGTCACTATAATTATTTTAAGCAACAAAAAATTCTCTTATTATTTTTTTTCCTCTTCCACAAGTGTCTGGATAGGTGAGGCAGTTGTGACCTTTTACAGTTTGTAGGTAATTTCATACTTCAGAATAACAAGGATCGATTTAATAATTGAGGAGTAGAACAATTCTGTGTTTCAATTATCAATTTCAGTAAAAATTACTAAAAAATTCACGAAAACAGAGGCCACAAATTTCAGGGGAAAAGATGAGAGAAATACAAAATAGAGGCCAGAAATTTCACCACATGAACGAACAAAGAGGGGCAAAGAGGACAGAAAATTAATACAGACACAATACGAACTTTGGCAAATGGTTGGCAAACCCATATAAGTGCAAACACAAATTCATATGCCAATCCGAAGTATGTAAGCCAAAAAAAAGGTCAACAATGTTAACAAGGGGATTTGGTACGGGTTTTGTACATGGGGAAAATAGTCACAAACGGAGTTATTACCTTCTACTTTAGGGGAAGCGGCCTGAAATGGTGAAAATCTGTTCGGCGGTGGTGCAGATCTGGACGCCGGCTGGTCCTTTCCGTCCGATACAGGTGATACTATAAGGAGGAGGTGGTGGCGGAGCTCCGGTGTCAGCGTGACGGACAGTCGTGTGTTGGGACGGCTTCGGTGATGTTGCAAGGGGGAGGTTGTGGCCGACCTCCGATAGTCGGCGGTGTGTGCGTTATGGACTGTTGCGCCTTTAATGCCGATTATGTACGCGTGTGTACGGAGAACAAGAGGAGATGTTGAGGTGAGAATGTGAGGTGCGAAGTTCTATGCCCTAGCTCTATTATTCCCTCATTCTGCGAGGAAAAGGACAAAAAAAAGGGGCATTTCAGTCTTTTTAGCCTCTGAATAGTGTTGTTTTCCCGCCAAAATAATTGTGAACAGTATAAACTTTGACTTTTTGCCTTTTATCCAAACACCTACTAAGGATGAGTAAAAATTTTAGAGTGTCACATCATACCTGCCATATTGTCTCATCGTTGGAGTGTCATATTAATACCTGCCACATTGGGGTATCACACCACACTTGTCACACATTCCAAAAAAAAAAAAAAAAAAAATTCTCCAATTAACTAGTGAGGGTATATATGTCTAGCCAATACCCATCCACGTTTGAAAAAGGACTTATTGGTCACACACTACACCTAATAAGGACTCCTTAATCAACCATTTAAAATGTGAGACCAAATAGTACAGAAATTCCCAAAATAAGACTTTTCAATAAATTTTCTTAATTTTTAACATATTTAATATTATCTATCACATTTTATTACTTGTCTGTATATAACACGAGTTTTACGTTAGTAATGCTATTAATACTTGATGCATTTGTGTGATGAAATTTTATGGATAAACTACTCAAATCATTAAAAATGATTAGTTAAAAAATTAAGTTTTTTATTAAAATACCCAATAAACATGGACAAATAATTAATCAATATTGAATCAATATTCATAAATGAGGGCTAAATTGAAACATATGATATGAGAGACTGAAATAAAAGAAGAGGGCCAACAGTGTAATTTGCGATTTTACAAAGACCGATCTTTTACGATGACAGTGAACACCCAAAAAGAGCTATGGAGGAGGAGAGTTCGAGCAACCACCACCAAGACCGACCGTGGAGGGTCCTTGAATTCTACAGTGGTATTGGTGGCATGGTATTCCTAATCACCCTCTCTCTCTCTCTATTTATATACATTTCTATATGCTACATATGTATATAGAGTGTGTGCTTGTGTAATTTAGTTCAAGCTTCTTCTTTTATGGCGGCAGAGATACTTGATCATGAAGGCTGGTGTGAACGCAACGATTGTCGAAGCTTTCGACGTCAACGACGTAGCAAATGATGTTTATGAGTACAATTTTGGCCACTCACTCTACCAGGTAATATTGTCTTCTGTTTCACAATTAACACTTAGTATTTATTGTTGATGAATTCTAGATACACACACATAGAGAGAGTATGTATGTATGTATGTATCAATTATCGCTATCATGGTTTAAACTATGGTCTCTCCTTCTTGTCTGTCATGCCTGTAAGGTGTTTGTTCTTTGGTCTCTGATAAAATGTTTGAAGGAAAGAAAGAAAGAAAAGAGAGACATTGTACGGTAACGGTTATTTAGATCGTTTGTTTGGCTTGGATGGATGGATGGATGGATGGGGCAAGATTCTCATTGCTTGTAAAACCATATTTTATGTGAGGGATGGTAACTCAACCCAAAATTTTTAGTTACAATATTGGTATGCCCGACAGTGGGTTCAGGTGCTATTGTTAGGGGGAAGGGTAGGCTTGAGGGGATAAACAACAAACCTGACAAGGGTTGGAGGTATTTTCCCCCAGCTACAATGAATCCAAATCCTCTAGAGTTAGGGTCATTTTTTGAATGACTGAAATTTAATTCTACAAACGTTGAAGGTACAATAGTACTAAGTCGAGGGTACAATAGTATTGATAATCACTTAAAAAAAAATCTCAACCATATGAAAATCACTCTAGACTCAACTACAACACCCACCACCCTGTCACGGATTTGGAGAGGGGAACCCCTCCCTTGGGGCTAAGTTAGAGAAGTGGCACCATCAAAAGAACTCATATCATTACCTATTTTTTACTTTTGGCTATTGTCTAAGCCAAGTCATCATCTGTCAAAGGAACTCATATCATCATCTATTTTTTTACTCTTGGCTACTGTCTAAGCCATTCATATTTTACTACGCTAAAATTTAAAAGTTTTGGTGACCTGTTAGGAAGCCCTTCACATTGATGTATTTTTATTTATTCCTTCCTCACCCTTTCACAAATTTGCAAAGGGGCACCCCTCCCTTGGGCTAAGTAGGGAAAGTGGCACCCCCTCCGAATCTTGAATCATGTGTCAATATATGCTTAGGTTCCAGTCTTTTATTTTATTTATTTTTTTCTCTTAATTTTTAAAAAAAATGTATTACCCATTTATCTTGGCAACTGCATGGAGGATTATAGGTTTTCCGCCATTAAGCATTAATTTGTTGTTTAGCCCTTGGCTGCTAAGAAATATTTATTACCCATGATCGCATTTGACCAGTTCTTTGTTAGAGCTTATCTAAAATGTGTTAAGATCAATATTACTTTTTTTGCTGAGTTTAGGGTAACATTCAAACCCTGAGTGCTGCTGATCTTGACAGCTATCGTGCTCATGCATGGCTTCTTTCTCCGCCTTGTCAACCTTACACTCGGCAAGGTAAAATTATTATCTCCTCTGCTTGTTAATTTCATTTTGATTGGCAAAGTGTTCTCAAACTGTTATTATTTAGGTCTTCAAAAGGGCTCGGCTGATGTTCGGGCATCTTCTTTTCTCAAAATTCTTGAACTTATACCAGAAACTTCTCAACCTCCTCTCATGATATTTGTGGAGAATGTTGTAGGGTTTGAGGCTTGTATATCAATAAATAAATTCAGTTCCGTTTACATATATATATATATTATATTAACACTTTTCTTGTTTTATCTTC
Organism: Camellia granthamiana; assembly: GCA_036172215.1. Classification (NCBI taxonomy): domain Eukaryota; kingdom Viridiplantae; phylum Streptophyta; class Magnoliopsida; order Ericales; family Theaceae; genus Camellia; species Camellia granthamiana. The sequence continues at coordinate 14,241,428 of CM069916.1, forward strand.
TTTTTTCATGTGTATGTGTTGCAGACATCTGATACGCATAGAATAATGATTGAGATATTGGCAAAAGCTGATTTGGTTACACAGGAATTCATTCTGAGCCCATTGCAATTTGGTGTGCCCTATTCTAGGCCACATTACTTCTGTCTGGTAGCTTCTCTTTCTATATATATATATGTGTATATTTATATGTAGGTAGGTGTGGGTTTGTTTGTTTGTGATCCTTTGAATGGTTTGTAGATGGAGTCTGTTAATTTATTTGGTGTTAAATTTTATAGTCCCTAGTTATATGATTGTCCCTTTGAGTGATTAGTGGCTATTCCCTTGTAAGCTGTAGAAAAGGCATAGAAGAGTTGCTTCCAAGCCCCAGGCCTTGATTTGGAAAAATGAGCGGGGGGCCCATTCCAGAAATTGCATAGTTGTTTTTGAGTCAATTATTCTTTTAAGTTTGCCGCTGGTTGTTAGTTTATATGTGCGAAATGTGTTTGAAGAGTTGAGAGTATTTTGGTAAATTTTCAAACTTGCTAACATGGGTTGTTTTTGGTTGTCCATGGCTAGTAGTTGGGTAATGTTATTAGGTTTCTATTTATAGATTTTAGTTGGTCCAGAAGGGCTTTAAAATTGAAGTAAGTTTCTCATTTTGGAGTTATAGTTTGGTTAAAAAAATAGTGGTAAAGCCTTCTATGATTAGGCAATATTTCAATTTTGACAAAGAAAAAGGTAAAGATCATTTTCACTAGCTTTAAAGCTTTCCATCATTGTGTGATGCAATTCTAACAATAAGTTTGATTCCTAAGGGATTTGAGGAGTGATTCTTAATCCTAGAGGTTTCCTTTCCTTTCCCTTCTACCCTTTGATTTTCACACTTTTAAGCCTTTAACCCAGAGAGGCCAGAACCAGATCAACCTTACCTAATAAACCATTGGAGAAGCCTAATTCATCTCTCCTTCTATCCTACAACTATAAGTCTATATAATTATTAACACATAAGTAGAACCTAAAATATGAAAAAGGTACTATGTGTAATTGGTCAATACTATCACTACAAAAACAATGAACCTTTGCCGACTAATTTTGGCGACTAAAACATTTTGAGTCGCCAAAAGTATAATATTTGGCGACTAAAAATTAATTTGTCGGCATTGGTTCAAATATATAGCTACTAAAATATTTTAGTCGATAAATATTTATAATTGGCGACTAAATTTCAATTTAGTCGGCAAAATTTAATTTTTTAGCGACTAAATAGAAGATTTGTCGCTGTTAGTGTACATTTTAGGTGAAAAAAATAAATTTTATCTGTAATATTGCTTTTTGCCGACTAAATTATAGCTTAGTCGCGAAAGGTGACATTTAGCGACCAATATGTTCGTCGCTGTTAAGTGATAGTTGGCTACCAAAAGATTTTAGTTGGCAAAATTTATTCCTTTTCCGACTAAAATTTAAATTAGTCGCTAAAAGGTTGAAATTTCAACCCGCGCCACTTCTTTTATTGCTGCGCGCGCGTTGATCTGCTTGGCAACAGTGTATCACTCACAACTTCACAACAGTGTATCACACACACACCTTACCAAATCTCACACAAATCAGCCCCTCTCACCGTAGCCTACCGTACGGGTGCCATTGTGACGGCCACCGCCACCGCCACCGGCGCAACTCACCACCGTCGCAGCTGCACATCACAGGTTCTCTCTCTCTCGCTTTCGCGCTCTGCTTCTCACTCTGTCTGTGCGTCCGTCTCTCGCTCTCTCACTCTATCTCCCACAATCTATACTTCTGCTGTATTCATATATATATATACACATATATATGTATGTGCAGTTTTTGTTTTTGTGTTTTTTATTATATATATTTGTAATAAGCAGAGTTATATATGCACCTTATTTGCTTTAGGGTTTCAATTTCTGGATGTTTACTCTTGCTTGAAACTCTCACTTTGTTGACCCATTTTTAGAGTGAATTTGATGCACCTTACTTGTTTTACGGTTTCAATTTCTGGGTATTTGATACATTGTGCCTTTTGCTGTCTTATTTTGTAAACTAGCAGATAGATTGGGGAAGATATATATATATATATGGGGCAAAGAGAATCTGGTGTAGGAGCTGTACTATTCTTTCTGGCACTGCATCACCTACTTTTCAAGAGAGTGAAATATCAGTACATAGGTTAAAGGCCACTTTATATCGTAGTTTCACTTTTGGCTTAGAGGAAAATTTGTGGAACATCTTTTGCTCTTTTAGATTTTTTGGGAGAGCTTTCTTTTGGAGAGGGTTTATAGTTTATTTTATTTTATTTTATTTATTTATTTATGTAACTTTTTTTCTTCTTTTGTTGGTATATGCCCCATCTGGCATGGTTGAATAAAATTACTTCATAAAAAGTGTGTGTGTATCCTCCATGTTATCTGGATATGCTTTCTCTCCATGTGATTGACAGAAACTTGTATGTTGTGCATGTGCAGTTTCCTGTTGAATGCTCTCTTCCCTGGATGCTGGTGGATCATATGATTGAGTCCCAAAATGCAGGTCTTCTGGAGAGTGTTTTAATGCCATTTGACATCTATAATGATTCTGCTCAGCAAGCATTAGTTATTCTCAAGCAACGCTTTCTCTATGATGAAATTGAAGCTGAGGTGATTGAATAAAATTGAAAAAAGTGAAGTTTTTCTTGTGAAGATTCTTTGATGATTTTTGTCTATTTTGTGGAGGTTTTTCTTGTGCATGGAAAATCTGCATATAATATGTCTTCCATTGTCATACAATCTGAAACTTTTTGGTGAACTTCCAGCATCAAAGCTAATATTTAATGGAGGTGCGCAAGGATTGAAGTTTTGTTTTGGTGTTCCATTTGGTCAGCTTTGAAATGGAAAAGTTTCAGAAAAGTTTTGAATCATAAGAGAAATGAAAAAAAAAAAAAAACTTTATAAAATGCAATGAAATGTTTGGAAACAAACTTTAAAATCCATCCACACACACATATTTATATATATGTATAAGATCAACAATTGATTAAATGAACACGTTTGAGGTCTTTCGGTAATGGCTAAAGGTTAAGAACGATGTTCAACGAAGGTCAAATAAATATTGAATTTAATAAACAAAAGTTTAAAGGATTTATTTGGGGATATGGAGTTTGCCTCTAGAAAATGTATGGCAGGTTCTATTAGTTGTAGATAAGAAAAAGAAGAAAGTGCTTGTGAGAACAAGAAATCTCCACTCCGAGCTTCAAACTCACTATGAGTGTCTCAATGACGTGTATTTTATTCAGTTGTGAATATTTTGTTTTCTTTTTTAGGTGGTTCATTGTTTTGATATATTTGTTTCAAAGCTGTGTGAGACGATTTTTACCTATTACAAAAGTTGGGCAGCAAGGTATGCTCTTGCTCTGTGGTTTGCACCTGTCCTATTAAAATTGTTTTATCTTACTATTTCTTTCTTTCTTTTTTGTTTTTTTGGGTTATGAAATTCTTAAGTGAGCTACTTGATCCATCATTCCTTTTGCCCTGGATAATGGGGAAAAGTTTTCTATCCAACCTATGAGATTCACTGCACTACCTAACCTTGGTTAGGAAAGAAAAGAGGGATGAGTATGCGAGAAGAAAAAACAAAAGGAGAAGGGCAATACGATGATAAGGAAAGGGAATAGAGAGCAAGTGTAGCTGGCTATAGGGTTTCTTAAATTGCAGGCAACCCGCCAAAGTGCCAAAACCAGGTATATAAAGGAAAAAACCTTAAGAATCTTGCCATTTTTTTCTCAACCTATGTATCATCATCTCATGTAATCTTATGTCTCATGTCAGTTAGTTAATCATATTTGTACTGCAACTAGCACTTTAAAAGCTTAAGGGTGTGTCAACATTCACACATCATAAATACCCTAGTATGAACTGAAAAAGAATGAACAGAAATTATATTTCTGGGTTCTGTCTTATACATATTTTATTGTAATTGAATAAACCTGAGCAACTGTGTTGCGATCTTAATTTTCTTAAATGGCTGAAATTTCATTTTCCCACCCCCAGTTAAGATTTCTAGTTGTGGTTTTCTCTAACTTTCTCTGGCTGATCTGTTTCAGATAACTACCCTTGAACCAATGATTACAGGACTGCAAGATGCATTGCCAAAATCAATTGGACAGGCCACTTTCGATGGAGGAGTAACAGGTAGCTCAGAGTAGAATATAATTTTGCCTAAAATATTTAAGTCGTATCTTTTCCTTGGATTTAAGTTTATTTGTATGTACATCAAGTTGTTTGAGGCTTGTCAAAGAACATCTTAACTGGGGGTCAAAATCAGAACTCAAAGCAGAGGTTCTTCGTGGAATAAAGGAGATTTATTATACTGGATGGGGCTTCTTGATATTGTTCTGGTGAGTTTCATGCATTATTTTTTCGTTATACCTTTAAAAACCTCATAAGAGGGTGGGAAGTAAATTTCATTGCACTAACATATATATTAAATTAGTGAACAGGCAAATGTCGGACGACCAAGTGTATTTGTTGAATTTATAACTGAGATTATTCGGTAAAATATTGAATCCAATTAAATGAAAATAGTAGTATAAATGTCTCTTGATAGGTACACAGTAGAACAATTAAGCAAAGAGCTTAAGTTAAAAAGTTTCTGCACTCTACTCTCATACAAAAGTTAGTTGATGACATGAAAAACTATTTTTTCTTTGTAATGCAATTTACTCTTTATAGATTGATAGGGAGAGATATGATTGCTTAATCTGTAAAGACTAAATTATAATGATCAATTGCATCTCTCCCTATAAGGTCAATTATAACGATCTCAAATGTCTGATTAATAGCTATGTTATTTGATAGAAGAGTCTAGATCAGAGCTTACTAGGTTGATTTGTAATAATGTAGTGTATCAAATTTTTAACTGCAAGCTTCTCACAGTTCTTGTCTCACATGTGCTACAGAGAGAAGTAGATATCACGCATTTCATGCAAACAGCCCCATGGTTAGGCTTGATTCCTGGTGCAGATGGGCAAATATTGCAGTCCCAAGATGGGGGAGATAGCCCTATCGTCACTCTCTTCAAATCAGCAACTTCTGCAGCTGTGTCAAACCCAGGGTTCTCAAATCCAACAGCATTCTACACCATATCAAAACAGGCAGAAGCTGCTGGTGCGTAGTTGCCTGCCATCTCTCCTTGAATGAATGATTTATTGGGGAGCTTCATTTATGTACACATGTTTTTTCTAAGTTCACATTATTTTTTTCTTTGGATATCAACTACCGAATGAAATCTAGTGACACTAGTCTGGATATTTGACAGTTTAAAACGACAATATTTTATTTGCATACTCAACATGGATATTTTTTCATTTCTTGAAGCTTAGTGCTAACTATATACTTTTCGACTAATCTGAACCTCTCTATAAATCATTTCTTGAAGCTTAGTGTGATATACTTTATTGACATAGCTTTGCACTATAATAAGCTCAGATGCTCTTATGTTCTTGGTGTTCACCATAGTGGCAGGCATACTATTTCTTTATTGATTTCTTTCTACTTTGGGAACATTAGTGTTTCACTTATGCTACCCATACGTAGTTTGAAACAGTCTTTGCTCCTTTCTGTTTTTCTGGATAAGAAATGGTTGTCCATTATCTGTTGTCTTCAGTTAAGGTTATTCAAGATTTGTACTGCTCATGTATGTATAGCCTACAGGATCCAAACTTTTTGAGTGTATAGGGTTTACCTTTGTTTGGTGCTTTGTCAATAATATTCTACTCATAAAAAAGGGCCTCCTTGAGAAGTGGTTACAGAGTTATTAATGTGAGAAAGGTTTAGAGGTCAATGGTGGCCTCAAAGTTTGGGTGTGTTTGGTGTGACTGGTCTATGTAACTATGTTTGAGGTGACTATGTCCAGTTGTAGGATGAGTTCCTCATGCATGTTCATTTCCTATGGTGGCTTTTTTTCTTGATTGAGGAAAGAAAGTCTGGTTAGGTTTAGTCAAGGAAGAGAGCAGGAAATGGAACAGGAAAATGCTTAAGCTGATAAACAAATACAACTTCATTATTTATTTCATAAATAGTATTGACAATTATGTTAAAATAATCTTTGGTTGTATATTTTGGTTGAAAATATACATTGCTCTTATAGTAGTACCATATGAAAAATTTTGAACTTCGAGTTTTCAGTAACTAGCAATTTGATTGTTTCATGTTTGTGTACCTCGTTTTGTAGTAAGATAAAACATAATAGATATCTTCTTGTGTTCCTAATCTGATGAGGCTCAACTCAACTGCAGGAGTATCTGGAGGGTCTGTTCAAGCATCACCAAGCAATCATGAAGTGCTAGGTGATTCAGTAGCCTGGGGTGGTTGTACTATAATACCTACTTGGCCAGCAACTGCACTTTGAACTGTTCGATTTTTCATATCAAGTCCTCAATGTTGCAGAAGTGGAAGCTGCACCAATTATGCATACTCAGAAGTATGCTCCTTCTGTGCAGGTATAAACATTGTCTTTTATTTATAATTACTTCCTCAATTACATAGTTAATTGTTGATTTTCTTGTATTCTTGTTGATTGTTACCTCATGATATTACCGCGTATACTTTGAATGCCAGTCTATTCATAATGTCAACCTCTTTTATTGTGTTGTAGCTTGTATTTCCATCTCAATGGTTCCTCTAACTGTTCTTATATGTGGGGGGATCATTGCCCTAGTTTGAGTAGTCACCAAGTGTACCAGTGTTGCAGCCCTAACTGTCATTTACTGCTTCAAGGACTCTCATTCTATTTCATGTGATTAACCAGAAAAGCTAACGTGACATTTTTTGTCGAATTTTAAACAAAATTAAAATGATACATGGACAGTCACGAAACATAAAAATATTTTAGGGTAAATATTTTAGCCATTGGAGCTAAATAACAATGCCTCTCATGACAGCATAATACTTAAATTTCAGTCCTGGAGAAGTTGCAATTGTATAATGTTTTCCGAATCCATTGAAGAAGGGCGTTTTAGGGGCAAAAATTGAAAGCAGCCCCCGAACCGCCGTGTGGCCGACACGGGAAGCTTTCCCATGCCAAATAGGACGCGTGACAACTGACGGAATGTTATTCGGACCCATAGGTTGGGATTTAGAGCCGAATACGCCCAAAACTTAGTCGAAAAAGGGCGTTTCGGGGGCGAAAATTCAAAACAGCCCTTGAACCGCCGTGTGGCCGAAATGAACAGCTTCCCCATGCCAAATAGGACTTGTGACAACTAACGGAATGTTATTCAAATCCGTAGGTTGGGATTTAGAGATGAATATGCCGAAACTTAGTTGAAAAACGGCCTTTCGGGGGCGAAAATTCAAAACAGTCCTTGAACCACCGTGGGGCCGAAACGAACACCTTCCCCATGCCAAATAGGACTTGTGACAACTGACGGAATGTAATTTGGACCCGTAGGTTGGGATTTAGAGATGGATACGCCGAAACTTAGTCGAAAAACGGCTTTTCGGGGGTGAAAATTCAAAACACTCCTTGAACCACCGTGGGGCCGAAACGAACACCTTCCCCATGCCAAATAGGACTTGTGACAACGGACGGAATGTAATTTGGACCCGTAGGTTGGGATTTAGAGATGAATACGCCCGAAACTTAGTCGAAAAAGGGCGTTTCGGGGGCGAAAATTGAAAACAGCCCCCGAACCGCCGTGTGGCCGACACGAACACCTTCCCCATGCCAAATAGGACTTGTGATAACTGACGGAATGTAATTTGAACTCGTAGGTTGGGATTTAGAGCCGAATATGCCCAAAACTTAGTGGAAAAAGGGCGTTTCGGGGCCAAAAATTCAAAACAGCCCCCAAACCGCTGTGTGGCCGACACGAACAGCTTCCCATGCCAAATATGACTTGTGACAACTGACGGAATGTTATTCGGACCCGTAGGTTGGGATTTAGAGACGAATACGCCAAAACTTAGTCGAAAAATGGCCTTTCGGGGGCGAAAAATCAAAACAGCCCTTGAACCACCGTGTGGCCGACACGAACACCTTTCCCATGCCAAATAGGACTTGTGACAACTGACGGAATGTAATTCGGACCCGTAGGTTGGGATTTAGAGACGAATATGCCCAAAATTTAGTCGAAAAAGGGCGTTTCGGGGGCAAAAATTCAAAATAGCCCTTGAACCGCCGTGCGGCCAAAACAAACAGCTTCCCCATGCCAAATAGGACTTGTGACAACTGACGGAATGTTATTCGGACCCGTAGGTTGGGATTTAGAGACGAATACTCCCAAAACTTAGTCGAAAAAGGGCGTTTCAGGGGCGAAAATTCAAAATAACCGTTGAACCGCTGTGTGGCCGACACAAATAGCTTCCCCATGCCAAATATGACTTGTGACAACTGACGAAATGTTATTCGGACTCGTAAGTAGGGATTTAGAGCCGAATACACTGAAAACTTAGTCGAAAAAGGGCATTTCGGGGGCGAAACTTCAAAGCAGCCCCCGAACCTCCGTTTGACTCTCACGAGCAGCTTCCCCATTACAAATAGGACTTGTGACAACTGACGGAATGTATTGGAGATGTATAGTAATGGAAAATTATGGGAAAAATATTCAAAAACCAATATGAACTCAGTTTACGCCTTGTTTTAAACTTGCTAATTTTTTGAACGTACACACGTGTGTTATATTATATTTAAGTTTTCATACAAGTGTGAAACATGCTCATGGTGTTTCTGAGGCCATGTGCGTCATGAGAAATCAAGTATTCTTTCTTTGATGAACCATTTATAGGTGTCTCAACATATATTTCTACATATTTCCGTTTATGATTGAAATTTTTTTTTGTTATTATTTTTATCACATGTTCTAATATCCTTTCTGAAATGGCACTGACATACAGTAATAAGCACCGATGGTTTTATATCTAATCTAATGATTCAAGTGCCTTTTGCAAACAAATAATGAGGAAGTTGGTAAAAAGAATACTTTCTATTCACATTGGGCTTTGATATTGGTTTCGTCACAGAATTTGGATACATGTTGCATACAAATAAAAAATTGTTACATTAGCTTTATGTTACTAATGAAAGATTTAGTAATGATTGTTCTGCATTTAACAATGTTCTTTATAACAAAAGACTTTAGAAAGATTGTACAATAACTAATAATTGATTCATCATGGAAGGTTGCTTCTCACTTATTTTTATTTGTCACTTGTTCCCAAATTCATTCATGAAGTTGGGCATTTTTGGGTCCAATTCTAATGTTTTTTTTGTTTTTTGTAGATGCCTTTGTTGCGTGGACTTGCAGAGATATTTTGGTGTATGGAGGAGAAATTGTACTTTTGTATAGAAGTAATATAATACTTTTGTCATCTCCAGTTTTTGTGCAGTTAACTATTACTAATACAGAAAACTTTTGGCCGCGAACAGATAATTACTGGCATGGTAGATAGATCACCTTTTGACGCCGTACAGATATATGATTTTTTGTCGTGATACATAGATGTATTTTTGGCTTGGTACATATATCACCTTTTATCGTGGTACAGATTACGATGGTAATTTGTACCATGCCAAATGGTCATTTCACATGGTATAGTAAATGTAATTTTTGTATATGGAGAGCTTTACTTTTTGTATGATTCTCTATGTTGTATGGAATTATTATTTTAGTTTGGACAATAGTTGGTTTGTATGTACTTAGACAGTTAAAGTAATTTATTTTTTGTATACAGATGCAGATTGTGGAATGATTAATAGTTTATGCATCATTTTATTTATATATGTATTACAAGTTGCATGGAATCCAGACAGGTTATGGACACATTATAATATTTGCAATAAAACATAATATCATGTTTTTGCCGATTAAACGTTTTGTAGCCAATAAAAAGGAAAAAAAAAAAAAAAAAAAAAAAAACAAACAAACATTTAGCTATTAAAAGTTTTGTAACCAAAAGAAAATCAAACATTTGGCAACTAAATTTTTTGTAGGCAAAAGAAAAACAATCATTTGGTTACTAAATGTTTTGTAGCCAAAAGAAAATGAAACCTTTGGCTACTAAAAGTTTTGTAGCCAAAAGAAAATCAAACATTTGGTGACTAAAATATTTTGTAGCTAAAAACAGAAGTTGAAGAATAAAAATACTTTTGGCGACTAAAAATTTAGTAGCCAAAAATGTGAAAATTTAGGCAACTAAATTTTTAGTAATCAAAAGAAATAGTATTTGGCGACTAAAATTTTAATATCCATAAAAGATTGAATTTAGGCGACTAAAATTTTAGTAGTCAAAAGAAATAGTATTTGGTGACTAAAATTTTAGTAGCCAAAAAAGATTGACTTTAGGCAACTAAAATTTTAGTAGCCAAAACACTAGTATTTGCTTTAGGCGACTAAAAAATTTAGTAGCTAAAAATCTTTCCATGATTAAATAATTGGCTTTTAACGACAAAAAATTTGGTCGGCAAAAATTTATTATTTACTTAATTTCCCGACCTATTGGCGACTAAATATTTAGTCGGTAAATGAATACATTTGGCGACTAAATTAAGTTTAGTCGCCAATTAGTTTTCCCGACTACTCTTCGGCTACTAATTTTCCGACCAAAAAATTTAGTCGCTAAAGACTATAGGCGACTAAAAAATGACTTTTGGCGACTTAAAATTTAGTTGCCAAAAGTGAAAATTCTTAGTGTACGCGCAGCACCTGGAGAGGACCTTTTCTTCAATTAACTTGGTGTCTAGCTGATTGATGGCTATTTAACAAATATATGGCCAGAGAGAGTTTTTATTACTGTTGGAAGGATATGTATTCTGGCATTGTAGATTAACATGTAATCTGTACTATTTACACTGCAGGCCAAAAGAAAAGCTTCTTCTTTTCAATCTCCACTTGTCAATAACCAGCTGCTTTGGTCTCCAAGCCCATTGTTCGAGCACGAGGCTAACAATATAGTTAATGAAAGTAATCAACCACAAGAGAGCTGTAATCAGTGACTTCAAGCTTGTGAGCCTATAGAAAATTTTCTTGAGTTCATGAATCCTAGCAATCAAGTGGAAATGGGATCTGGCTTCTTGCACACAACCGTGGTTCCTACAAATATTTCTGAAAGTGATGAAGGAAATGGATCTGATGTTACAGCTATAAGCCAGTACTTTGTATCGTTGAGCTTGATAGAAAGATGGTGAAATGCGATGGGTATCCTAGTTTTTTCTTTTAATTGCTGATATAATTCTTCATAATTATGTTATATTTGTTCCATTGAATAACTATGTCTCCCTGTGAAATTTTTTTAAAGAACATAGATATTGTCTATCCTGATTCAAAGTGCTGCTGTTGTTTTATAAAAAGCTATTATCGATAAGTTAAGGGTACTGGCTCCCTTTTGGCAATTGTCCTGGTAAGCTTTCTTTGCAAACCTACTGCGCCTTTTGTTTAATGTACGAGTGAATGTAGCTGTGAGTGTGTATGCAGGCATATGATGTTACTAATTAATGAGGAAACTACGTGGGCTATACACCTCATGTTTATTGCCCATACTTCTTTAGAAGTACACCTAGTTTGTATATAATCAGTGCTTTAACAATTGAGTCTAGCTACAGACATACCATTTTCTACCTACTCACCATTTTAGTGGGGTGCAAAAAAATTTTATACTTTGCAAATTGTGCATAGTGGGTTGTTCCCCCTTCTTTGGCGCCTTTCATTGAAATACTGATAAAGAAAATGACATTACATGCTTATCGTTATTATAGTATTATGGTGTTTGTTTTATCATGAAATTAGCTAAAATAAAAAAATGCAGCCAAAGACAAAGGATGAAGCATCTTCATTGGAGGAGCAATGCCTAAGATATTTTACCCCAAGGGAGGTAGGTAGATTTTAATTTAATTTCTTAAGTAGCTTTTGGTTTATTGTCTGTCAATTATTTGTATTGATTGAAACAAGTTATTTTCTATGGATTTTAGGTTGCCAACTTGCATTCCTTGCCAAGGGATTTCTCCTTTCCTCAATCAATAAGCCTTTGACAACGGTATGTTTGCAATATACTAACAATTCATAATATATGTTTTCAATGCCGTACAAATTTTTTTTGAAAAAAACCTATACACCTCACGGTGTGCCAGAAAACTCAATAAAATCTAAAAATTGGTCGAGAGAGAGGTTAATAATTCCCAACTCTGAATTATACAAGAAACTTACTAGTAGATCTGAAATATCAACCGACCTGACTCTTGAAAACCTATATGCATAGCTTCATCTTGGTGACTTTTGACTTGATTGTTGTTCTCTGCACTTGTGCTTTGCTGGGAAACGGTTTAAGTGTAGCTGTGGTTGCTTCATTACTCGGGTATCTATTCACAGAACCGTCATGATTGGCCAATCACAAGCTCCATTGATGCATGAGGATGGCAATGAATACAAGTAGCCTAAGTAATCCCATGTTGCTCTAACCTTCTGAGGTTCTTACAGCTGAGACGTGAAGCCAGAGTCCCAGCCTGTGTTGTCCTAACTAAATGGTCTGAAGCTCAAAGTTCTAGAGCAGTTCTTAATTGAGAGTAAATAATTTTTGATAGTCCTGAAGTTGTTATACCAAATGAATATTACTGAAGTTGTTAGTTTGAGTTGTTAGTTTAATCTGTTGATGAATGACACAATTACAGGATTTCAGCCTGGGAAATGTCCCATTAAGTGATTTTATGGAAATTACTATAATTGGTTTCGGGACTACCATTTAATCCAATGTTTGTGTTGTCCGGTACATGGATTATGATTGTGCTGTTGTCCTATTCTTCGTTCTCTCATTATGATATTTTCTATTTAGGTGATTCTATTTACACCATATTTCTGTCTCGTTAGCCACATGGTCGATGCTGGAAGGGTCGGGGGCTAGGAAAGTGGGGCATTGTAGGGATTGAAAAGAGGGGGAATGCAATGATGAAATTTTTCAAGCTTATCTCAAAATTTAATTTTAATCGTTTTTGATGAATTTGGTTCATCTTTAATTTGGTAGAAACAAAGATATATATATATATATATTTTAATTTAATACAAATTTGATAAAATGTAGAACACATTTTTAATTACTTTTTTTAATCAAAATTAAATTTAAATTTGATAAAGAAAATTGATGAAAAATTAGAATTATATATATTTTATAAAAAAATAAAATTATTTTAAACTCGATGAGTATAATTGTTAACTATTTTATTTAAAAAAAATAAAAAATTGAAATAATAATTTTTAACCTTTTTCTATGGTTTTGTAAAACCCTTGTTTGTTCCTTGTAAACCCTAATGCTATGTTTGGTGTAAATCCTAATGCTGTGTTTGGTGGGGATTTGAGAAGAGATTTGGAAATGAAAATAGAAAAAGTAGTTGAAATGTAAATAAAACATACCTAAATTTTACATAATTTCACACATCTTTTCCTTTTCCCTTTCTGAATCCTTCGCCAAATCCCCAACCAAACACAGGATAAAGAACATTGGGTCTGCTCTGCATTTCTCTTTAGAAACTAGAAAGATGAGAACTTGGTTCGTTCCTTCATCTATTGTTCCATGGTTGATTCGTACTTGCACAACCCATATATCTTTCTTCTCATCTTCGATCTTACACTCTCAACCCCCTACCTCGATTTCAAATCCAACCTCCAAACCCATCTCAGATTCTCAAATCTACTCATTATCATCATTATTTCTCGACAATCCCAACACAAACACTTCTTTTACTTAGAAATCCTGTTCAGAAACTAGATTTTCTGTTTCCACCGAACCACCCAGGTGCGAATTCACCGAATCCATTTCACAAAAGAAGAGTCTTGAGCAAACCCATGTGATAAAAGTTCTGTTAAGCCAAAGGAACGACCCTGATTCAGCTTTGAATTACTTCAAATGGGCTGAGAAACAACGCGGTTTTGCCCGTGGCATTGTTGACCCCTTTTGTGTTTTGCTCTGCATTTTGGTGGGTTCACCCAACCATCATCAAATCGCTCGTAATATGCTTAATCGATACGTTTTGGGGGATTCAATTTCCTCTTCTTGTGTTCTTGTTGATCACTTGGTTGACTGCTCGAAAAGGTTTGAATTTGATTCAGATTCACGGATTTTTAATTATTTGTTGAATAGTTATGTTAGAGCTGGTAGATTCAAAGATGCATTTGATTGTTTTGATAGAATGATTGAAAGCAATATAGAGCCATGTATTATGTGTTTAAATGTTTTTTTGACTGCACTGGTTAGAAAAAACATGATTGCAGAGTTTTTACAATAATGTAGTCTCGAGAGGAGTAAATTATTATTGTTGTACTATAGAGACAATGATGCGTGCGTGTTTGAACGATGGAAAAGCTGATGAGGCTGAACGGTACTTTTGGGAAGCTAAGGCTAGCTTCATTAAGCTTGATGCAGCGAATTATAGTACTGCTATTCAGGCTGTTTGCAGAAAACCCAATTCAAATGTGGCATGTGAGTTGATAAATGAGATGAGAAAAATGGAGTGGGTTCCTTCAGTGGGCACATTTACTTGTATAATTGGAGCTTGTGTGAAGCAAGGGAACATGGTAGATGCTTTAAAGGTAAAGGGTGAAATGGTTAGTAGTGGAAAGCCAATGAATTTGATCGTTGCTACAAGCCTGATTAAGGGATATTATATGGCGGGTGATTTGGATAGTGCTTTGAATTTGTTCGATAAGATTGTTCGTGATGGACTTGAGCCAAACATGGTCACTTACTCGGTTCTGATTGAAGGATGCTTTAGAGGTGGAAAAATGGAAAAGGCATCTGAGTTATGCACTCAAATGAAACTTGCAGGTATCCAGCCAAGCGTCTATATTGTGAATTCATTGATATGAGGATTTTTGGGAGTGCATCTGTGGGAAGAGGCATTCAAGCATTTTGATGAGGCAGTTGAGTGTGGTATTGCCAATGTATTTACGTACAATAACATGATATGCTGGCTTTGCAAAGAGGTTAAGACGGATGAAGCCTGCAATGTATGGAAAAAGATGGTAAATGAAGGAGTGGTACCAATTGTAGTTTCATACAACAACCTGATACTTGGTCACTGCAGAAAAGGGAATATGGACTTGGCATCACGCCTATTTTCAGAGATGCTGGGAATAGGTTTGAAAGCTAATGTACTAACATATAGTATTTTGATTGATGGATATTTTAGAAAAGGTGAGACTGAACAAGCCCTTGGCATGTTTGATCAGATGGTGGACTTGGGAATTTCCCCTACTGACTTTACATTTAATACATTTATCAATGGTTTGTGCAAAGTTGGACGCACATTTGATGCAATGGATATGCTGAATAAATTTGTAGAGAAGGGTTTTATCCCAAATTGTATGTCTTACAACAGCATTATAGATGGTTTTATCAAGGAGGGTGGCATCACTTCTGCACTGGCTGTTTATAGATAGATGTGTGAATGTGGGGTTACCCCCAATGTTGTCACTTACACCAGTTTGATTCATGGGTTCTGCAAAAGCAATAATATTGATCTCGCTTTGAAAATGCGGAATGAGATGAAAAAGAAGGGTCATCAATTGGATGTCACTGCATACGGTGTCCTCATTGATGGATTTTGCAAAAGAAGAGACATGGAAAACACATGTGAACTCTTCAACGAACTCCTTGAAGTTTTGTTTTCTCCTAATGCAGTTGTCTATAGTAGTATGATCAGTGGCTTCAGAAATCTAAATAACATGGAAGAAGCACTTTCCTTGCATAAGAAAATGATCAATGAGCGAATCTCATGTAATTTGGCAACATACACCATATTAATTGATGGTTTGCTAAAACAGGGGAAAATATTTTTTGCATCAGAATTATACACCGATATGCTTTCTAATGGCATTGTGCCTGATGAGGTCACATATACTGTCCTGGTACATGGTTTTTGTAATAAAGGGTAGCTGGAGAATGCACACGAGGTATTGGAAGAGATGGATAAGAAGAGTATGGCTCCTAATGTTCTTATTTATAATACATTGATTGTTGGGTACTTCAAGGAGGGGAATTTACAAGAAGCTTTTAGATTGCATGATGAGCTGCTTGACAGAGGTGTTGTACCTGATGATACAACTTATGATATTCTTGTAAGTGGAAAATTTAGAGGGAATAAATTCCATGTTGGTGCCTCAAGTGTCTAATAACCAGTAAAACGGTTATCATCTACAACCTACTACCAGAGTTTATTTGGTCTCTCAAAGGAGAAAATTATATCCGGTTGTGATATTTGTCAATTTCATGTCTGCAGCTTTGTTTGAGGAGGTAACATTCTTTTGTCACAATCATATAGTACTTTTGAATTTGTCGGCACGCTGCTGGGTTGTACATGACTTGTGTCTCTGCTATTTTCTGCTTCTTTCTTCTAGGTTGAGTGCTTTTGCCCCTCATTGGCTAATCAAGACCAAAAAACCAAAGATTGGCACATATACTTCCAAGCTTAACTGGATCTTTTCAGTCCTTTAAAGGTATAAATCATAACTCCACTGCGTTTTTTCCATCTACAGTTCGTTAATGAGGTTGTTATGATTGTGTCCATTTATGATTTCTTCATTTTGGTGGAGGAAATGCTACTTTATTGCATAGTTACTGGAATTGCCTACTAGGGTGACATTTCTGCTCTAGAACTGTGATTCCATGGTTTAGAGCTGGCAACAAGTTCGAACCATGTTCCTCTCGAGATAGAATCATGACTACGATTGGGATAGGACCTTTCCAAAGCCTTGGAAAGCGTGAATTTGATCTACAGTTCCTAATTTTTAAAGATGAATCCCAATTCCAGTTTCAATTCTTTTGTGCCAATCAGGACCTTTAATCCCATTGATTGGGTTGCTGTTTTCTTCCCTGCTTAGACTTGTTCACTTTTCTTTGATATTACATTCGTGTGTGCCTGAAATTTGGGTGGTGAGTGGTCTATACCTGTAGTTACAAAATTGGCACCTTGTTTCTTTTTGCCTAACATGATATATTTTTTGGTGTTGATATTTTCTCTTCAGCGATGCTCTGTTTGGAATCATATATTGCTTAATTAATGTCAGGCCCAAAGGGTTTCCAGGACTTGCTCTGTTTTGCTAAATTCAAGGAGATGGATTACATCTGATATTTTTGGTTTAGGGTTCTCCTCACCTTGAACTGGCCTTCTGAATTATCACGCTGCCATTTATCGGACACTCTCCTCCAGGTAAAACAAGGGCAAATAACCAGATTATTTATATATCTATTCTATTATATACAGCACACAATTCAAGAGCTTTGTCACAGTTCCTTGTTTTCCAAAATATCCATAAAATTGGTGACTTTTAAAACTCTACATCGAGTAACTGCTGAATAGTTTTCAAATTCAATCTCCATTCGTTAAACATTCCAAAAATTTTGATGTACAATTGCAAACGCTTGTAGATGTATGTATTTTCTGCCTATATGGGCGTTAGTTATCTATTTTCGTAAAAAAGTTGCCTCCCAGAAGCTGGGATATGGGAAATTGTTGGCACTAAAATTTATCATCTCTGTCGAATAGCTACAATAAATACAGATAGTTGATCCAAGGGATGATAGAGGTGAAAACCATAATTTTCCAGTGGGAGATGGACCCTAAAATGTAGAGCTAAGTGACATAATTAAAGGAACAGATGTGGCAGATTTAGTGTCTTCTGTCGATTCCTCTGATAACACGATGAGATGGGGCCAAACGTGGCCCAAGTGTCAAATCATGAGATAAGGCGCACAGATGATGCAGGATACGTGGTTTATTTGCAGAGAAAAAGAGTGTTGCAGTAGAGGAGCAGTTACCAGCAGTTGTGAAGATCGTGGGTAGTTATGTAAGAAGTGGAGGAAATTTGCTCCATGATGGGACACGTGGCAGCAGAGAAGCAGCAAAGCCAGCAGCATAAAGGCTGGAATTTCGAAGGAAAGAAGGACAATCAAACACACAACTCTTATGGAATTAGGAGTAATTTAACTTAGTTAGCAATAGCTTCTGTATTTAGGAGTAGTCTATGTAGAATTCAGTCTCTGTGGCCAAGTTTCCCTCTGTCGATTGTTATTTACATTGAGCTTGTAATTTAATTCTTGTAATTAAGTGGCAAGTTTACTTGTTCTTCAATCGATTTTCATTTTATTCACATTTATTTCTTCGCATTACAACCTCCAAAGAAGTCCTTGAATCTGTTAAGGCATAGGACATTCAAACTGCAATTGCTTGATTTGTTGTTGTTTGTGAAAGTTTGGTTTTTCTGTCGAATCTCGTCTGTCGATTTGGCCCTAACCAGATTTTTGCTTACATATTTTGGCACGTCCGGTGGGACCTATCTAATTTGGAGTGATGGCTAGGAAGAAACAGCATGAAGTCTTTGAAGAACTTGAGAAAAGGGTTGAAGATGGAGAAGAGTTGGACGGAGGGCTTGAAGGAGTGCAAGACAACCTAGCTGATGGCCATTCAGTGGCCAGGCAGGAAATAGGCCAAGGAAAAGGCCAAAATATGGCCCTCAGCAAACAATTGATTCCATGTCTACGTATGAGAACCAAGTGATGATAGATGACTTGCTGGCTTTGTTTGAGAAAGCCAACATCAAACCAAGCCAATAAAGAAGGATTGGAGATAAAACTCAGGTAAGTAAAACACAATTTATACCACCTATGACTTTTCAACAGCATGAAAATGTAAATGAACCTGTGTCATTTTATAGACCTCCCACACTCCAAGAAAGATATGAGGAGGGTATGACCATAAATCCTGTGTTTGAGAGAGCGTACCCCACAAACTCAGTGTTTAATCATAACTTAAATATAAATAATATGGGAGTGAGACCTGGGGGGCAACTAAGGCCACAAATGTATGGTACTCCTACATATGGTATTTGTGCATTTGATGGGCCTGGTTACCATGAACAAAGAAATAGGCCAATGAATTAAGTAAGGCCTCAAAATGCACAGGAACATGTCATACAATAACCCTATTATGAATCTAACATGATGCATCTAAGGCCTAGAGGGCTTGGTCCTCATTTTCCTTACTTCCAACCAGAAGTTCAAGTAGGGAGACAACAGTAGTAGCAACATTTAGACCTTCAGGTTAATAATAGGCAGCAAATAATAAACATCATACAAGAAATGTATGGTCCAAGCTTGAGAAGGCCAGATAGACCAATGTTTAGGAGTCCTTACCCTCTATGGGTGGAAACAACTCCCATTCTAAGAAATTATAGGATTCTTGAGTTTACTTTATTTACAGGAGAAAATAGACAGTCAACTATAGAACATGTAGGTAGGTTCTTTCTTTAGTGTGGAGAACCTAGTTATGATGATAATAAAATCTGTTAGCAAAAATCTGGTTAGGGCCAAATCGACAGACGAGATTCGACAGAAAAACCAAACTTTCACAAATAACAACAAATCAAGCAATTGCGATTTGAATGTCCTATACCTTGACAAATTCAAGGACTTTTTTGGAGGTTGTAATGCAAATCGATTGAAGAACAAGTAAACTTGCCACTTAATTACAAGAATTAAATTACAAGCTCAATGTACATGACAATCGACAGAGGGAAACTTGGCCACAAAAGCTGAATTCTACACAGACTATTCCTAAATACAGAAGCTATTGTTAACTAAGTTAAATTACTCGTAATTCCATAAGAGTTGTGTGTTTGATTGTCCTTCTTTCCTTCGAAATTCCAGCCTTTATGCTACTGGCTTTGCTGCTTCTCTGCTGCCACGTGTCCTATCATGGAGCAAATTTCCTCAATTTCTTGCATAACTACCCATGATCTTCACAACTGTTGGTAACTGCTCCTCTGCTGCAACACTCTTTTTCTCTACAAATAAACCACGTATCCTGCATCATCTGCGTGCCTTATCTCATGATTTGACACTTGGGCCACGTTTGGCCCCATCTCATCGTGTTATCAGAGGAATCGACACAAGAAACTGAATCTGCCACATCTGTTCCTTTAATTGCGTCACTTAGCCCTACATTTTAGGGTCCATCTCCCACTGGAAACTTATGATTTTCACCTCTATCATCCCTTGGATCAACTCTCTGTATTTATTATAGCTATTCGACACAGATGATAAATTTTAATACCAACAATGCCCCGCTCATTCAAGACAAAAAGATGTTTTTGTTTTGAATGAATGTCATACAGGACAAAATAAAGTTTGGACATTTATATATTTGGGCGATACATTTAGGCTTATAAAAAATGAGCCCATAGATTGAAGCCCAAATATTTAAAGTAACATCCAGATGTTAAAATAATCATGAATTCAAAAAGGCCCAACCGTCAAGCCCAATTGTAAGTGACAGGTCCAAACTTAATAAAAAAGGTCCACCGAGGGTCCACCATAGGCTATATGAACATCAGAATTCAAATCATCACTTCACTATTCTCATGCCCTCTGCTCTACTCTGTTCTTCGCCTTCCTCTTTAAACTTTTCTGCTTTGAAAACCCTTTTCCTTGCTTGTACATTCCAATGGCACCGAAGCGAGCTTAGACCAAAGGAAAGAAACAAGCAGAGACGCCATCTGTGTAGCGCTTCCCAACTGAGTTCCAACCAATACTTCGCCAACATATTTTTAACAGCTGCATTATTCCCCGCAGCAACACCTCTGCCCAAGGGGAATTAGGTCCAACCTTTTTTGCCAAAATCTCTGATGAACTTACCCTCTATTATCTCATAGCAGATACTAAGGTGATGCTTTTCAAAAAAGTGAAACTAGCTTGGAACCAGTGGCATTCGAGCCTTAACCCCTTACGTTTGTGGCAAAAACCAAACCCTAATTGGAGATTATGGGTTCATCGCATGATGGTTTATGATATTGACCTTTGGAGAGCTCTTGGCATTTATGATGTCATTCGACTATCAACATTAGCCCTAGATATGGACAAATAAGCTATTGGTGCTGCAGCTTGTTTTTAGTCTCTATCCTGTAACTCTCTCATTTTAAAGTTTGGTATGATCTCTCCCACTATTCTTGATATTGTACATTTGACTGGCCTCCCTGTTACTGGCCAACATATCAGTGCCCTTTTAACTCCTCAATCAGTAGTCCCACTTGACACTGACCTCAGTTATGGAAAGTTCCAAACAAAATATCAACAATTCTCTGGTGAACCCACCAAAAAAGAAAGGACAACTTTTTACTTGTTGCGGCTCTCCCAACATTTTCTATGTGTCTCAGGTCTTAAAATTACCAAAGAGTATTTGGCACTGGCAACTTGTATCCAAGAAGACACACAATTGGCCTTTGTCCCTTTTTTTTTGGGCACATTATATAGGGGTCTTTTCTCTTTAGTCGATAAAGAGATAGATCATAATGGTGGAGGTCCCTTTTGGCTTTTTTAAGCTTGACTCTATGCTTATTTCCCTGAAATTAAGCCTACTACTCAAACACCTTACTTCTGCCCTTGCGAGAGTTATGCTGAATTCTTCTTATCTTTTCGACCAGCCTCATCTAATTCATTTACCAAGGTTTTCATTACTCTATTCGAGCTACCTGTCGATAGAGACGTTCAGCTTTTCATCCCTTTCCATAATTTTCAGTTCACTTCTACTGGATTAACATATATCAATGCTGCTCCTCAAACATTGAGTGACACTTGGAGGCAACAACAAAAAGACTTATGGGGCTCAAATTCTCACTTCTAGATATATTCTAGTAGGTGGATCCATTTCTACTAGTAGGCTTTCCAACTGTAGCTTTGAAAGCTATAATCCTTGCCAGTGGACCAGACAAATGGGACTATATCAAAATGTCCCCTGTCCTTACTTACACTCTACCATCCATGAACAAGTTGGATCCAGGATTCAATTCAAAATCGTTCAAGAAGTGAAAGATCTGCTGGCTGAGAATCAAAAGTTATTTGATCAATTCAGTTTTTTCTACTGTCAAATTACCCCTTTTACTACCACAAGGTTTAATGAATGGTAGTCTTTAATGAGTGTCTTGATCTTTGATGATCTTCAGACTTGTCTTTAGAATGTGCAACCAGACAACAGGAGAGGAGTAGAGATGACTATTGGTAATTGTACCATTTTTTCCTTTCTTTATGTATACTGCTTACTTTTTGAGTTTATTTAGTCATTTCTACTCACTCATTCATATATATATGTAGCACAACCTCCTAGCAAGATTAGCCCTCTGGCTATAGAGATGCCCGCCCAGGCTGGTCCAACTTCTAAGGACAAAGACAAGGCTCCAATTGTCACGACCCAAACCCGCCCCTATAGGTTTGGCACCGTAACCGGCCAGTAATCCGAGGATTACCTACGGCCTCTGAACAAATTAACAAATAGTAAGGGGCTGCGGAAGCAAATAAGAATATACAACGTCCATTGAGCTGTGCAGACTTATATGAGACAGAAAAATTTTAAACTCTTTATATACAAATATACATATCATCCTCACGTCATTATATATACATAGATTAGGCAGAAAGGGACTTAGTCCCTTTTTCAAAATACACAAGACTTGAAGAACCCAACAAGAAAACATAACTTAAACTTTTAAATTACATAACGACAACACTTAGCATATCCAGAACCTCCACGGGAGGCACATAGGTTGGCTGACAGAACAGATTCTAGACAGAAGCCTCTAGCCTGGTCATGTGCCTGATCACCTACATACATAAATAATACAGTAAGCTAAAGCCCAGTGAATAATAACAGAGTAAAGGGTTTAATGAATGATGTCCATCACAGAGTTAGAAATCAGAGTTTATATCAGAGACACAATCTTATCAGAAACAGAGTCTTATGCACATTCAGATTTCCAATTAGAAATAGATTCAGATACATGCTCAGATTCATATTCATATTTAGATTTTGCATAAGATCATATGTGGTACACCCATTAGCTATCCGATCAAGTAGGTCTAAAGACCACAACAAGTAGGTCCGAAGACCACAACAAAGTTGGTACCAACAACCATAAAGGTCCATATCTTGCGCGCAAGCAACCATGGTATTATTACCCCCAGGCAAGGGCCGTAGGCCACGGTATTGTTACCCCCGGGCGAGGGCCATAGGCCACGGTATTGTTACCCCCGGGCGAGGGCCATAGGGACTAAGGGTGCCACAACTACTTTTCAGAAAACTGGACATTCATTCATTCATTTCCAACATATCATAGCTTTTCCAAGAATCAATCATTTCGTATCATAGTATATTGAAAATACATAACATTGAACATAACTTTACAAAGTTATTACTCACAGTGGGCTGCAGAAGCAAATCAGACAAACTGGACATATCGGGAAAATCAGGCAGACAATGGCGCTGTGACCTACACAAGCACATAACATATACACACTGAAATACAATATTACTCCCTTGATTAAACTTGTCCCTTCTAGTCTTTAGTCTTTATAGTCCGAAGTTCTACTTCGTTTATTCTTTCTCATTTAAATAAACCGGGTTGTTATTTCACATATTCTTTTATTACTAAGTCCTTCTTTTGCAAATAGATTGATCCTTTACTTGACTTCTTAAACAATTACCACTAGATCAATGATTCATTTTTTAACTAACTAATCTATGTTGACTAGTAGCTTATTATTCATTATTAAGTCATAAATTCCTTAGAACATTATTCACATGCATGAAATTGGCATCAAAATTACTAGTTTTATATTCTTATAAATTTTTCAACTAGTTTCCATAATCTTGGACTTAGTGACACGACTCAAACCCGGCCCTATGGGTTTAGCACCATAACCGGCCAGTAATCCGAGATTACCGAAGGCCTGCTTAACAGTAATACAGTAAGACAGAGTACAGGGCCTGGCGGAAGCTAATACAGTAAATAAAATAATGTCCAATGAGCTGTGACAGTCTGTATGCCAAAAAGATTTTTCATACATATTTACAGAACAGTATATATATATATACATGTCATTCAGTGAAACAGGGACTTAATCCCCACTCAACAGTACAGTAAATATTCAGTCTATACCATCTATTCGGTTATTACAAAGCAGTGAGACAGTGCAAAAAGGGGAAATACTAAAACACCCCTAAGCCTTAGCATGATAGGCTCGGAACCTCGCAGTGAGGCACATTGGTTGGCTTGACAAAACTGGAGTTTACTCCGACGCTTCTAGCTTTGATCCGGTGCCTGTACACCTACATATATATATGAGCAGTGAGCTAAAGCCCAGTGAATAACATAATGCGTAAAGGAGTTAAGAATGAATGTCCTTACAGTAATGAAAACAGTTCATTGATTCAGTATATCTGTCATTCAGTGATATGTAGTACATCCATTAGCATAGTAGTACAGTAAACGATAGGTCTTAAAAGACCGAACAACAATTGATGGCCATTAATCAGTAAACAGTAGTGGTTCCAACATGGGAACCGAGTCGATTAGACAAATCCACCCGTTCATAGACCGTCGGTGGGGCCATCCGTTCACAGACCGTCGATGGCAGAGATTTCTCAAATAGTAGCAGTAACAGTAAACAATAGTTACTAAGGATGCCACAGTACAGTTCAGAATATAGGACATACATTCGTACAGTCAGCAATATCAATTCAGTAAACAGTTCAGTTCAGTATTTCAGAAGATAATCATTTGAACATATCTTTACATAATTGTTACTCACAGAGATTGGGCTACAGTAGGCTAGAGCGCGGTTCCTTGGAATGCCAACCCTATACAGTTAACAGATTGAACACACTCTAAGTTTCACAGTTAGGAAAGATAAACATTAACTCCCTATAATGCCTCGGTGTGTTCTACATCTATATCCTCACTAAGATGTCTAAAACTAGGCCTATGAATGCCTAGGATGGAATGAGGATGCAAAGATGTATTCAGAAAACATTTGCAGAATTTTCAGTGAAACAGAGTCCCGCTCGAGCGCAAGTTTCCCTGCTCGAGCGGACAAGCAAACAAAGGTCCTCGCTCGAGCGGCAACATCCCCGCTCGAGCGGACCAAAAAGTACTGGATAGGTGAAATCTCCGCTCGACGCCCGCTCGAGAGTGTCACCCAGTCCTCCGCTCGAGCGCCCACTACTTCGCTCGAGCGGACTGATGCGCAGTGCAAGATGCTGGGAGCTCGATTTTCCCGCTCGAGCGGCGCTTCTCCCACTCGAGCGGACAACCAAAATCTGGAAATTCCAGATTTGAGTCCCAAGCTCAAAACCAAGTTCAAAAGCAATATTTTCGATCCTCTTGGGCTATTTTCTGGAAAAACTCTTGCAAACCCATAGAATAACATGATTCAAAGCTCAATTTAAGAAATCAAAGCCCAAGAGTGTTTAATTCAACCCCAATTTCAAACCATTTTTCAAGAACAAGATGAACATGCAACATGCATGGATTCAAATCATTTCCAAACTTCAATTTGGTGTTCTAAGGAGCCAATTGTTCCAAAAATAAGATGAAAACATGGTTTATTCTCAAAACATGGACATGCATGTGACAATTTGCCATGAACTCAACTCAAAATCCAACAATACTTATATGCATGCAACAATTTGAGTTCCAATTCAACATGTTTGAACTTAAAACAGGAATTAACTCTATAATGAAGCATGAACCATGCAAGACTTAGCTCAATGTCAACAATAAGAGGATGAATTCCTTACCTAGAGTTCCAACTACAAGGTGAGGAAGCTTAACTTGACATTCTACACCCCAATTCTTCAAGATTCAAGCTAAATCCCCAAAGTTGAGTCCAAATCTCCCACTCTCTCTCTACTTCTCTTCTTGGTCGGTTGGGTGTGAGAAGATAACTGATCAAAATGTTTTGGTCAAGTGTATGCAAGCCTCTAAGTGTGTGAGGTAATGGGCCACTAAGTGGCAATTCCGTAATTAAGCCAAGGTTTGCAATATATCAACATTTAATCTAATTTAATCATACCAAATCACATTTTGATCAAATACACCATAAAATTATATAAATTCTAATGGTTCCAAATCATCAATCAATTTACGGTTCGACCGCCGATAAGGCCTTCAATTAGCAGTTTAAACATAAAACATGAACAGATAAATAATCAATCAGACAGATAGAATGCAATTTAACTAACATATACACAATCAATTCAGTTCCAGTTTCAGTCAGTCAGTTCAGTAATTTATTCGGTTCAATTATCAGTCATAATCAGTTCAGTTTAACGGTAATCAGTGCTTATTCGGTAAACAGTGACGAGGGTTGTTACAGTCTCCCCTCCTTAAAAAGAGTTTAGTCCTCTAAACTCGAGTTACCTTCATTCTGGAAGAAAACAGGGTTCAGTGGAAACAGTTCTGGGTATCTTTTAGCCATGTCATCTTCCCTTTCCCAAGTGGCATACACACCACCATGGTTTTGCCAGTCAACTTTCACTAGTGGGATCTCCTTGTTTCTCAGTTTCTTGATCCGTCTATTTACAATCTGTATAGGCCTCTCCTCGTAAGTGTAGTCATCACTCAACACTATCCGAGTAGGCTCAATCACGTGGAATGGATCCCGGAGATAATCCCTCAACATAGAGATGTGAAAGACGTTATGCATATGCTCCATTTCAGGAGGGAGCGCAACTTGATACGCCACCGGATTGATTTTCTCAACAATCTCATACGGTTCGACATACCTCGGCGCTAACTTGCCCTTGACTCCAAAACAAGTCTGGCCTTTCATTGGTGTCACTTTCACAAAGACGTGATCACCTACTTCATACTCTCTGTCTCGCCTTCTGACATCTGCATAACTTTTCTGTCTACTCTGTGCAGTTTTCAGTCTCTGTTGTATCAGTTTCACTTTCTCAGTCGTTTCATACACAATCTTGGGCCCGAGCAAAGGCCCATCTCCAACTTCTGCCCAGCAAATCGGAGATCTACATTTTCTGCCATACAATGCCTCGAAAGGCGCCATACCAATACTCGAATGATAACTGTTGTTGTAGGCGAATTCAGCTAATGGCAAATGACTTTCTCAATTTCCCTGAAAATCAAGGACACACATTCTCAATAAATCCTCCAGAGTTTGGATGGTCCTCTCTGACTGGCCATCTGTCTGAGGATGATAGGCACTACTCAGTCTCAGTTCAGTCTCCAATGCAGTCTGTAGGCTTTGCCAAAACCTCGACGTAAACTTCGAATCCCTGTCAGAAACAATGGACACCGGCACTCCATGCAGTCTAACAATTTCATCAATATAAAGTATAGCCAATTTGTCCGCATTATAAATTGCCTTAACAGGTAAGAAGTGAGCAGATTTGGTCAGTCTATCAACAATGACCCAAATTGAATCCATACCTTTTCTGGAGCGAGGCAATCCAACGATAAAATCCATCGTGATATGCTCCCATTTCCACTCCGGTATGGGTAGGGGTTGCAGTAAGCCTGCGGGTCGCTGATGTTCCGCTTTGACTTGTTGGCAATGAAGACATTTTGACACAAAGTCGGCAATTTCCTTCTTTATCCCCGGCCACCACAAGTTCAATTTCAAGTCTTGATACATTTTCGTATTCCCTGGGTGGATAGAAAATTTTGAGTTGTGGCCCTCTTGAAGAACTCTTCTTTTCAGTTCAGTGTCATTCGGTACACACAGTCTTCCTTGGAATTTCAGTACATCATTTTCAAATCTGAAGCCCGGTCTCGGTTTAGATTTTCTTTCTTCGATGATCTTCCTCAAGAGGTCATCCTGTTGCTGCTTCTCTTTAATCTCTTCAATCAAAGCTGGTTGAGCAGAAATAGCAGCTAAGGTTCCACCTTGCTCTCGCAAAACAATTTCGATTTCAGATTTTTCAAGGTCACAAAGCAACTCTCTCTGCCCGGTGAGCAAACAAGCTAAGTTCCCAATCGATTTCCGACTCAATGCATCGGCAACGGTGTTGGCTTTTCCCGGATGATACAGAATCTGTAGGTCATAGTCTTTAATCAGTTCTAGCCATCTCCGCTGTCTCATGTTCAATTCTTTCTGGGTGAAGAAATACTTCAGACTCTTGTGGTCGGTATATACTTCACATGTTGCCCCATATAGATAGTGACGCCAGATTTTCAGTGCGAAAACTACTGCAGCAAGTTCCAGGTCATGGGTTGGGTAGTTCTTTTCATGCGATCTCAGTTGTTGGGAAGCATAGGCAATTACTCTCCCATTCTGCATTAAAACACATCCCAAACCCTTATGAGAAGCATCACTAAATACAGTATAACCATCCGTACCTGAAGGTAAAGTAAGGACAGGTGCAGTCACCAATCGGGTTTTCAACTCTTGGAACGCTGATTCCCTTTGGTCAGTCCAGTCAAATGATATCCCCTTCTGAGTCAGTTGAGTCAATGGTAAAGCAATTTTGGAGAAATCTTTGACGAATCTTCTGTAATACCCAGCCAATCCCAAAAAGCTTCGGACTTCTGTCATATTTGTCGGTCTAGGCCAGTTTACTACAGCTTCAATTTTCTGCGAATCAACAGAGATTCCATCTTTGCTAATAACATGCCCCAAAAACATAACATGGTCAAGCCAAAATTCACATTTAGACAGTTTAGCATACAGTTTCTGTTCTCTTAGGATCTGTAGGGCAAGTCTCAGGTGATGTTCATGCTCTTCTCTAGTCTTAGAATAAATCAGGATGTCATCGATGAATACAAGAATAAAGTCATCAAGGTACGGTTTAAAGATTCTATTCATGAGGTCCATAAATGCTGCTGGTGCATTGGTAACTCCAAAAGGCATAACTAAAAATTCGTAATGTCCATACCTTGTTCTAAAAGCAGTTTTATCAATGTCTTCTGGTTTAACTTTCAATTGATGGTACCCCGATCTGAGATCAATCTTTGAAAATACTTGGGCACCCTGTAACTGATCAAATAAGTCATCAATACGAGGTAATTGGTATTTATTCTTCACGGTTACCTTGTTCAGTTCACGGTAGTCAATACACAGTCTCAGTGAGCCATCTTTCTTCTTTACAAACAGAACAGGTGCGCCCCACGGTGAGGTACTAGGTCTGATGAACTTTTTATCTAACAGTTCTTGCAGTTGTACTTTCAATTCTTTCAGTTCAGTTGGGGCCATTCGGTAAGGAGCTTTAGATATCGGTTGTGTTCCCGGAATTACATCAACGGTGAACTCAATCTCCCTGTCAATCAAATCCCCTGGCAGATCATCTGGAAATACATCTGGGAATTCTCTGACTATAGGAATACAGTTCACATCAGTTTTAACATTATCATCAGTAGATACAGTCAGTACAGAACACAGATATCCTTTACACCCTTTTCTAATCAATTTAACAGCTTTCACAGACGAAATCAAATACGGAAGAGGTACTACTCCACTCCCATTAAATACAAATTCGGGCAAACCCGGTGGACGGAAAACTACTTGTTTCGTTACACAGTCAATGGTGGCATGATATTTCGTTAACCAGTCCATCCCCAATATAACATCAAAATGGTCTATGTTCAATGGCAGTAAATCAATAAACAGATGCATATCCCCAACAATAATTTCACAAGCAGGATACATATATGCACATGTCATGGATCCCCCAACAGGTGATGATACAGCTAACAGATAGTTCATGGGTTCTAAGGGTCTATTCAATTTCCGTGAAAAAGCATGCGACACATAAGAATGTGTAGACCCCGAATCAATCAGTACATATGCATTTTGAGCACAGATAGAGAGGATACTTGACACAACGGTCTCAGTATTTTGCACGTCTTCCGGTACTAGGGCAAACACTCGGCCCTGCCTCATAGGCTCTTTCCCGGTAGCTTTGGGGTTAGGCTTTGGTGCAACTGTTGATGCTGCTGCACTCGGTGTAGCTTTACTACTAGCTTGTGGAGCAGAGGGACAGTCTTTAACCATGTGGCCTATTTTGCCACACCTGTAGCAAGCTCCTGATATCTTATAACAAACTCCCTTGTGGTTTCTGCCACATTCGGAACAGGGCGGAAAGGGACGGTTTCCTTGACTAGAAGTAGTCGTTGACCCTGTGTTTTGCTTTTTGTTCAATTGATTATGCTTGCCTTTCTTGAATTTGAAATTCTGTTTTTTCCCACGCCATTCAGACGCTGATGTTTCAGATTGTTTCACAGCTTCGATGTTCGACTCGGCCATCAATGCTCGGTCAAGAACACCCACATAGGTCGGTAGCTTTAAAACATTTATTCTGTCCAGTATCGCCACATTAAGGCCGCCTTCAAACTTTCTGGCCTTCTTGTAGTCGGTGTCCACCATATGCGGTGCATATCTAGCTAGCTCGGTGAACTTTGTCTCATATTCGGCAACAGACATTGTGCCCTGTTTCAGTTGTTCAAATTCTGTCACTTTTCTATCCCTGACACATTGAGGGAAGTACTTCTCAAAGAAGGACTCCTTAAACTGAGCCCAAGTTACTACAGTATTGGTGTCACGGATCAGCATCCACCACCTTCTGGCCTCTTCTTGCAAGGTGAAGGTAGCTAACAGTACTTTATGTGCCTCGGAGCACGGAAACACTTCAAACAGCTTTTCAGTTTCAAGTACCCAAGCTTCAGCTTTCAACGGTTCAAGGCCTCCCTGAAAGGATGGCGGTTTCATTTTGCTGAACTTCTGGGTAAGAGCAATTATGTCCCCATCATTTACATTCACATTCAGTTCCGGCTGTACCGGAGGAGGGGGTGGGGGCTGTTGATTCTGTTGTTGGTCAAGTCTAGCAGTGATTAGTTCCATCATCCTTTCCATTCTGGCCATTCTAGCCTCAGTGGATGAGGATTCAGTTTCATTTGCAGTGCTTGCGTTATCCATTATTCTATAAACAGTTATAACAGTTCCAATCATAAGCAGTTACATACTGAAACAGTTTATCACATAAGCAGTCATGTGTTTAAACAGGTTAACACATTAAAACATAATCAGTCATGTCATAACCACACGCTTTTCATGCTCATGAATGCCCTAATCACTTTTCTAGGACACCCTATAGCTCATTTGGACACGTGTGTGCGGTATAACTCGTGGTTAAATATCGCTCTGATACCACTCTGTCACGACCCAAACCCGGCCCTATGGGTTTAGCACCATAACCGGCCAGTAATCCGAGATTACCGAAGGCCTGCTTAACAGTAATACAGTAAGACAGAGTACAGGGCCTGGCGGAAGCCAATACAGTAAATAAAATAATGTCCAATGAGCTATGACAGTCTGTATGCCAAAAAGATTTTTCATACATATTTACAGAACAGTACATATATATATACATGTCATTCAGTGAAACAGGGACTTAATCCCCACTCAACAGTACAGTAAATATTCAGTCTATACCATCCATTCGGTTATTACAAAGCAGTGAGACAGTGCAAAAAGGGGAAATACTAAAACACCCCTAAGCCTTAGCATGATAGGCTCGGAACCTCGCAGTGAGGCACATTGGTTGGCTTGACAAAACTGGAGTTTACTCCGACGCTTCTAGCTTTGATCCGGTGCCTGTACACCTACATATATATATGAGCAGTGAGCTAAAGCCCAGTGAATAACATAATGCGTAAAGGAGTTAAGAATGAATGTCCTTACATTAATGAAAACAGTTCATTGATTCAGTATATCTGTCATTCAGTGATATGTGGTACATCCATTAGCATAGCAGTACAGTAAACGATAGGTCTTAAAAGACCGAACAACAATTGATGGCCATCAATCAGTAAACAGTAGTGGTTCCAACATGGGAACCGAGTCGATTAGACAAATCCACCCGTTCATAGACCGTCGGTGGGGCCATCCGTTCACAGACCGTCGATGGCAGAGATTTCTCAAATAGTAGCAGTAACAGTAAACAATAGTTGCTAAGGATGCCACAGTACAGTTCAGAATATAGGACATACATTCGTACAGTCAGCAATATCAATTCAGTAAACAGTTCAGTTCAGTATTTCAGAAGATAATCATTTGAACATATCTTTACATAATTGTTACTCACAGAGATTGGGCTACAGTAGGCTAGAGCGCGGTTCCTCGGAATGCCAACCCTATACAGTTAACAGATTGAACACACTCTAAGTTTCACAGTTGGGAAAGATAAACATTAACTCCCTATAATGCCTCGGTGTGTTCTACATCTATATCCTCACTAAGATGTCTAAAACTAGGCTTAGGAATGCCTAGGATGGAACGAGGATGCAAAGATGTATTCAGAAAACATTTGCAGAATTTTCAGTGAAACAGAGTCCCGCTCGAGCGCAGGTTTCCCCGCTCGAGCGGACAAGCAAACAAAGGTCCCCGCTCGAGCGGCAACATCCCCGCTCGAGCGGACCAAAAAGTACTGGATAGGTGAAATCTCCGCTCGACGCCAGCTCGAGCGTGTCACCCAGTCCTCCGCTCGAGCGCCCACTACTTCGCTCGAGCGGACTGATGCGCAGTGCAAGATGCTGGGAGCTCGATTTTCCCGCTCGAGCGGCACTTCCCCCGCTCGAGCGGACAACCAAAATCTGGAAATTCCAGATTTGAGTCCCAAGCTCAAAACCAAGTTCAAAAGCAATATTTTCGATCCTCTTGGGCTATTTTCTGGAAAAACTCTTGCAAACCCATAGAATAACATGATTCAAAGCTCAATTTAAGAAATCAAAGCCCAAGGGTGTTTAATTCAACCCCAATTTCAAACCATTTTTCAAGAACAAGATGAACATGCAACATGCATGGATTCAAATCATTTCCAAACTTCAATTTGGTGTTCTAAGGAGCCAATTGTTCCAAAAATAAGATGAAAACATGGTTTATTCTCAAAACATGGACATGCATGTGACAATTTGCCATGAACTCAACTCAAAATCCAACAATACTTACATGCATGTAACAATTGAGTTCCAATTCAACATGTTTGAACTTAAAACAGGAATTAACTCTATAATGAAGCATGAACCATACAAGACTTAGCTCAATGTCAACAATAAGAGGATGAATTCCTTACCTAGAGTTCCAACTACAAGGTGAGGAAGCTTAACTTGACATTCTACACCCCAATTCTTCAAGATTCAAGCTAAATCCCCAAAGTTGAGTCCAAATCTCCCACTCTCTCTCTACTTCTCTTCTTGGTCGGTTGGGTGTGAGAAGATAACTGATCAAAATGTTTTGGTCAAGTGTATGCAAGCCTCTAAGTGTGTGAGGTAATGGGCCACTAAGTGGCAATTCCGTAATTAAGCCAAGGTTTGCAATATATCAACATTTAATCTAATTTAATCATACCAAACCACATTTTGATCAAATACACCATAAAATTATATAAATTCTAATGGTTCCAAATCATCAATCAATTTACGGTTCGGCCGCCGATAAGGCCTTCAATTAGCAGTTTAAACATAAAACATGAACAGATAAATAATCAATCAGACAGATAGAATGCAATTTAACTAACATATACACAATCAATTCAGTTCCAGTTTCAGTCAGTCAGTTCAGTAATTTATTCGGTTCAATTATCAGTCATAATCAGTTCAGTTTAACGGTAATCAGTGCTTATTCGGTAAACAGTGACGAGGGTTGTTACACTTAGCTTAATTTATAACCTCAATTTAATTCATAACCATAGATGCCCCAAAATATGTTTAATCTCAAATTACAAGTATGGATTAAAATCTAATTATAAAACCAACACTTTATCTAACATTAG
The DNA here is from genome assembly GCA_036172215.1 of Camellia granthamiana. Taxonomy (NCBI): domain Eukaryota; kingdom Viridiplantae; phylum Streptophyta; class Magnoliopsida; order Ericales; family Theaceae; genus Camellia; species Camellia granthamiana. Next base: position 14,274,989 of record CM069916.1, read on the forward strand.
GATTAATTCTAATTTTTCATAAACTTGACGTTTATAAAACATTTCATTTCTCTCTTCAAAATATGAGATTGAATTAATCCAAATCCTTCAAAATCCATGATGTATGCAATACAAATAGGCCCAATTTTATTATTAATAACAAAATCAACTTAATCATAAATTACACAAATCAATTTCTTAGAAATTCAACTTAACTCAATTTCTAAAATATACTTAAATGGAACATACCTTTTAAATCAAATCATATGCATGGATTAAACAAATTCCTAGTTTTCATAATAAAATCAAAACTCCCTTTAATTCCAAAATCAACTCTCAAATTAAGAATGATTCTCAAAATTGAACCTAATTCAAATCCATAAACCTTTTAGACATGAACTAAAATCCCAAAACCTTAAAATTTTATAATGCATGTCTGATTAAAGTATTAATCTTGTAGATTTTTCCCATGCATGTAACATTTAGGCATAATTTCATGCAAAATCACAACATCAAACCCAAATAATCAATTTCCATAAATTTGAATCTAATTCAATTTTATCACTCTTTCACTAATTCCTTTTAATTTACATGAAATTGAAGTTATATGACTCTTAGGAAAGCATTTGCATGTATGAAATTAAGAACCAACTAATTTTCTATGTTCAAAATCAAATCATAATTTAATTCTTGATTTAGCCAAATTTAAATTAAATTAATTTCCCTCATAACACATCCAAATTTAAACTTATCAATTTTTACACATGAATTAAATTTGAAGTCTTGAAATTTCAACATGCATGCAAGTATGGGTTTCAATTTGTCAAGAACAAAACAAATCAAACTCTAACTAATTAATTTCCCAATATATATCCATGATCTTAAAACATAACCCAAAATTTCTTGGTCTTCTTGTTAATTCCTAATAATTACATGATTTTGAGCCCAAGTTTAACCAATTTAAGAAATCATCACTCATAATCTCCATCCTAACTTGATTTACATGCAAAAATCTAATTTCTATCCATTAATATAATTGATCTACAATCTTCATTTTAATCTTCTCAAAAGTCACCTTGAATAAATTTTTGTCTAAATTAAGTAAACCACACTAGAAAGAGGATGGAATTCCTTACCTTAAGATGAATTTTTCATAATTTTTTGGCTTGAGTTTTGATAATCCATAAGCTTTTCTCCTTCCCCCTTTTTTTCTTCTACAGCCGAGCACCCTCTGCTTCTTCTCTAATTTGTTCCAGCAGAATTAAGGCATCACTTGACTTCAATTGCCTTCTCTCACTATTTTATTTATTTTTATTCATTAGTGGCACACTTGTCTACATCTCATGAATCCATATGTTAATACATTTATATAGATCAATTGCTGCCTTCCTCTTTACACGTACACACACATCACAATCAGATTGCTCAGTACACCCACCTAAATTTCTCAGTGCACCCACACCCATAATTCTAATTTATTCCATAAGGCAACTTATACTTAGGATTAATCTCAATTAGGCAACACTTAGTCTTGATAAATCTCAATTAGCACATCAGTAGATTAATTATAACAAATCATAGATCTCTCATGATTTAATTAATCTAATTGATTTCCATTAGAGCCTAATTAATTATATTTAATTTTATTAATCCGAATCAGATTTTTAATCAGGCTCCCAAAAGGCTCCAAATAATAAATCGAACTTACTTCCAACCTCAATTTTGGTTTCTTAAATCATTTAGGTCTTCAATTTCTGATCAGACTCCAAGTTTCCGTCAATAAATCACATATCCAAATTAGACACCCCATAACTAAATTTAATTCACAATAATCATAATTCTCAATCCTCATAATTTAATCAACTCCAATTAGGACCTAATTAATCGAATCTCAATTTCACTAAATTGAATCGAATATTTAATTAAACTTCCAAATGGGTCTGTAATTAAAATTAAATTGATTAACTTCTCAATTTCACTTCCTTAAGCCATTTGGACCCTTAATTTCTAATTCCAAAATAAACCTTCATTAAAATTATATACGAGTCAGATTCCACAATTCTCATAAATCCCAAATAAATTATAATACTCAGCAATTAAATTTCAAATCTTCTTAATTAATCAAGTACTAATCATTATACGTGATGGGGTTGTTACACCAATGAACCCCCTAAAGAAACCTAAAGGCAATCCTCTAAACACCACTAGCTGTGAGGGGTTCATACCTTATAACCAAGGTATAGAGATTGAGAGAAGGACCAAGAGTAGGCAAGAAGAACTCCAAGAACTTTTAATTGAAGAAAAAGATACAATTGCAGGATGTGGCAGTAAGAAAGTGAAGTTAATCATTGGTGTAACTTAAAATTAAAAAGAGTGTGGCAGATTCAGTTTTTGCACATTCCTCTGATAACACGATGAGATGAGGCCAAACGTGGCCCAGGTGTCAAGTTATGAGATAAGGCATGCAGATGATGCAGGATACGTGGTTTATTTGTAGAGAAAAAAAGTGTTGTAGCAGAGGAGCAGTTACCAGCAGTTGTGAAGATCGTGGGTAGTTATGCAAGAAGTCGAGGAAATTTGCTCCATGATGGGACACGTGGCAGTAGAGAAGCAGCAAAGCCAGTAGCACAAGGCTGGAATTTCGAAGGAAAGAAGGACAATCAAACACACAACTCTTATGGAATTAGAAGTAATTTAACTTAGTTAGCAATAGCTTCTGTATTTAGGAGTAATCTGTGTAGAATTCAGCCTCTGTGGCCAAGTTTCCCTCTGTCGATTGTCATGTACATTGAGCTTGTAATTTAATTCTTGTAATTAAGTGGCGAGTTTACTTGTTATTCAATTGATTTTCATTTTATTCACATTTGTTTTTTCGCATTACAACACCCAAGAAGTTCTTGAATCTGTCAAGGTATAGGATATTCAAACCACAATTGCTTGATTTGTTGTTGTTTGTGAAAGTTTGGTTTCTTTGTTGCATCTCGTCTATCGATTTGGCCCTAACCAGATTTTTGCTAACATAAATGCTTCAATTGGCTGGGCATGACACAATTGAAAGTGATTTGCTATTGTCAACTTCTTATATTGTACAAGATTTTTTCTTTCTTTTTCCTTTTTTTATTATTATTTTTTATCCTCTGTGTAGATCAGGATAAAGGAGGTTAGATATAGCAAATGAGACAATGAAAGAAAAACAAAGCTGTATGCAAAAGCCTGAATGAAACTTGCTGTTCAGAATTGATGGATACATTATCCGTCTCACCATACAGAATCTTCTACTGTTTTGTTTGAGGAACTTGAATGAAATCCAAAGACTACCATAAATTTCTCTCCATTCTCATCTTTTCATTTTCTTGGGAAAAGAAGGAAGAATGGGAGAAGGGTTTTTTTCCCCCTCTGTTTGTTTGTGGTTAATGATCCTTTCACAAACATTATGGAAAATGATTTTTGATGTCCTTTTAAAATTTTCTCATGGGCCATATTGTCATGAAAATTTTCAGCCCAGGATGGTGGAACCATGGTAGACTTGGCCAGGGATCATCTAAAATACTCACAATCTCGAGGCACGAGAATCCCAAATCATAGTGAACAACTGCGACTATTTTGGGACATGAGAACAAAGGGATTTGAAGAAAAAGGATCCTGTTAGACTTGCCAAAACATGATTAATGGTGGTGGTGAATTTAAATGGACATTACAGCCTCTTTTGGTACTTGGCTTACAAGCTAGTTATTGGCTTGAAAAGCCCACAAGTAAGCTAGTTCTTAAAGAAGCTATTTCATTTGGTATATTTTTTGTTTTTTTGAAGTGACTTAAGCCGGCTTTTTTGGTTTCTCATATTCAATTTTTTTTTTTTTTTTTTGGGGGTGTGTGTGTGTTTTTAGGAGGGGAAAAAAAACAATGAAAATTTGAAAGCACTCCTCATTTTCATTCTTGTGCCAGATAGTTTTTGAAATTAAATACAATTTTTTGATGTTTCCTTAAATTGGGTTGTGTTTTGAAAATAATTTTAAAAAACAATTTGTCATGCAATAATACGTTCAGAAAATAGAAGCAGAAAATTGAAAAAACAAAAGCATAATCAAACACGCATTATTTAGAATTTTTATACCATATATATTGAACCAGAAATATATGGTAATGACATTTTTAATCTTTTGGTTTATTATCTAGGATGAGGTTTCCCTCTAGTCTTTCATCGGATTGGAGAGTACTGTTGGCCCTGTGGAGGCTTAACACGGGTCTCGTTTCGATAATCCGAACCGTTCAATGTGTAAAACTCGTCGAATACTATATGCCTGCAAAAAATTTCATTGATCGGATATCGATAACTATGTGATCAAATCAGTTTTGTATAAAAAAATGGGGATGAAAAACAAACGACTGACAAAAATCTGATTTGATCATATAGTTATCAATATCCGATCAACGCGATTTTTTACAAACATATAATAATCGATGAGTTTTACACATTCAACGGTTCGAGTTATCGAAACAAGACTCGTAATGGACCTCCCACGGGCCCAACAGTACCCTCCAATCCAATAAAGGACCGGGGGAAGCCTCATCCTATTATCTATTGCTTTGAAATGATAAGATTTAAATCTATCATATTATTTTATATAGAGGTTGCTATAATTTTCTTTGGTTAATTACATCAAGATCTCTTTAATTATTTATAAATATCACTTTAACCTTATTGTCTACGAATCTATTCATATGACCCCTTTAATTGTAAAAATCGTACAAATACATCATTTTTTAAGACGGTCTAGAGAGAGTGAAAGTAACATATTTTCATAATTGAAAATATCAAAATATACAAGTTCATAGATGAAAAAGTAAATTGATATTCATAAATAATTAAGGAGATTTTGGTATAACTAATCCCTTTTTTATTATTTGTATATTATTAGAGTTTTTTTTTTTCCTGGGAAAAGTCATCCTTGTCAACATGATTATTAAAAGCATCTACACATCTTTGATGCTCATCTCCTAGTACAACGTTGTTTAAAAATGTGAACAACATGCATAAAACGTGAAACAAATAAAGATGTTTAAGATGGCACATATTACATTTTGACTTGTTATTTTTGAACAAGCTCAAAATAATTATTTGATGGGTCTATCTATCTTACATTCACTTGACTAATTCAACTAAAAAGTATTGCAGAGTTCTTTCTAATCAGTCAAAAATCGAGTAGTCGTCTTAAATTTTCCAAGGTAGATACCACGGAAGGTCCTCATTTTGAATTGTACATCTTTTGGCCCAAGAAACCTCACCCATTTTGGATAATATTGTTTTTAGTAATTGAGCTAAATACTTGTATCATATCATTTTCGTTTTTTGAAAAAGGGAATTGTTCGGAGTCTAATTCCCGTTTTGATGATCGAAATAGATTATTTTGTAAGATCCTTCATGTATATCATTTATGGAAAAAAATTTGATCCGATAATCGTAATATTTTCATTTAATTGCTTTTGTCTTTAAAAAAAGGGAATGACAAATGTGTCCTTTGAAAATTTGTCCTCCATTTTTTGAAATAAATGAGATAAAATGAAAAGGTTAGAATTATTGAACCGACCTAATAAAATCTTAAATATTATTGGCCTAATTATTATTTTTATTTTTAAATAACTAACATTAATGTGAGATTCGTACCCCCCAAAAAAATGGAGGAATAATCAATAATCACTTTTTATTCCATCTGTTCTAAATGATAGAATTACAAAATTGAATTATTGTAATTTTAAAGTTCCACAAAGATTGCCTGTTATTTCCATGCCGAGCTGTAATTGAGTAGTCTTTTAACATCAGATTTATCACCATTTGTTTAAGGTCTAGCTGTTTCAAGGGCAAGAGATTAAGTGGGAATAAAGGTTAATATATAACTACAATGCTAAGTATACATTCAAAAAAATATATCACAAAAATATTACGTGGTTTATACTCATTTTATATATAGACTCTACAATAAATAAATTGAAAAGTTGGGTTTTTTTTCAATTTGAAATTGGACTGGAGCGTGCTGTTAGGCTCGTAGGAGTCCATCGTGGGTCTTGTTTTGATAATCCATACTGTTAATGTGTATAATTTGTCGGCTACTTTATCTTTGTAAAAAATTACGTTGATCGGATATCGATAGCTACTTGATCGGATCAGATTTCTATTAACGGTAAATATAATTTTCAAAATAAATTGTTGATAAAATCTATTCCGATCAAGTAATTATTGATATTCAATCAATATAATTTTTTACAAGGATAAAGTACTTAACGAGTTTTATACATTGAACGGTTCGGATTATTGAAACAGGACTCATGGTCACAGGCCCAACAATACTCTCTAATTCACAAAATAGACTGAAGACAAGTCTGACTCTAAATTAAATTCAAACCATATAAAATTTTGAGGTTTTTTTTTTTTTACACAACTTCCGTACTCATTTTTTTTTTCTGTGTATATAACGCACATGACTAGTTTACTCTGAGGTTATTTGGAAACAAGCTAAAAAAGTTAAAAACTAGTTCTTAACCCATTTTATGTCTCATTACATTTTACCTAAAAAGTCAAAAAAATTATTAAAAAAAAAATTTAAAAATTAATTTTTAACCAATTTTTTAAATCACCCCCTCTTTATTCATTGACTGGTAGCAGATTTCTTATAATCTTTTGCAATAATGATAATAATAAAGTAGTATGATAAAAAAATATTATCTGTACTTTTTGACATTTAATGCAATAAAAAAATCAAAATCAACAAAAACATAATGTGAAAAAAAGTATTTTAAACTAAAATCTACTAAAGCCACCAGTGGTGGATTGAGAGGTGGTTAAGGGGCGCTGTGGAGTGGTCCCTGCGGCAGTCCAAACAAAATTCATTAATTTCGCAATGTTTTGATTTGTAAAATGGATGGCCTTCCAAAACATTTCCAGGTTTTACCACAGTATTAAGGGGCTATTTGAGGTGTCCTAAATAAGTATATTTTTTGTCTTTTTAAACTAAAAAGTTAAGGAAAAAAATATAAATGTTTGGGTTAACTTTTTGACTTTTTATGAAAAAATGTGTATTAAAAAATTATATAAATAAGTGTGTAGGAGAAGATAGGGGAGGAGGCCGTATGGATTGGCAGTGGAGTCGGCTGGTTGAATAGATGAGAAAATATTGTCTCATTCTCGGGCTTTGATTGAATGGTGTTGTTTGGCCCATTGGGGCCTACCACGGGTCCCGTTTTTCTAATCGGAACCGTTCAATGTGTAGAACTCGTCGAATACTATATGCTTGCAAAAAATCACGTTGATTGGATATTGATAGCTATTTGATCGTATTAGTTTTTTTTGTTAACTGTTAACTATAACACCATCCAATTTTGTACAAAACTGATTTGATCATGTAGTTAGCAATATCCAATAAACGTGATTTTTTATAGACATATAGTACTAGACGCGTTTTACATATTGAACGGTTTAGATTATTAAAAAGGGACCCATGGTGGGCCCCCACGGGCCCAACTTTACCATCCAATTTAGTGAATATATACATGGAATTTTTTTTCCCTTTACTGACTAGTTCATCGCGTCAGTACCTAGATTGGGGCCAAAAAGTTGATTTCTATTAATATTTGTGTATTAATTTTTTAATATTTTTTTTAATGAATAGTGATAACTTTTTAACTTTTTTTATAACTTTTTAACTTTTTGACTTTTTCTAAGGTTGCCAAACCAGCTCTAATTAAAATGAATTATTAAATTAGTGTAATTTTATATGTGGTTATGATTCATAATTTTTTAAATTTTTTTAATTTTTTTTACGTCATATAATAGTATTTGGCTATAATATATGGTGGTGTTTAGTTAAATCTATCTCCATATCACTATTACCCATACTTCTTCATGCTTTATTTTGTGAGTTCTATCTCAAGTCTACATCGATAATTCGAACTATTTCTTTCGTAGATCTAACAGGAAAAACATATGAACAAATTATATCATATCTTTTAAAATCAATAGTAACTATGAATTTAAACTGAAACTATCCATTTTATAAAATAAAATGAGATTTGTTTATTTATTCATCGATAACCGATGAAACTAATCTTTTGTATAGACGGTTTTCACTGCAAGATTTACAAGATAAATGATTTGAATCATCCTTATTAGACTCATAATGGGACCTAAATAAAAAAAATATGAATAATAATAGTATAGAGAAGACATTCCCCTGAGGAGAACATATTAGTATGAATGTCACCAAACATTAAAAAAAAAAAAAAAAATTTACAAGAAAAATTTTCTAATTATTATTATTATTATTATTATTATTTTTTGTTAAAAAATATTTGTTGCCGAAACAAATAGGTAAACAAAAAAATGTAAACATAATTTTCGGAAAATTCTATTTCCACACACTTAATTACCTCAATGCACATCTTCTCTCAGTACACACACTTATTAATTTGATTATTAATTAATTTTATCAATCGACACACTAACAGTTATAATTATACTCTTCACTTGGGGACTTATCTTTTTAGCCAATTAGCCAAAAAGTTACTAAATTAGCCAAAAAGCCAACCACTCATACCAAAAAGTCAAAGATTCTCTTTTCTCTCTACTTTTTGCACATCTTTTCGTAATTAGCCAAAAAATCATCCCAAACATACAAGTTTTTTTTACCTACCTTTTTAGCCAAATAACCAAAAAGTTACTAAATTAGCCTGTTCCCAAACGAAACCTAATAACCATTGTACACACCACTCAACCCTCATTTTCACACACTTGTTGAGTGACATGCTTCCAGATTTGTAAATCCATTATAGATCCACGTGAAAACCATTCAAGATCACATTGTAAAGTGAAATGAAGTGAAAACAAAATCCTCCATTGAAGACCTTATTGAACCGCCATTGAAAACCCTCCAAAATATTGTTGAAGATGAGACATCTTTCTATTTTGTTATTGCATTTACCATTTTCAGATCTCTGTGCACTCCATGGCCATAAAATCCTTGATTTTTTTTTTTTATAATGTTTTTTGGTCTGGGGATTTCGGCATTGATTTTTTTGAAATTATACATTTAATTCGAAACTTAACTTCCGAATAAAGTGATTAGTTTGATAAATTTGTTTTGAAAAAAAAATAAAAAACTTTCAACAGTTGATGTCCGAATATAATGAAATAATTCGGCACTAGTTGTTCGACTGAAAACCACAAAAGGAAAAAAAAAAAATATGCACGAAAAAATTAACATTTTCATCATTAATAGAGTATAAAATTAGAGATTAAAGCAATATGAGAGTTATTATGAGAGTATTGTTTTACAAGCAATAGAGGAGTATAGAGTATGTACCAAGTAAAGTGACAACAATAGAAAAACATGATTTTGTTATTTTTTACTCAAAATATGTATATTGAGATTTTTTTATTTTTAAAAGATGTGCATAGAAAATATTTTAATATAATATTATAGATGTTAATAGATATTTATTAATTATTTTAATTTAAGATATAATAATTATTAAAATAATATTTCATTAAATATATATATTAAAATAATTAAGTGGGTAAAAGTAGAATTTCGCATGATTCCCTAAAATTATCCGTTGGTTTGTATTTTAGACCAGCCGTTACTGAAATCAGACCAACAATGCATCATAAATTGTTGGGGTAGTGAAAGTGATAGAAAGGTTAGCGCTACCTTGTTTTGTCCTTCCGTAATTTTCTTATCATTTGAAAGTGACAGATTTGTATCATTCTAATGCCCAGTCTATTTTAGGAAGCAAAGTTTTTTATATAAAGATTTTTTTTTATCTAATTTTCTTATTGTTAGAGTATTCCAATGTTTTATCAAATTTTTTTTATTAAATTTGAGTAAAATTTTAATAAAAAATTTAATTTGATGTCATGCACTTCAACTGTCTTAATCAATTCGGCTAGTTGTCCGAACGCTCGTTTTGCCAGTTATTCGATGAAGAGCAAAAAATACCTAATTCATCTCAAAATCCGATTATTCAAGAGGATGACCGGGTGAACGTCCTATTCAAAGTTCACTTACAAATTTAATGAAAGAATAAAGCTCTGATTCGATGAAAAAAGTAACTTTCCCTTCATTTATTTGATGAAACGATTGGAGTTGAATTCCTCCAAAAAAAAATTTAGTTATCAAATTTGAATTTGATATATGATGTGATGAAAGATTGGAGATGGCTTTAAATACACATATAATTGAGTCTATATCCCATCTAATATCTAGAATATTAGATGGTGATATTTGAGCTTATCAAGTCTACCACATGCCTGAATAATATCTCTGCATTAGAGAAAAGCTTAGTCCGTTAATAAATATACAAGAGACTCACAATGTGTCTAATAATATGAAAATTGATTTATTTTATAGAATTACATTTTTACCAATAATTAGTTGTTTCATAATATTTTCATTTAAAACCCCAACCACTCTACGTTGGATTGTTTAACCATCATCACACCAACATGTGCCATGGGTCAATAGTGACAAGAAACTATTACCGTATATGAGATGAGAGCTTCTCCTTGTAATTGTAATAAAATGTAATAAAGGAAAAATATTTGACATCTTAAAAAAAAACTTCATGATTTTACTCATTATGATATGATAGAATACGTGTCAATTTTTAATTCGTTACACATTTAATGATAGTGGACTCAACTCCCATGTAACATCATTGTGGGTGAATTTATAGATATAAATGTGGGAGTCTCTAATATTACTCTTAGTAAAATTTAAATCCTTTAAAAATAAAAAATTTCAACTCAAAGTTAGAAAATTTTATTATTGACAAAAATAAATCAAAAAATAAGATACTTTATTTGGTAACTTGCTAGCTTTTTCGTAACTTTCTTTTAAGAGCTTTTTATTTCTTTTTTTTAGGGGTTTGGGTGGGGTTTATGTTAATCTTTTCTGATTTTATTTTATTGATTTTGGTATAAAAAAATCTTAAACTAACCAATTTAATAAAATCATCGAGTTTGAAAATGTATAACTTAAGCCTACCCACTTGTTACATGAATCCATTTTAAACAAATTGTTCAATTATGGTAAAGCCAAGCCTTGTATGAGTTCAAATCAAACCACTAAAATTTGAAGAAAGGAGAATTATCTAACAAGAAATATACCATTTTATTGAGAGATTTACAAAGCGGGTAAATTCATGTGTCTCATAAATTTGTTTTCACTTCTTGTTTTTGATGATTTTTGTAACATTTTTTACTCTAAAGAAACTTTGAAATATCCCAATTCTTTTTATATATAGAATTGTCCTGAAAATATTTTGGTTAGCTCGTCTCAAGGCTTGGCTTTAAGTATGGGCGCTACTAACCAAGCGGCAATGGACATGTATTAGAGTGCTAGTAGACAACTTTGTACATTGCAATAGGCTAAACTGATGGGGTGTGAGGGAAAATTTAATTGATTGATGAATAGAATGAGAGAATGAAAGAGAAGAGAGAAAAGTGATCGATTGATTTATTAATAATTATAAAAAGAAAAAAAGAAGGTGAGAGGAGAGAGATAATTGAGTTTTGAGTTGTATTGTAAAATTTTAATAACGAAACAAGCTAAACCAAACATTACTAAAAATTCCATGTATAATACTTCAATTTTAATTTGTATTGTTAAGTCTAGTAATTTCAAAAATTTTAATATTTGTCTGATTTAATTTTTCAAAAATTGTTCTTAGACCTTTTTTTTTTGGATAAATTGAATGAAATATAAAAAAGAAATCCGTCTAATTAAAAAAAACAAAAAAAAGAGAGTAATTATTTCAAATCTAATTTATTAACCTAGTGCATTAACCTATCCCATGCCACGATGGACCCAAAAAAGATACTCCATTTTGCCATTGATATCATATCTAAAATATTCAAATCAAACGACAAGAGCGTGTTTTACAGTCTCCATGAAGGCGCGTGATCACGCCAACAAAACACAAATTAGGCGTTGCGTACTACAACAAGCAGTGGGCGCACTACGCACTCCTCCTTTTATGGCTTCGAACTGAATACCAAACTTTCTCACATTCCCATAATACCCTTCACTGACATACATATTCACAATTTTATTTTTATTTATTTATTTTTCGCCCAAATTTATTTTCTCACCAGCAACAAACAAACCCTAGAGAGATAAAAACATACAAATTCCAAAAGTTGAGAGATCGAAATCAAACAAACTCCTCAAGGTTCAAGATTAAGGCTTCTGCACAGGTCAATTTCATTTCTAGGGTTTCAATTTCTGCTCTTTCAATGCTTTCATGTCTTCATGATTAGTGTATTTGCGTGTTAATTTGTGGTAGTTTACAATCTTTTTGTACAAGAGTTCAATCAAATTTTGTTGTCAAAGTGATATAATTTCTGTTCTTTTGTGGAATTTTTGGGGAATTTAATGTTCGTTTGCTTAATTTTTTATGCTTAGTAGGTTTAGTTTTTATGGTTTAATTCAATTTGGTTGGTAAATAAAATATTTTTAGGACTTGATTTGATCAGTTTTTTGTACTCAGGATGTGATTTTGGTGTTTTATTAATTTTTTAAAAAATTTATTTTGGTAATTTTTTTTTAATTTTTTAATTTTTTTTTTTTGTTTTGGGAGGGGGGAGGGGATCATCTGTGCCCTTGCTTCCCAATTATCTGGTAAATGTTTTGGCATTTGCTAAATCTCTGGTTGTTCCCCTAAATTTCAAGGGATTATAGGGGTTTCAGCATAGATCGTCATGAAGGGAAATAGATTTGAAAGTTTGAATATTGATAAGGTTCTTCTTGATCTTTGTGTCCATTTTTGTCTGAATTTATGGAACCCTAGATATTCCATGGAAAATGAACACCTATATATATAATTATCAGTTGTTTATATAGTTTATCATTATCAATCATAATCCTTTCTGTAAGCTTTTAGCCAGTGATGATTGTTTTCATATCTTGAGTCTGTTATTCTTATTGTTTAGTTTGATCATTGTTTTCATGGAGTGAATTAGGTTTTAGTTTCGTGTACAAGTTCTTAATTTTTGGTTTTGATAGGTTTCAGGGACCAGGGTTTTCATAATCATGAGGTTCAAGAGGGGAAGTAAAGTGGAGGTTATGAGCAAAAAGGAGGCGCTGATCTCATGGCGCTGTGCTGAAATCATCTCTGGTAATGGTCATACTTACAGTGTGAAGTATGATTGTTATCCGGGCTCAACAAATGAGGTTGTGGAGAGGGTGCCCAGGAATGCTATTAGGCCTTGTCCTCCTTCTATGGAAGGTGTTGAGATTTCTTTGGTTGGTGATGTTGTGGATGTTTTTGATAATTTTTCGTGGAAGATTGCTACAGTCTTGAAGGGTTTGGACAGAGATCATTATTTGGTGAGGTTACTTGGAGTTACCCAGGAATTCAGAATCCACAAATCAAACATCAGGGTCCGCCAATCTTGGGAAGACAACAAATGGGTTGTGATTGGAAAGGTACTTTGCATTTTTCGCCTCTCATCTGTATAAATTTGCTGGTAATTTATAAGTTGTCCTCGGTAGAGTTTCAAGACTTGTATTTTTTGTCTCATATAATGTTTGTGCATTTTTTGTTTCTCACATTGTTTACGAAGTGTTTGTAGCTTTTGTACTTCTATCAAATGCACTCTGGTTTCTGGTGTTTTCCGTACTTTTTTACTCGGAAATGTGTACCATTGCTTTTATTTGCCATGCTCATCTTTGCATTGTCTGATTGTATGTTGGCTGCTGCAACAGGGGTCTAGAAGTTGTGAAGATGTGAAAGCAAACAAGCTGTCAACTTCAATTTTTCATCGCAAGACAAGCTTTCAAAAGCTGCAAGTCAATACAAAGATCAAGCTGCAAGCAGGAGATGATCATTTTGCTGCTCAGGAGAATGAAGGACTGCAGGAACCTTATATGGTCTCTTCCGGAACACTGAAGAGAGCATCTCCATACCGCTCCTCTCTTCTTGATGCATGTACTGCCAATTTTCAGAAAAGAAGAGCAATTGAGAATGAAGGTAGGCGTCAGAGATTTGTTCCAGCTCCGTTACAAGAAAAGGTAGATGCTGTTGTTTACCCACGAGAAAATCTGGGTGAAAAATGCATGCATTCTTCCTCTAACAATAGATCAAATGGATATTATGAAATGGAGAGGGCAAAACTAAGTGGTTTGGTTGGTTGTTCTATTGCAAGAAGCTCAGAACCTAATGATTCTGATAGTGATGAATGCTCCGTTGGTAGTTGTAGCGTTACTAGTGAGAGTCCAATTAAGTTTCCCAGTCATTTTGTTGCAGGTCGTCGTCAAGTTACAGATGCCCTTTGTAGTGATGCAGAATCTTTTTCTGGCTCAGGAAATCAGGAAAACTGTCTCTTTCCTCTACAAGAGGAAGTGGTAGCAAGTATCCATAGACTAGAATTGCATGCATATCGCTGCACTCTTGAGGCATTGTATGCTTCTGGCCCCTTAAGTTGGGACCAAGAAGCACTGTTGACAAATCTCCGTATTATGCTCCATATTTCAAATGATGAACATTTGACGGAGCTAAGAAATTTAATTTCTGTTGGAACTGGTATTCATATTAGTTAACAGTTGAAGTATTTCCTTTTTTCCGTTCATCATAGGATCCTCTTTGTCTTTGATGTCCAAAAAGCCGTTGTAAGAAGCAGGATCATATGTTGCATTTTGTAGATTCTGTCTTGGTTATCTAGTCTTCTTTAGACAGTTGAATTTTGTAACTCTGAGATTATGTATAAAAATTTGCACCAAGAAATGAATGTATTCAGTCTCATCCTGGTTTGCTCTTTTGGTTTTTGTTTTGCGGCTTATAACATGTTACAATTTGTAATAATGACCTTGAATGTCATTTCAAAAATATTTCAGAGTTACCTATATTATATCTCTGCAAGTGTTACATTTAAGGGATGCACTGATAAACCTATGTTTCCATTTGGTGTTAGATATCCCTTATTACTTTCTGTTATTCTGAAATTCAATCTTCAAGCCTCTCTGTTTGATGAATCACTGGAAGGATATGAAAGTTTCCAAGTCTAGTTTACCTCCTGCATGTCTGTGCATGCATCAAAGACAGCTGCTCGTGTTTATACGCACGTATTTATAATTAGTTTGTTGTATCAACCTTTTTCTTCTTCCAAAAGAAGGTTACTTGGGTTCTAGAGCTTTGTGGAAGCACATAGAAGCTTTCTGGTTGGCTACAGGAATTTTTGCACGGAATTTGCACTCTGGATATTAATGAAGTTATTAAATATTCAAAAGATAGATGAAGACCATGCTATTAATGAGCTATTAATGAAGTTGTTAGTTTCCAGTTAGTAACCTTCTTTATTATTTTCTAGTGGATTCATAGCATTAACCATATGACACGTTAAATGGTATGACAGCTATTCCATGCTATTTGGCTATAATGTGAACATAGTTTTGATCAAATTTGCATAGAGCTTTGATTTCCTCCATACGATGTGGCAGCATATGCAAGTTCCCCATTGAGGTTGTTATTGATGAATGCCCTGCATTTTCCAGGGCCACAGTTGGAGGCATGCATCTTTTGCTTCCAAAGGTCTAAAGTTGATGCTGGGGTTGCCGCCTTTCTCTTGGCATAAACATTGGGGGCAATATCTGCATCCACTTTCCTACGAATAAGCCAATTCATGGCCAGCCTCTGTTATCAGTGGTTATACTGGTTCGCCAGTATCTCTCATTTCAGGCCGGCTTTTTAGATTTGTCAAGATATCTTCTGCCGAAGGAAGTAATATCTTCTGCTGAAGGAAGTAAAACTAAACATTTGGAAAAGCTGCCATAAATATCCTGATCTGGAAGGTTCTCATTAAACTTTTAGTTCAGATATCCCCCATTATTAAACTGTTTGCTTGATGATCTGTGTTCTTACTCTTCATATATTGTTGTTTTGCCAGTGCATATAATTATATTATTTATTAATTTCATATCATTATCCATCAATTCGACCTAGAACAGGCAATTGGAATTCCATAGGGTTTAGCGTGATTTAACACGTAGTTTTAGTTTTTTCTTTTTTTTTCTTTTTCTTTTTTTAAAATGACATGGTTATAGAAGCTTATGGCCACTCTTTAATGACTCTAGTATTGTACGAAGGTAAAATTCTATTGTGCAATGTGCATAACAACGTTCAATTCCTATAGGATGCCTGAGTCTGAATTTTCATTAACACATCATCATTTATTATTTTCTTTTGGTTAGTTTTATGTCAGTATCAGTATGGTTTACTATTCTAAAGTGATGGTAAATGTGTTCCGAAACTTATCAAGTTTTATATGTGAAGTTATATTTTGTTTCACTTATGTTCTGCTAACCAATTATTTGAGAGGTGATAATAGTAGTTGGAGGAGGAGGAGTATTTAAATTTTATTCCATTTAGTGTTGTTTTTGGAATTTCACAGATTTCATTATCATGTTGCATAATAGGTGAACAAACATATTGATAAATAGAAGAATGCAGAAGGAAAAAAAATTAACGAAATACAGCCTCTTCTATTTTTCACCTTTTTTTTTCTTTTATTTTTTATTAGGAAACATCTGTACCCATCCTTGACCTTTTAAAATGATAATTGACAAATGATTGTATTTCAAGCGTGTAATATAAGCTCCACAAGTTGAAAAGAAGAATAGTTGAACACTTGAACTATTTATTTGGAAGTGGAGTTTTGTTGGACTTGTGGAGTGACCATGAGTGAATCTGACTCTTGACTAAAAGTTGTTCCTAACCTAACCTAATTCCTATTTGTATCCCCCTTTTATTGTTATCCATCTTAAGTCCTGTGGGTATTAGAGTATCTGCATCAGCCTCTTCAAATTTTTAGTCAAATTATAGCTAAAAAAGCTATTTTACTATTTTAGTTAGTTACCTCTTTAGTACCTACTGCATCAAACTCTCTATTATAACTTAATTTTATTAAAATATTATTTTCTTATTGTGTTTGTTATTCTTTCTTTTTTTATTAAATTGATGAGTTACCCAACCAAATAATTCTTAAAAAATGCAAAAAAAAAAAAAAATGGCCGTTGACCGGCCAGACTTCCGGTAACACTAATTTTTATGTTGTAGCAATGAACAGTACCTGGCTTGTTGTAGCGAGGTACTATAGCACTCGTAAATTAGCGATGAACAGTAGCGAGACTGATGCACGTCCATTTTTGATGAACAGTATCACTAATTTAGCTAAAAAACGATTTTAGCTAGATTGATGCGGATGCTCTTAGACTGGGAGTACTTCTAACTTTACTCTCGTAAATCTTTTAGTTGTTCAGTCTGTGTCCATTGAGCTTGCTGAATATGTGACACGTAGTGTGGTTTTGCATACATGGCCTTCAGGAGTTGTCTATTGGTCCATTGCACTTAAAATGGCTACACCTATGACATGCACAATAGTAGGACAAAATAAAGGGCCATATCGCTGACTGGTGACAACCCACATGTACTCCTACTTGCCAAGATTGACTAGATCAAGAGTTTAAATTATTTAATACAAAGCCTCAAGTAAACCACTTACGATCCAAACCTCAAATGCGTTAGCCTTGACGTGTTCACCTTGAAGTTTGCAAGTTCAAAGGCTTGGACTCCACTGACCAGCAGCTCTGACTCCATTTTCAGCTTCATTTTGTGTAGATTTCAGCTCGCTACTCTGATTATAATCGGCCAGTTGACAAGAATAACCAATGCACTAGAGTGAACTAAGTGCGCATGTGTACATGAATTTTTTTGAAACTGCTCAATCTTGAATCTCTAAATAATTTATTACTCAAGAAGATCAAATTCAAAGATTGAGGTTCTTGTGTTTCAACATCTGATCCTAGTTTGTATAGGTTTTTCTTGAATAAGAAATGAATTTGGACAAGCCGAACCCTCAACAGTTACCTAAATAGTCCAGACTTAAAGTCAATAAGTATTGAACACATAAAGGACTAAAAAGAGGGCAAACTAAGGTCATTTTAGGCATTAAAAATGTGTCGTAAACTAACGCAATATGCTTATGAAATTATACTTGTGACGATATTGGAACACGCTGTGTTATCTTTGAAGATCTTGAATCTTGAACGCTTGGAAACTCGAGCTATACTCTAACCTGGACATCAACCGTTGTTTTGTCTACATAAATTGCCGACGCACTAAATCCTAAATATGGCAAATTCAAAATTAGGACATGGACCTGGCGGTGAAATAGTATCGAAATTGTACAAGCAAAGAGACAAATTTACTTCCACTTGCGTAATTTATTTGTCCACTTTGACAGTAATGAGTATACTTGTTTTATGATAGTGCATTAAATGGATTCACATTTATAGATTGTAGTGTAAGATTTTAGTTTTGCTCATATGTGACTTGGAGATTATGTAATAAGCATTAATTGACCTCAGTATGAACATTGAAGTTCGGATTCAGGATGGAGAACTTATCAAGAAAAATAATGATAATAATAATCAGGAAGGAGAAAGTAACATAGCAAATGAAGCTAAAAAAATATGTACTCTTGTATTTTATTACTTTCTTTGCAACTGTATTTTTCTTCAAAATTTATTTGTCTGTTGCATGCTTGACCCAGTATAGTCCATGTGTTTGATGTCATGCAGTGAACAGTGTCTGTGAAGTATCACCAAGCATCCAAAAATTATGAAATTTGAATTATCGACCTGTGCAAATGTTGCTAGCGGTGTTATGAAAGTGTTGGTGTTTGACTTGTGATGAAAGGGCTCCTCTTTGAAGTGTCCCTTCTACTTATGTCAAATTGATACTGATCGTTTCTTCAGTGAGGCTGACATTACTTCAATTTTCCTGTCGTGAATTTTTCTGCTTCTGTCAACTTTCTCTGTATGTCTACATTTCTTTATAATTTTGGTTAGGATTTAATTCCTTTCATATTATGACTATAGGTCTAGGAGATATGACCTTTAATCACTAGGGTTCTTATGCCTTATAGGTCCCTCTACTCTACCTGTGTGTAGACCAATCTGTGTTAAACCTTTTGGTTTAAATTTTGCTGATTTGACTAAATTCTTGAAGTTTATGACTAGTGCATTCATATGAGTAGTTTGGGGACTTAGACATCAGGAAATCTGATTTCTCTTATCAAAATTAATTCCGACAAGTAAATCTCTAGTCATAAAGACTTTTTGTGTTTAAGAATTTGGGTGGATTAGAGTGTTTGAAATTTAGATTTATTGCCTGGCATCACCATCACTAGCAAGAAATGAATGATGTCTTTCCTGACTGAATTACCAGTGGTAAAGCAACATGATGTTTTGTCATATGTAGGTGTTAAGTAAAGCCAATTTGTAGATTTGAGTGCAGGAGCTGTTTTGGTGTGTGTTCTTTTGAATTTTTAAATTTCTACGTCAATTCTATGATGTCATGACTGCAACCTTCACTTCAGGTCTAGTTCTGAAATTTTTAGCCCTTGTAACATAATATATTATCAAGTTGGATATGTTTGGAGTGGGCTGTTGCAATTTAAGGAGAAAACTCTATTCCTTTCCGTTGTCTTCTTCACAATCTAGAAAGATGAGAAGATTTATATTCATCAGAAGTTATGAATTCAGGAATTTGCTGTAACGGCGATAGTGTTATGCCAAAGATCTTCATCTTCTTCTTCTTCTTCTTTTTCTTTTTTATTTTTTTTAAATTTTTTATATATATATTTTTTCAATACTGAATATGCTTTTATATAACAAAAAAATTTCAAGTTTTTATGATTCAGAAGCATTCTTTATGGTTATGATCTACATCTCCCCAAGAAAGAATAAAGGAGAACCAAAAAGACCAAACTTGTGACTAGATCATTAGTGTTCCATAGTTTATTTACTTTGTTCATTTGGGAAACTTCTGCACATGTAATTTTGCTTTTAGGTAAAAGGAGATTAGAAATATCACAATCCAATGATATTTAGTTTATATTTAGTTGATGAACTTTGTGGTTGTGTAAGGATGGCCCTTTATTCTCATCAGTATTCAAGGTATTATTGAATACATATATACATTATATACACATACATATGTATGTGGATTTGAAGCTAAATTCTGCTGAAGTACTTCCTAATTGTTTTCTAGGCATATAGTAATCTTTTTTGTCTTTGGAAGTGAGGGAGTCCGATGGAGCATGTTCCTATAAAGTGCAGAGTCATTTGAACTGTTCTGTTATATCATTTGTAATGGAATATGAGTTTTTGCAAGTTTTCTCCAAGTGCAAGGTTCCCTTTACATTGGATGTTATGCATAGCAAGTTGGAGGTGTTTTGCTAGGAGTAGTATCATTAAGGTATGTCGATCAACTAGAAAGATGGACGCCACAGGGAAATATGCAGAGTAAAGAATTATTAGGCAGGAAATATGCAGTGCAAAGAAGAATTAAAATTTAAGAAGGAATGGATTAAATAAGGTAGGAGGCATGTAAGATTTGTGGCTACTTCCTGCTTTCTGAATTGAGAGGTGATTGTACTTATAGAGGACGTAGCTTGAAAGTTATTAGGAATGGTGAAATTGTTTAAATTTAGGTATTGGAACCCGAAGAGAGCAACCAAGATATCATTTATCATAAAAAATAAAAAAGGAAGAAGAAGAGAGCAACCAAGATATCCGTAAACAATATCAATTGTTTTGTGTAAACAATTTTCTTCTCATCATTTACCTCTCATGGTTTCCTATATTTGGTTGTTATTTAGGCCTAGTTTGGGAAGATTGAAAAAAGACAAAAAGTCAAAAAGTCACTATCCTATTTAAGTCACATCATCTTATTTAAGTCACATCACCTCTCTAACACATCACTTCAAACCCAACCCAAACCCAAACCCAACCCATATTTCATAAAAAGTCAAAAAGTGCACTTATTTAGTCTTCCCAAACTAGGCCTTAGTTTCTCGTCATGATGTGTGTATGCTTTTTTTTCTTCTTTTTTGTCTAACTGATATGTCTCATTAGATTGTGCTGTGTAAACTTTTCTTATACCCTCCAAGTCTATGACAAGATAACAGTTATTCTGGTGATTCTTTTCAGGATTGTATGTTCTTAGGATGGAGGCACTACAATTCACCAGACGGTTTATTTTCCCAGGAGTGGGACTCGTACTGCAGGATCATTGGTGAGAAAGGTCTCTTGAAACTTGTACTGTATTATTATGGTCATTTTGGAGATATTTGTGATTTCTATTTTGTTCAACTAAACAAACACAAATAAATTAATGTGCGGGTAGGGGAATTTTTTTTTTATATCGATGCTCGGGAGAAGGGGGACGGGGGCAGCACTAGCACCTTTAAGAAGTTTCACACCTGCTGGACTTTTCTCTTCACATTGAATTTCTATGCTTGATCAAACCACTTTCTTATCTTTGAAAAGAGACTCAATTATTGAGAGAGCACTTACAATGAAATTGTCTCTCTTGCTATGCTTCATGCTCTTTTATTGTAATCATTGCTATCTATATCATGCCTTATACTTCATTTTTTCAGAGCTGTGTTTTATTAGATAACCTTGACGTTCCGTCATATGGGTTAATTACCTGCCTTTTTGTTTGAGGGCAATATTTTTATAAGAAGATGCATTAGAAATATAAAGCCCTCTTGTATGATAGGAATTCATGTGTTTATGGTTGTAAAATGATAGGGTTCGTGCTCCCTCGTTGTGGCTCTTATGGTTTCATTTGGTGGGAGTGTTCCAATCTCCTAGACCTTTGTTTGTGGGGCACAATCTCTCCAATAAGCCACCAAAAAGTTTGTGGGTCCTCTTATTTGACCAGCCTGGACCTTCATGGGTTCATGTGGTGCTTATAGGTGCATCTTCTGGGTCATTGGATCAGCTTTAAAGCCTTTGCTGCAATTGAAAATGGTTCGTAACGTAGTCCCGTGTTTTGAAAAATTGAATCTCTCAGACGACTTTCATTCTTATCAAAAATATGTACTAAGCTCCAAACAACTCCCTTTGAATTGAATTGACTTTATTAGAAATGGAAATAAAATATATAAACCTTCATTCTTTGAAATTTAGGAGTTTACTGAAGGCGCATCCCCGCCGCTGTAGTTAAAATCATAATAGGCCCATGTTGGATGCCTTAAAAAGCATGATTAAATGATTTAACTTTCATGATAAAAGCTTTAAGTAAAACACATTATAGAGATGTATGAATTATGAAACTTGGGTTTTGCCATGCTTCACTGTCTCCTTTTTGTAGCAGATTCAGTTTTAGTTGTTGATTGAGCAAACATTAAAGGATCATCAGTTGAGGCTTGGGGCTCAGTAGTGGCTGGGTCCTCAAGTTCATGGCCATGCTACTGATATCAGGAGGTACAGTTTTCCTCCCTCCTATGCGTAAAACATTATTATGACCAAATTTGTATTGTTACCACCAACTGATTGAGTTTAAGGATGATGGTTACTATAATGATGATATTGAATAGCTGGGTGTCATGGATTCAAGTCACAGAAACAGCCTCTTCACCACACACGGGGTTAAGGCTGCTTACATACTCACCCCGAACGCAACAGTGGCCGGAGCGTCATGCCCGGTGACTGGTGACTGCCCTTTCAGTAGCTTGTCATACTTATGTTTAGGAGATGTTTAGAACTCCTGGTGAACTTATTCTTATTAGGTGGACCTTTAACTTCTATTAATTCAAATGGGCACATTTTTGTTGAATCAAATGTTGGATCAAAATTTTGACCTTTATTTTATTTCGTGCATTTTTGTTGAAAACTTTTTTCTTCATTTAGAAGGCATAAAACAGCAACAAATAAGATGAACTATTAGATGGTATGCCTGCAAATGCAGTAGTGCAAGAAGGTGTCAACCAAGCTCTACCGATTTCCAAACACAGCTGAAAAAAGAAAGAGAAAACAAGGTGAAGTCATCAACATCCTTGTGATTCTTTGTGCAAAGTAGTGTTGGCATAATTTGAGTGAGAAAGATCGCAGCAGAGAAGACAAAGATCAAGGTCTGCTCACAGTGCCAGATCAACACGAGGTGCTCATAAATAATCTGTTAAAGAAACCGACAAGGGAAATTTCAGAGCAATGACATGTGGGGTAAAAACATGGTTCTTGTGGATGTGAAGTTGGGTGAGAGATTTGTTTGTGAACTTTCTTTGTTATATAGGAGCAATCTCACCATCTATTTGTAGTCTCACAAAAAAATTGGTTATTATTTTTTGAATTTGAAATTGTTCTGGCATGAATGTTGAATTTGAAGTTATTATGGCATTAAAACAGTCTCATTCTTCTTGTTACTCGTCATCGTACCAGGATATGTAATGAATAATAAGTACCACCTTCTTATTTGAATAACTGGTTTTATGTCTTCTTCTGGCGGTTATAGTCATTCCATTCCAGTTGCATTTGAATATTTCATTGCTAATGTTAACACCATTCCATGGATTTTCTGAATCTGTCTCTTGATAAATCCACTTTCTTAAAAAACATATCAACAATTAAAATCATGAATGAAGAAAAGCCATTTATGATTTTCATGGATAAGTGATGCAGAAAAACCAAATCCCTTTCCACGATTGTTCTTTTCCCAGGTGGGTGGACACTGGAGGATTCTCGCAATTGATAACTTGATTAAGGAGGGCAAGTATTGCTTGCCCATTGGCATTGCGAGTGCAAAACAGGGAGCTGATGGTGAAGCAAAAACAATAAAGGATTACACAAAAACAGGTTTAAGTTGCCAGGCCATGGATCCAGTTTGTTTTGTCATATATTAACTTCCACCAAAAAGTTCAATATCCAGAGAAGTCACAACACCTTATAAACCTCTTCACAAATAAAATACCACACATTTAATAATAGTACCAAAAAGCCATACACATCATCCAAAATTCTCAATTGGTAAGTCATGTATGATAGAAAATTTGTGACACCAATCCAATGAGACACTCTTTGGGAGGACATAATGTCTCTCCAAGGAGGAAACCCTATCTATTCAAATGCATCATCATCATCATCCGGAAGGGGCTGACTTGCAGCTGCAGCAAGCTCTGCCTCGTGCCTGCAGAAACCATCAATCACCATACAGTGCACAGTTAAGAAGCAAACTAATGGTGTGCAGAAATACATGAGGGGGAGGGGAGGGACTAACAATAGTAATGAAAGGTGTAATACAACACCACAGGCCATGAAAAAATTATTCCCCATAAAAGTCGCTACTCAATGACTTCAGATACAGGGAAGATATAACCGAGATGAGATAATTCTTAATTGGTTGAGTTACTGAAATTTTGCTACACGTGCACAGAGAGAGAGAGAGAGAGAGAGAGAGAGAGAGAGAGAGAGAGAGAGAGAGAGAGATGTGTGGTTGTAGTACAAAAAACTTACTGCTGCTGTGCAGCCAAGTCAATCTGCACTTCTGGAGGAGCAAGGGCAGGAGACTCCACAAAATGCAAGTTTGGGTCCCTACAACCAGAAAATATTGTTGGTACAGAATAAGCAAAGAGAAAATAAAATGTCTATTTCTAAAAAATTGATCCTTACCCTGCAAGTTTTCTGGCAAGGTACAGGAAAGGCTTCTCAAAGTTGTAATTGCTCTTTGCTGATATCTCGTAGTATTGCAAGTTCTTTTTCCGATGGAAAGTAACTTGTTTTGCCTTCACTTGCCTGTTCTTCACATCAACCTTGTTCCCACAAAGTACAATTGGGATATTCTCACAGACCCTGGCATTGACAACAACATTGACAACAAAAAATACTAAAATATTTAAGTACTGTGCGAAGTCAAACTAATCCAACCAGAAACTATGAAATTAAGATTTCTGGATATACCGGCAAAGATCTCGGTGCCATGTTGGAACATTCTTATATGTCAATCGGGCAGTCACATCAAACATGATAATGGCACATTGTCCATGGATACTGCACATAATACAAACTTTTATCATGATACTTGAAGAGGCTGCAACGTAAAAGATATTCCAGAAATATGATCTCTACCCTCTGCTACCATTTTTCAACAAAAGAATTATTGTGCACCATAAATAAAAATCATCTGAAGGAGAACTTCAAAACTAAATGAGTTGGGGGTAGTTTAGCTAAAATACTCTAGGCACCAAATATTTACTGTAGTTGGATACCCACAGCATATTTTATAAAAGAAAATGCCACAAATATTTATCACCTTAACAAAACTTGAGGCTATCTTTGAACTTGGAATCCAGCATGATACAAATAAAACAAATAGATTTACTTACTAGTAGCCATCCCTAAGGCCACCAAATTTCTCCTGCCCAGCTGTGTCCCAGCAATAAAACCGAAGTTTCCCACAGTTTGTGAAGAAATCCAGAGGATGAACTTCCACACCAATTGTTGCTATTCATGATTTAACAAAACAAAAAAATTAAAAAAAAATAAACCCAATAAGTCTCATACATAAAAATGCAGATAGCATAAACTCATAAAAATTTTAATTGAAAGAAAACAGTGGATCCCTCTTCAGCAGACTTACGTTCATATTTCTTCTCAAATTCACCCGTAAGATGTCTCTTCACAAATGTTGTTTTCCCTACATCGAACAAACACGATGATTTCAGCCAAAAGACAATTTCAATCAAACTAATAACATAAAAGCCGCACGAAATCAAACACTAACTCTAACAATCATGAAATTAACTAAAATCAAATTTGATTACCAAATCTGAAATTTAAACCCTAAACATGTACTATCAAAAATGGCATAAGCAAGAAATAACCCTGTGACTAGAAAAGACATCCCCTTTGACCCTTCATTCTCAGATAGAGAAACCTATCATAATTCTCCGCCCCTATCAAATAAAGTGAAATGGACGAGAATTCATCTCTAATGCTTTGTGGAAGTATCTCATAGACCATAGAATTTATCATGAAGTTGTAAAATGGAAATATCACCTTTATTCCATAACAAGTCTAGGGCCCATAGGTAGCTTAAAAAATTCAGACACTAAAAAACAGCAATATGAAAACCCTAGAAATGACACATTAAACCAATGTAATGAGACATAAAACTACTAAAATTCCATTAAAATTTAATGTTTTCCCAACACAAAAAGAGGGAATAAGAGCTATCATTAATGTCATTTCAGCTTCCAAAACGATATAAAATACACAGAGAGTCTAATAGAAGGTCCGTCAGTTGATTTATTTATTTATTTTATTTTATGTAAATTTTTAGTCCCAAGTTCCCAACAATGACAAGCCAAAAGAAATTAAGAAAAGTACAAATAAGAAACAACTCGGATAATCAACAAGAAAAGTAAACCTGTTCCACCATCGCCAACAATTACAAGTTTGAAACTCGGATAATCAACAGTTTGCTGATTCGGCAATGCCTGCAACCACACACACACACACACATATAAATATATATATATATATCCACCATCAATTGAAACCAAAAAAGAAGAAGAAAATGAAAACTAAAACCCTAGGCGATCTTTTGTTTCGAGGCAACATTTTTATCTTCCAAAAACAATCGAATGTAGAGTGAGAGAAATGAATGCAAAGAAAGTGCCAGAAAATGAGATCGAAACAGAGAGAAAAATTGTTGAGAAAAGGCAAGAAAACTCACCATTGAAACGCAGACTAGGAGAGAGAGAGAGAGAGAGCGCGAGAGTGTTTTGGGGGTTTGGTTTGGTTTATATCTGGGAGCAAAAAGTGAGTGAGGTTGTGAGCTTCACGTGGGTAGCTTTAAGCTGACGCGACTCTCCGGACCGTCCGATCAAAAGAATTCACTGATGTGATGTGATGATAATCACAAGCCAGTGCCACTCACGTGATTCGCATCCCGACTTCTCCTCTTCCTTGGGTACTTATAGATGGGTATATGCATGAATCGAATCCTCCGGATATTT
This sequence comes from Camellia granthamiana, assembly GCA_036172215.1. Taxonomy (NCBI): domain Eukaryota; kingdom Viridiplantae; phylum Streptophyta; class Magnoliopsida; order Ericales; family Theaceae; genus Camellia; species Camellia granthamiana. Next base: position 14,301,819 of record CM069916.1, read on the forward strand.
CAAATTTTTTGAATTTGGAATCTGGGCTTGAACATCGGTGGCCCATAAAGCACGTCCCAGTCCAATACAGCCGGGGGATTCAATTTGTATTCAAAATATATTTAAATTTATAAATTTTAGGATTTTTTTTTTTATAAATCCTATTTGTAATTGTTTTATTCCATAAAATTCAAACTATTTTTGAATATTCCATTAGGTTCATTAATTGTAAAAGGACGAAATAACCCTCCATCCGCTTCTCCCGCGCTTAATCGATTCTAAAAACAAACCCATTCCGATTTCATCTATTCAATCCACAAAATTTCCCAAATAAAATCTCATCGTCGACCCCAGATTCACATCGCCTCACCGTAACCCTAGATTCACATCGCCTCACCATCGTCGTCGTCCTCTACCGTCCACTATCGTTGGCCACTGCTATTCCTCTTCATCTTACCGCTGCAAAGGTTTACATCGGAAGGAGGGTGCTTCGTTGTTCCAAAATTCCTGTCGGTGGACTGAGTGTATTTTATCGACTGAGTGTGGTCCATAGATTTCCGTATCCACCCACCATGAGGAACAAAAGTAAGCAATACCATTCCACATTCTGTTTTTCACTCATAATGTGATCACCGATGTATATATGTACATTGTCGTATTACTGTTGTTTTTGAATTTGATTTTGTAAACATCGATAATGTGAACATTCACATTACTATTCATTAATGGATAAACTCACAGTAGTAGACACTGGTGTGAACATTCACATTACTGTCATTGTCGATATTGTTGATTGTTGATGTCCATAGAACCCCAATCTTCACTCAACAATGTGATGGAATATGATGTAAATATTCACATTGTGACATCAATGTCAGACTTCTTGGTGTTGTTGGGTGTTGTTGGTTCCACCTTTTGTTTTTCAGCCAATTATAACATAATGTGATTACCAATGTATACATTTACATTGCCCTATAATTATTGTTGTTTTTAAAATTGATTTTGTAAACGTAGATGATGTAGACATTCACATTACTGTTAATTTCTAGATAAACTGACATTAGTAGATACTGATGTGAACATTCACATCAATGTATAATAATGTGAATGTTCACATTATTGTCATTGATGATATTGTTGATTGTTGATGTCCATAGAACCCCCACTCTTCACTCAACAATGTGATGGAATATGATGTAAATATTCACATTGTGACATCAATGTCAGACTTCTTGGTGTAGTTGGGTGTTGTTGGTTCCACCCTCTGTTTTTCAACCAATTATAACATAATGTGATCACCAATGTATACATTTACATTGCCCTATAACTATTGTTGTTTTTGGAATTGATTTTGTAAACATAGATGATGTGAACATTCACATTGCTGTTCATTACTGGATAAACTGACATTAGTAGACACTGATGTGAACATTCACATCAATGTATAATAATGTGAATGTTCACATTACTGTCATTGTTTATATTGTTGATTGTTGATGTCCATAGAATCCCCAATCTTCACTCAACAATGAGATGGAATATGATGTAAATATTCACATTGTGACATCAATGTCAGACTTGTTGGTGTTGTTGGGTGTTGTTTGGTGTTGTTGGTTCCACCCTCTGTTTTTCAGCCAATTATATGTTCTTATTTGAATAAAAAGGTCTTCCTCGTAGATTTGATGGCAAATGAAAGAGAGGGGAATCGCGTGCCAAAGGCAAACTCGATCAAACAATTAGTTCTGAACAAGTGAACATGAAAAAGGTCAACTACCGATCAAATATCACTAGACTGGTGAAACTGTTGAAGGATACAAAATTTACAAATGGTCAATTGAAGTGCCTTAGAAAAACATCATTTTGGCCCTTATTTGATTGTTTGATCAGTAATGAACTCGACCTCAACCATTGCATGAAATATGATGATGTCATTGTACATATAATGCAGACATTCAAGCCATCTAGTGGGAGGTTTTACATCGGAGACAACAGCATTCAGATTTTTATTAGTGATATATCACTTATTTTTGAGGTGGACTGCGACACCAAGCCGATGGACCTCTCTTATGATGCAAAACCAATGGCCGGCATCATACATCGAATGTACAAGGATGTTAGTTGGTTAAGTGCTGCCAAAATACGAGAAATTCTGAACGAAGCATTAAAGGGCACAAAGAAACAAGACAATGAAGAGGTTGCAAGATTAGTTTGCATGTATGCATGCGTCAAACTGTTCTTTTCTACGTCCGGAGAAGCAATTGGATGGGCTTTCTACTCATACATGGACCCATTAGACAACATGATCGAGTATGACTGGGCTAAGAGCATCCCGACAACCCTGATGGGTTCAGTGGGCCAAAACTGGGAAAAACTAGGACGAGTCACCGGATGTGTTATGTTGTTAATGGTAAATCTCATAAAACTTATTCTATATTTAATATGAACATTTACAGGGTCTACCCACTCATGTTGTCAGCAAAACAAATGTGACATACACATCGGTATGCACTGGTGGCAAGGTTGGCATAAGTATACATTGATGTGCATGTTCACATTATTAGGCAATGGTGCAGAAGTTGACATCAGTGATGTGAACATTCACATTACTATTCAGTAATGGATAAACACACATTAGTAGACACTGGTGTAAATATTCACATCAGTGTAGATTGATGCGAATGTTCACATTACTGTTAATTTATCAATCAGTCATATTATGTTGCTGTTCACATCAATGTGTATTGATGTAAACATTGACACCAGTGTTTTCCTCATGTTAGCACCAAAACAAATGTGGAACACACATTACTAGGCAATGGTGTGGAAGTTGACATCAATGATGTGAACATTCACATTACTGTTCAATAATGGATAAACACACATTACTAGCCACTGGTGTAAACATTCACATCAGTGTTAATTGATGTGAACATTCACATTACTAGGTAATGGTGCGGAAGTTGACATCAGTGATGTGAACATTCACATTACTGTTCAGTAATAGATAAACACACATTAGTAGACACTGGTGTAAACATTTACATCAATGTTTATTGATGTGAATGTTCACATTGCTATTAATTTTTCAATCAGTCATACTATGTTGTTGTTCACATCAATGTGTATTGATGTAAACATTGACACTAGTGTTTTCCTCATGTTAGCACCAAAACAAATGTGGAACACACATTACTAGGCAATGGTGTGGAAGTTGACATCAATGATGTGAACCTTCACATTACTGTTAAGTAATGGATAAACACACATTACTAGCCACTGGTGTAAACATTTACATCAGTGTTATTTGATATGAACATTCACATTACTGATGTTTGTTATTTGTTTCAGTACTGGTTGTGTGAGCATACAACAATCTTACAACCCCCGCAACCCTAATGCAATTTCGCGATGTGTGAAGTGGGACCTCACAGCCTTATATACCAACATGAAGTCCATATCTTTGGCAAAGCTTGGTTTAAATGAGGTAGAAGTACAACAAAAAATGTTGTGCCCATTCACATAGTGAGACAAGGAACTATGTAACTAACATAATGTCTCAAACTCCAGGTATATGGCTGCGAGCCGATGGCATCTCCAACTAAAGCAAAGATGTACCATTATACCAAATTGAATGTGGAGCCCAAACCTGAGGTTTTGTCGAGTGCACCACCAAAGCAAGATGAAAGCAATGATGATAAAAGCAAAGACAGTCAAGGCAGTGACGACAACGATGGAATTTCTGGCGATGTAATGGACCTAACTGAAGTTGAACATGACATCAACACTAGCTTTAACACCCTTAATGCTGAGAGAGGTATCATCATAGCACAACCAAGTGAGCCGGACATTGTGGATATACTTATAAAAGAAAACCAAAAAGCTTGGGGTCTTGTACGACAATGGGAAGCAAAATACAAACAGTTAGAAGAATTGTGAGAGTTGAGGGCAAGGGTGATTGCTACCCTTGAAGCCAAATTATTTGACCAATTGGGCCTATCCAATATAGACATGGACATCAAGAATTGCATGGAGTGGAAATATACAGAAATTCAGAGGTTGACAAAATTGGTCATCAACGTGGAATGTGAAAAAACAATTCTTGAAGACCTTTTTGATAATCAGTCTGTCCACATTATCACTCAAGTTGAAGCACAAAAGGCTCATGACAGCCTCAAGAAGCATCCCATTGCAGCATTGGAACACATTATCAGCCCACCATCGAGGGTAAAGCGCATCAAGCAGAAGGTAAGGAAAGAGCAACGGTTGGATGAGTTTGAATGCCCCAACTTGCCTGGTCAAAAGAAAGGGAAAGAGGGAGCTGAAGAGTAATCCCATGCAGTCCAAATCGTATAAGATTTAGACAAGCATCCTGTAGCCGTCCCCGAACGTCTCGGGAGGGAAATCCCGTTTTGTTCATTTGGGCTCACTACAGTTCAGGACTCAAAGTCACGGTTCTGTATCTAATCTCGCAGAGTGCAATGCAAGACCGATGAATCATCAAAGAGCCCAAATCCGGCAAATCGTTTTTGAAAACAGATTTTTTGAAAGAAGTGCCAAACATGGACTGCTTTGCCAGATACAGAGTCGCCACCTAAATGTTTTATTTTGGGAAATTTAGGAAACCCTGACTCGTTGCCTAAGGCCACGTGTCCGTCATCACCAAAGTTGCCTCGGCTCGGAAACTTGGGTACGATTGGGAAGGTCACTTCGTGAGCACCCCCGCTCGCCCGATCAAAGATCGGCCTCTACTAACCATGATATCGAGTTTTGAAAACATTATATGCTCTTATTCCGGTTTATTAGCCTAGAATTACTATGTGATGCGCACAACATACAAGTATATACTGGATCGCCTGAATTGGAACAAAACATTTCATGTTCGTTTATTTTGAAAATGGTTTGATGGTGCTACCCGCAAGTAGGCTAAGATGTGGATTTGCCACCCTTGGGTGGGCTTAGAAAACATGATTTTGCCACTCTCAAGTGGGCTTAAAACTCGCAGTCGATGAATTGTTCAAATTCAGATAACCCAACCTTCACCCACAGGCATTTAGGCAGGTATATCACATAAGCATATAGCCTTATGGTAAGCATGCTATCATGGCAGTCACTCACACACATGCAAGGATGCTAAAGCATAACCACTTACCGAGTACTCCAAGCCAAAACAGAAGCTATGTTAGAAATCCATGCATGATCCTAACTATGCTGAAATGCCTAATGCAACACATGCAGGAATGCAACTACAATAGGCTCGGCTATTCTAAAGATGGCATGTGAAATGCTACAACTAACAAGTATTCAACTCGGAATTGAGATACAATGCAGTGAGTATGATGCGCCGAGCCTGGTGCATGCAAGACAGATGAATGAATGCAAACATGCAAGCATAAGTATGCTAATTGAAACATGCCCTAATCTAACCATCATAAGCTGGTAAATAAAAGGGAGAAAGACGTGGGGTTGGAAGACATACATCACACACATGCACACTTATTACAATTGTGCCCTCGCTCGGAGGGTCCGAATAAATAATACAGGCCGCCTAATTAACTAACTCACGAGCTAATTAATTATTACAAAACCGAATTAATAACTATCTACAACTAAGTACTACACAACTACTAACTAACAAGTAAGCAGTAAATGAATGCTATTCCAGCTCTGTTTGGAGAAGAGGAAGGTATGCATACTCGCTTCGGTTCATCACCTCGAAACACCTTCTGGTTGCTCTTTAGAGGCTCTGTTTGCAGGGTGTCTTCCAGTGTTTGTTGTTGGAACTTACCAAAACACTGCTAGGGGATTCACCAGTGGCCTGCCGGCCATGAAAGGAGAGATGCCAGCCAACAATAGGGCACTGCCGGCCAAGGGTGTGACACTGCCGGCCATCAGTGGTGCACTGTCGGCCACTGGTGTGCTGTGATACCAAGCTGCAACAAAGCACAAAATAGAGAGAATGGAGGGTCTCCCAAGGGCATGTATGCACTATACCACCCCATATCGCCTCAAAACATCAAGGGAGAGGCCTAGTCAGATCCACGACCATCAATCACGCATCCCGATGCATGATGGCCAAAGATCCAACTTGTGCAAATCAATATGAAAATGAATGCACAAATAAAGCAAGTAAAGCCTAGAACTCTATCATGAGTCATCAAGAGCTTCGGCGACCGAGAATTGAGACACGTTTCATCACTCGGAGTATGAAACGCCCCTCATTCCTCGTGCTCGGATTAACACTTAATCCAAACAATGCAACACGTAAGGATGACAAACATGCAATATGAATAACCTAACAAGGCTAATGACAGCAACAAGCACATAGGCATGATGTGAGGTGACAACCTTGGACAACATGACAAAATGCAACATAAACATGTAACAACATGTAATGGGGCTAGCATGCGACAACATGTAAAGATGGAGTAAGCATACAACAATATGTAAGACAGGCATGCGACAACATACAAAGGGATGGACTTAAACTAATGTGGGCAGCTCTCAACTAAGCCCAAATTAGTGGCCAAAAGCAATGAATTGATGGCATGAAAAGCATGAAATGGCAAGGCAAACATGTATGCCGAGTGGCTCAAGTATTAAGGCACACAGAGGACAACTCTTAAGCACACTTAAGGAGCAACAAACACGGATGTATGACAATGAGGTAAGCTCTGAAATCTCATGTAAAGTGATGCCAAATCAAATCAACAATGCAAGCATAGCATATTATGATGCTCAAAGCTCGAAGTGAGCAAAGGGACTTAAGCCATGGCTATACAAGGCAAACCCCAAGGGGCCGAGGGGACCTAAAACAGTCTTAGGGTAGGTCCAAACAAGACCAAAACTAAGCTTAAAGCTAGCCAACATAGGCTAGAACACAAAGCCAAAAAACATGGAGCATGCAAGGCTTTAAAGAGGCAATGCACTACACCTCTTGAAACCAATCATGACAAGACTTGGACAACATAAAACAGAGTTACATCATGGTATAATAAGACCCAAAATGCACTGAAATGATGAGCCAAAGGCTTAGGCTTAATGGCATGTACAAAAGTCAATTCTTGAGGCATAAAGCACAAGCTCTATAAAGCATTCAAGGCATGTCAAATGCAAGTGTATGAAAACATTTCATGGACTGAAATAACATATGGAATGAAGGCAAACCATGCAAACATCACATGTATAGCATGGTAGGGGCCTCAAAACCCAAGACTAGCCTAAGCATTTACACTATAGCTATACAAAGCACGAGTGATATGGCCATGGCAGCCCAAAAAAGTCCTAGGACAGCCCAAAATAAGCATAAAATCATGTTAGAGCAAAGCCAAAATATGCTAGGATGATGAGTCAAAATATCATGCACAAGAGGCTAGTAAACAAGATTTGTTCTACACCTATATGGAGCATGCAAAGGATGATCAAACCAACTATGGATAGTGTCATGACATGCCAAATGATGACCAAATGCATGCTGAAATGTAAACCAAACAAGCTAACATGACATGGCAAAGCATGGAGCATATGAAGCTAGTTTAGGGGATTTACATTACGAGTGTATCATGCAAGCATGGAGTGACAAAATCAACCTAAAACAGATTCATGGCATGGTAAAACATCACCAAAAACCCACTGAAATGGACTCAACACAAGCTAAGCACACATGCTACTTTGATGAGCTATGAATGGAGTTACACAACACATACTAGATGCATGCAAAATATGACCAAACCAGCCATGGACAGGGCCAAGGCAGGTCCTAAAAGTCACAAAAATAGGCCTGAACCAAGCCTCAAAAATGCATGGAGGGATGGTCCTTTGGAAGGCCAAAAATGCAAGCAAAGAGGAACCAAAAGAGATGGGGGCCACCTCCTCTGATTAAGGACCTCAAAACCACACCTTTACCACTAAAAATCCACTGGATTTCAGTGGTAAGAAGGCCAAACCAAGGCTAGCTCGGAGGCCTCAAGGAATGGCTTAAAACAAAGCCAAACAAAGCATACAAGGGGGTTACACACCCCTAGTAGCAAAAAGACCTTAAACAAACTTCAAAAGCACTTAAATACAAGACTTTTTTCAGTTATAAGCAAAGCCAAAATCAATATGCAAGGAGGGCTAAAGTGAGGTACAAGAAGGTGCAAAAATGGGAAAAATACTCACCCTTGCAGACCCTCTTTGAAACCAGCAACTTCAGGGGGTGGAAACCAGTTTTCAGACCTCAAGAAGACCTCCCAAGAAGCTTGGTCCAATGGTGGTGGTGTATCTCTATGTGTTGTAGTGTAAAAGTGTAAGGAAATCCAACTTCTAAGCACAAAATACAAACAATATAGAGAGAAAGAGAGCTTTTTCTCTTCAAAATAGCTGAACCCTTTTTAAGGAGAGAGGCTCTCTCCTTATATAGAGGAATGCAAAGCTAAAGCTTCTTCAAGAAGCTTTACAAAGGTTCCATCCCTCTATACACGTGTATGGAGGGGAGCAAACAAAAAACTAGCTGGTTCAAAAGATCTGGAGGAAAACTAGTTGAGACAGGGGGGTGCCGGCCATCACCAATGGCCGGCAGTGGCTCACTGATGGCCGGCAGGGCATCACCAAAGGCCGGCAGACACAAAGACATGGCCGGCAGTGCCATGCCATGGCCGGCAGTGCACCAAAAGGTCCACTAAGAAAGGACCTAGCCAAGGTCCAAAAAAAGGGCAGAAAGGATACAAGGTCCAGGAAGCTCGAACCGGTGACGTTCCGTTGCCACAGTCCAGTACTCAGCGAGCAATCGAACTAGTTGTTGGGTGTACCTACAAGCACAACCAAGTCTTGAGGACGGTCAAAAATGGGGTGTTTACAGTTTTCCCTCTTTGACAGAACTTAATAGTCACAAAGTGACGGGAGTGAGTGTCAAAGCCCAGAGACGACTCATTTTTGACAAGGCCGAAGACTCAGACAATCAATCAATATAGGCATACAGGGATGCGCCCAGAGGTTGGGGCAAAATGCAAACGGTATGCAAGATGCAAGAGCATGACTAATAATCATGCCAAGAATGCTGTAATGAAGCAAATCATGCAACAGTTTTAAGCAGGTGAACAACAGTCCTACATATTCCGACAGGAAGGATGTAAGAAAATTATGCAATTCTTACCACGTTTCACGCGGAGTACATTCAATACCTGTGCGGCTCGTTTGGCCATGCCAGCTTAAATGAACCATATATACAATATCGTGCCTGAAAAAGAAATGAACTTAACAGGTACAATATCGTTAGAAACATGCATAACAATGCATTTGAAAAGTGCGTGACAACGCATGCGAAGTGTGCATAAACACATGTAAGTAAAACATACGTGACAACACATACAATGTGTGAAGTAGGAATTTGAACACATGTAAGTAAAGCACACGTGACAACGTGTACAATGTGTGAAGGAATCGAACACATGTAAGTAAAGTATGCGGGATTAACGCAGGTAATGTGTAAGGTGAGCAAAGGTATGAACACATATCAGTAAAGCACACGCCGAAACGTGTACAATATGTAACCACCTGGAAAGTACATTATACACATGTAAGTAAAGCATGCAGTAACGCAAGCAATGTGTATAGCAGGAATGAACACATGTCATTAAAGCAAGCGCGATTAACGCAAGCAATGTGTAACCTCCTGTAAAATGCATAAACACATGTAAGTAAAGCATGCAGTAACGCAAGCAATGTGTATAGCAGGAATGAACACATGTCAGTAAAGCATGCAATGATGCAAGCAATGTGTAACCTCCTGTAAGATGCCTAAACACATGTAAGTAAAGCATGCAGTAACGCAAGCAATGTGTATAGCAGGAATGAACACATGTCAGTAAAGCATGCAATGACGCAAGCAATGTGTAACCTCCTATAAGATGCCTAAACACATGTAAGTAAAGCATGCAGTAATGCAAGCAATGTGTAAAGCAAGCAAAGGTATGAACACATATCAGTAAAGCACACGCCGAAATGTGCACAATGTGTAGCCACCCGGAAGATACATTATACACATGTAAGTAAAGCATGCAGTAACGCAAACAATGTGTATAGCAGGAAATTGTGACAATGCATGATAAGGAAGTGCATAATGATGTGTAACAAGGAAATGCATGACAATGCATGATAGAGAAAATGCATGACAATGCATAATAGGGATAAGGAAATGCATGATAATGCATGTAAGGTGCGCATAACGATGCATGATAAGGAGAATGCATGACAATGCATGATAGAGAAAACGCAATGCATGTGAACTAGATGGGTGTTTATTGTAACAGACGAATGCTAATTGACACCAACAGAAGAGAAAGATGCTTAATAAAGACATCTTAAAAGGAGACCTCTGGTTTACCTCCCGGAGGGTTTGGGATGCGTCAAAAGGATACATCTTGTGCGCATTGATGGGTGTAAACCATCGTATATTGAGGACGTGATTCCCGAGCTCCTACGGAGGCGTTTCGAATCAAGTTTTGAGCATTCCGCGGAATTGTTGGAACCCAGGAACAAATTCCAAGATCAAATAGGCCAGGAAAGCTGGAGAAGGCTTGCTGGTCACCAGGGACAACCGCCGGCTACCGCCTGCCATCTACATCCACTGCCGGCCATCGATGACATGCTGCCGGCCACCGATGTGCCCCTACCGGCCATCGGTGGCAGATTCGGGCAAAAAGGGCTTTCAAGCCGTGGGTCTTTAAATTGGCTCAAAACCAACCCATTTCCTCACAAACCCTTCCATAGAAATCAATTTTCTTCCTTCTTAGGTGTGTCTTCTCTCTAGATTCGCGCATTCTACGCGTTTCCCAACACCCTATACAACCTTGCATCACTAAGGATTCTTGGTTTTCTTCGATTTGAACCGATCAGAAATTGCATCTGAGGCTTCTTTCATCATTTCCCGCATTCAAGGATCATTTCCCCCGATTTTCTCTCGAGGTTAGTTCACTTTCCCGGGTTTTTCAACTTTTCTTGAATTTTCTCTCTCTTAGGGTTTGAGTTTATTCTAAATTTCATCATTTTGCTCGTTTTTGCTCATTTTCGCATCATTCTTTTGCATCCATCTCAGATGGCTAACGATGTGCCTCATGACGAGGGTTTCCCCGCACTCCCTCCAGTAGAGTTAGCGGCAGAGTTTGCGGTTGAGCCAGAGGTTGAGCCTCAGCCGTTACCATTGGACGTACGTCCCTTCGACCCTGCGGTGTACCATTCGGAGACTCACATCATTCCAGTGGCAGGAGGCATCTATACCTTTACCGATTTTGATGAGGATGTACCAGACGACCTCTTATTGAAAGAGCCGATGTCTCACTTGTCGGCCATTGCCGTGGAGGTACCACCTCTGTTTTTCTGTTTCGATCTGATTGCATCGCCTGCTTTGATCTGACTGCATTTCATACATTGCTGATCTGCCCTTGAATGTACCTTACACATTACTACCCTGTATATACTGCACATAACCTCATCTCATGCGTCACTATTCTAAATTCGAATGCATCTTTGACACATCACTGCTCTGGATGCAACTGTATTTTCAATACATCACTAATTTGATCTGAACTGTATTTTCAATACACCACTAATCTGATTCGAATTGTGCTGATTTGGTTTGAACCGCATCTTCAATACACTACTCATTTGATTTGAACATGTATTTTCAATACACCACTGATTTGATTTGAAATAGTATTTTCAACAGGAGGGATCTCGCTCCTTTCGAGGCTACGGCGCTACGACCGCTCGCGACTGGTACGATGTGCTCCCCACGGGGGTCTGCCGGATTGTCAACGAGACTGGCTTCGGTATATTTTGCTACGGTCTGACGCGGGTTACAGCGAGTCGCCCTCTCCTGGGGGCTCTTGTGGAGAGGTGGTGGGACACCACCAATTCCTTCCATTTTTCCACAGCAGGGGAGATGACCATGACTTCTTTTGATTTTGCTATTATCACCGGTCTGGGCGTGGGAGGTGATCTGATTCCCCTAGATCCCGACATGGGGGAGTGGGTGGCTGCATGGGATGTGTTGCTTGGAGCACGTCGACCCCTTGCTCGAGTGGGTATGGTTAGATACTCTTGGTTCGAGGAGCATTTTCGCGGGGAGGATCCTGAGACCGATGAGGGAGTGGAGCAGTACGCCAGGGGCTTCCTCCTGTTCCTTTTTGGTACCACCTTGTTTTCGAACAGGTGGAATACCGTGGGTTTGTACTTCTTGAGCGCCCTGGTGGTGCTTTCGCGGGTCCGCTCTTACAACTGGGGCCCAACCGGCCTCACCACTCTTTATGGATACATGAGCTCCACTTCTCGGATGTGTGGGAGATTGATTGGAGGCTACTGGCGAGCTTGGGAGGTGCACAACCTAGTTCCCCTTTTCATTACTTTGTTTAGCATTTGTACGTTTTGCTTTGTTCAACATTTGTACTCTCCGTACTCACTGTCACACTGTATGTTTTCTGCTTTGCATTTTCTGTACACCATACATGCTGCACACTGCACACCATACACTGCACACACAGGATCTGCACACTGCTCATGATACACTACATGCACAGGATCTAATGCCCGCCTTTCTAGGCCTGCATCTGTTATGTACTGTACTGCATCCTGCATTCTGCTTTCTGCATTCTTGTTCATACGCTGTACTGATCACATCTGTTCAACAGCTTTGGGTATATGCATACTTCCCGGCGCTTGCTCCAGATCCTGTGGAGGAGACTGCAGTGACGGTCCCATTCTTTGATGTATATGACGGTCCGCTCCGTCGTAAGACCCGGGAGAGCTTCATGTTCTTCCGGCAGTATTTTGACACAGTCGCGGCGCGTGAGGTAAGTCTGCAATAAGATTATTTCAATTAACCCAATGCACCCGCCTTAGTCATTTGACGACTGATCATCTCGTTGGTTCTCTTTCTCAGATTACATGGCGACCATGGGAGGTGATTCCGTCAGGACTCCGGGATTAGTATCGCGTTGCCCAGATCATGTCTTTGTACCGTATCCTCTTCGAGGGGCCGATCTGTCGGGCCTGGTTTCTGAGTGAGCGCTTTGTGCGTTAGATTTTGGGATTGCCTGCCCCATTTGTACCGATGGTGCCTCTACCATCGATGAGGGAGACACACATGTTATCCGCCGACCAGGTGATCTAGTTCATGGTAGGGTTAGAGACAGATTACTTCCATGCCGAGGGCGACTACGCGACTTTCATTCAGACACATCCGATGCCGCCTTTGACTGGTGTCCGAGGAGGAGAGGGAGCGAGGGCTCTAGTTACGAGAGGCAGAGGCGGAGCGACCAGGTCTCGTAGGAGGAGAGGTCCTGAGGAGAGACAGAGGTCTGGATGGCCAGTGCTGCCTACTACTATGACACTTCGAGGGCGAGCTGGAGAGATTTATCAGGTTCCCTTTGCTCCTCCTCCAACTGGTCACAAGCTTGTTGGAGGTTATGGCTCGACTCCGGTATATACTACACTGTCACCCCTTGTACAGTTATTTGATTTCACTTGATATTCTGCAGAGTACTAATGATTTCAATCATTTTTGCAGGCTCCTATTGAGTACACTCATTAGTCTCTGGCGATGACGGCTTCAGTGATGGGGATGCTGCAGATGAGCATGGACCTACTCAGTATCTACAGCATTCCGGTAAGTTCGTTCAAACTGCACTTTGTGCCATAAAGTCTTTTCTTAACACACCATCATTTGTATAGCTTGCACACTACATTGATCCGATACATTGTCCCCATACACCACTCACGGTATACATTCACTGCAAATCATTCACTATTCACAGTACATCATTTTTTCCTACATCTGATACATTTTGATTACTAATGCATTTTGGTGGATTGTCCCTCTTCCAGATTCATTTCTTGCTGCCAGGCCCATCGGGTGTTCCAGCAGGAGCAGGGGCGGGCCTTTCAGCACCTCCTCGAGCAGCAGAGGGAGCAGGGCGAGGGACTAGTTCTCGGGGGCCTGCCCCTGATGATGATGAGTCTGACGAGGAGGTGATGAGTTCGCAGTCAGATTCAGAGTCAGATGCTGACGGTGGAGGTCCTGGACCTTCGTCCAGGAAGAGGACCAGGACGGATTCCCGCACTTGAGGCCACCGGCACTAATCCAGACATTTTGCTACTTCAGATGCTGATCTTCTTTTTGTTTTATTTTCCTTTTTACTAGTAGTTTTGCACATTGTACTGCGTTAAGCGAATTTATTTTAAAACCAATCTCTTTTGTAAAAAGAAACTATGACGGAATGAAAACAGCATTTTTGTTGAAAAAGTGTTTCGTTTGTACATCCTATGCATCGCATCGCATCGCATTACTTTACACAACAATGTAAATGAAATCGAAGTTTTGTTTTGAAAACCAAACGCTCAAATTGCACTAATCAGGTAGTGAACTGACTAATAACAAAACAACTCGATAAACAAAACAAAGCCTAGCAAGTTTACAACTCGATAAGCAAATTGCAACTCGATAAATGAAAGGAAGATAATTACAACCTGACACAGAAAAAAAGAAAATAATACGTCTTAAACAAGACACGACAAAGTCCAACAGGACAAAACAAGACCTTGAAAGACACAAGGGACAGGACTCCACTGCAACGGACAACTGGGTCTTCAGTGAGGGAGCCAATGAGCAAGAGGGGAGTACTGCCGACCATCAATGGAGCCCTGCCGGCCATCAGTGTGCCACTGCCGGCCACTGATGAGCCACTGCCGGCCATCGATGGCAGACTCTCCGAAATGACGACATCTGTCCTCCATTCACTACCTTATCTTTTATATGAGTTCCAGCTTCGGGATTCTCTTTATTTTAACTCAAATTTACACCAAATGGAAGCACTCCTTGCCCAAAACCTCACAAATTGGATCGCTTCTCTAGATGGCTCGGAAAAGTTGAACTTCTGGGGCTTCGACTTGAATGCACTATTCACGCTGGGCCGTACTCCGCTGCATCTTCCTTTCCTCCATGCCGCGGCAAGGTTTTGGAACCCGGTAACACATGTCTTTAGCTTTAGCGGGCAAGAGATGTGTCCTACCTTCGAGGATTTCCAAGCTTTGATGGAGTCCGAGCGTAACGAGAAAATCTTGCCTCAACTCCGATTTGGCCACATCCAAGCCTTAGGACAAATGTGCGGCCTCACTCTGTATGACGCTCGATCATTGATTCATGACGGGGACTGGACATCCCAAGCTTGGTTTGCCGGTTTTCTGATGCTGGTAACCACGGCGACCATCATTGGCAAGGCTATCGGCGATACGCGCTTTGCTTATGCTTGCTATCTCATTTCTTGCTTGCCCCGGGCTCCGGTGGATTCAGTGTCCGGTTGATCGAGGTTGCCCAAGGTTTGAAGGAGGGCAAGAGCTGCATTGCCATGTCATTGGCTGAGACATTGATGGGTTTGGATGTTTTTCATCGCCGGGAGATGGCTAGGCTTGCGGGGAGCCCACTACTATTGCAGGTAATGTTTCCCACCCAATCTCACATATGTATTGCTCACATCACTCGGCCCTCAAGCTCGGTTTTTCTCACAAAACCCTTTTCTTACTTTTCTCTTATCATACATCTCTCTATTCTTTATTCTCTCATTTTTCATCCCTCCCCAGGTGTGGTTAATGGACAAGTTACAGATTGTGGAGTCTTGCCCAGCATACTCAGCTCGCGGCTACTTTTTTCGACAACGTCTGGTCGATGCCCTGGATGAGGGGTGGTGGTACAACTGGATGTGCAGTTTGTCTGCAAACCGCATTGCTTGGCGCTGCCCTAGGCTCAACCTTTCGGCAATGAGTTACAACATGACCCGTCAACTTGGGATTCAATTGATTGGCATGACACATTGTGTCTTCTATTTTTCGTTCCGGTTCTGGCGCCAGTTCGGACATGATTAGACTTGCCCGCCAAAGGGGATAGAGTACCCTGCTGCATTCCCAGCCCGAGGTGCACATCTTGCCCGGTATGCCACAGCATGGAGGACTAGAGAGCTCCTGGCCCCGCTCCCACTTTCAGTTGCACTTTGTCTGATGAGTGCTTGGATTGGCTCAATGAAGAGGCACAGGAAGGGTCCACTTTGGCATCAGAGGCTTCGACCAGCTCTGGGAGGGGGCGCAAGAACACCTGACTTATCTATGCCCCAGATTTATTGCTTTATTAATACTTTCAAGTTTTCTTTATGAATGTAACCAAAAGCAACTTCAATTTGTATGCAAGAGCAGGAGAACTCTATATTGAAATCAATGAAATTGAAGGTTGTAGGTACTGAAAATTTTCTGCTTTGGTCCAAAAATGGTCTAAGTTGTAAAAAGATTAATTTCGAGCAAAGTCAACTTTTATTAAAACTTTTCAAAACCATTTTCGATATGGATCAGAACTGGACACGCTTGAAATCTGTCACTGAGATGCACAACCTCGGATCCTAGCAACTGGAAAGTTGCCCCTAGTTTGAATAGTATCGCGGCACCGCACAGCAACGGAAAGTTGCCCCTAGTCTGAAAAGCACTGCACTGGAGATCATAACCGAACTCTTGAATGTTGAATAGACAAAGATGGCCGAGATGATCAAATGAACAAAGTTGATAGGGGAAAAGTTTATGGCTGAACTTCAAGATGAAGTTGCCTACGTATCCCAAAGATGGGAATCAAGCCTTACGTAGTTCAGGCCGGGGTTCACTCGAGTATTTTCACTCTCCTTTTACGCTCTAACTTTTGCCAAGGCCGCCCTTTGCGGGTTTTCAACCTTGCGAGCTCAGTTTTTATAATTTCAAATTTTTTGTGCTCTAAGTTTTGCCTAGGTCGCCCTTTTGGGTTTTCGGCCGAGCGAGCCTCTCAGGGGTAATATTTCTTCAACTTGTCCATATTGATCGGTTGCGAGAACTCCAGGCCATCTAGGTCCAGCAGAACCACAGCTCCACCTGACCAGATAGCTTTGATGATGTAGGGACCAGTCCAATTGGGTCTAAACTTGCCCCTTGGGTCGTGGATGGGAGCTCGGTTGTCCTTGAGCACCAAATCTCCTTCTTTTAGATTCCTGGACTTAACTTTCTTGTTAAAAGCCCTGGTAATTCTGCGCTGATAACCTTGAACATGGTACAGTGCTTTCAATCTGCGCTCGTCAAAGAGCATGAGTTCTTCAAATCTGCTCTGTTGCCAATCTGCTTCGGCTATCTGACACTCAGCCAGCACTCGCAAAGATGGAACCTCAATCTCGATAGGTAGAACGGCCTCCATCCCATAAACTAATGAATACGGAGTCGCCCCAGTAGACGTTCTGATTGAAGTCCGGTAGCCCCACAGAGCAAACGGTAGCTTATCTGGCCAATCCCGGTAGGTTTCCACCATCTTCTACAGTATGTGTTTGATATTCTTGTTGGCGGCCTCGACTGCTCCATTGGTTTACGGCCGATATGTGGATGACTTATGAAAAGCCACGTTGTATTTCTCCAACAAGTCAATCATTTCCTTCTTGAAGTGGGAACCATTATTTGAAATGACCTCGTTTGGGACCCCATAACGATAGATAATGTTGTTTCTGATAAACTTCGCAACATGTGAAGCCTTCAACACCGCATAGGATTGGGCCTCAACCCACTTCGTGAAATAATTTATCGCGACCAGGATGAACTCATGCCCATTAGACCCCTTTGGCGTGACAGCCCTGATCACATCAATTCCTCAAACTGAAAATGGCCATGGCGAAGTCATATTGTATAGCTTCGACGGCGGGATGTTCATGCGATTTGCATGGATCTGACATTTGTGGCATCGCCGAACAAAGTCGATACAATCCTCCTCCATGGTGGACCAATAATAACCTTGTCTGAGGATCTTCCGCGCTAGCATTACCCCGTTTATATGCGCACCGCATTCCCCTCCGTGGATGGCCTCCATCAAGTGTTTCGATTCTTCAGCTTTAACACACAACTTATGCATTCCCAGATGACCTCTCTTATACAATTTACCTCCGCAGATGATGAACTGAACGGCCATTCTTCTGATTACCCTCTTATCCTTGGCATTTACCCTTGGTGGATTACCCTCTTATCCAGGGGTTCTCATCTTGAACCTCATCTATAGCAGCAATCGACTCGTAAGCCGGCATAAATTTTTGATCGATTATGACTGGACGCATCCGGACTCCAAACGGGATGTCTATCATGGAAGATAGAGTTACTAGTGAATCTGCGAACCTGTTGTTCTCTCTTAATAGATGAGTAAAATTTAACTTCTCAAACCGAGGAATTAACAAGTCCAACGTCTGGTGGTACATAATCATTTTTTCTTCTTTGACTTTCCAGTCTCCTTTTGCTTGAGACACAACAAGGTTCGAGTCCCCGATGACGTCCAACCGTTTTGCCCCTAATTCCAAGGCTGCTTCTAGATCGGTAATGCATATCTCATATTCTGCTTCGTTGTTCGAGACTTTGAACCGGAGTTTGAAGGCTAGAGGGATACGGGAATTGTCGGGTGCTATCAGCAACACTCCTATCCCATACCCGTATTGATTTGACGCTCCGTCAAAGTACATCGTCCAAAACTCATCGTCGATATGAAGAATGGCCTCATTTGGGAATAAGTACTCAACTGCTTCACCTCCTTCCACTGGATGATCGGCTAAGAACTCTGTTACTGCTCTTCCTTTGACTGACTTGCGCGTCACATATTTCAGATCGAATTCGAAAAGCAACAGCAGCCAACGAGCTAGCCTACCCATAAGTGCCGGTTTCTCGAAAAGATATTTGATGGGATCCAGTCGTGAAACCAACATTACAGAGTGAGCTAACAGGTAGTGCCGTAGCTTCCTGGTAGCCCATACCAAGGCTAGGCAAGCCTTTTCCAACGGTGTGTAGCGAGTCTCATACTCCAGCATCTTCTTGCTCAGGTTGTAAATGGCTCTCTCCACTTTGTCCTCTAATTCTTGCGCGAGCATGCAGCCCATTGTAGTCTCAGTTACTGAAAGATAAAAAATCAACGGTCTCCCCAGCTCTGGCGATGACAACACGGGTAGGTTCTGTAAGTATTCCTTGATCTGTTCAAAAGCAGCTTGCATCGGTCGTCCCATTGGAATTTCTTTCCTTTCTTCAGGAGACCAAAAAGTGGTTCACAAGTCAAGGTTAATTTTGAGATAAACTGTTTTATGAATTGCACTTTACCCAGAAAGCCTCGCACCTCCTTTTCAGTCCTTGGTGGTGGCATTTCTAAGATGGCCTTGATTTTGGAAGGGTCGACTTCGATACCTCTCTGTGTAATCAGAAATTACACCCCAGCATTTTCCCTGCTGTAACACCGAACGTACGCTTCTGAGGATTCAGCCACAACCGAAATTCTCTGATCCTTTGGAAGAACTTTTGCAAGGCGGTGTAGTGGCCCTCTCTTTCTTTGGACTTGACAATCATGTCGTCCACGTACACCTCAACCTCTTTGTGGATCATGTCGTGCAATATCGTGGTCGCGGCCTGTTGATATGTAGCTCCAGTATTCTTTAGCCCAAATGGCATCACCCTGTAACAGTAAGTTCCCTACGGGGTGGTGAAAGCAGTCTTCTCCCGGTCTTCAGGTGCCATCACTATCTGATTGTAGCTTAAGAAGCCATCCATGAACGAAAGCAAAGCATGCCCCGCTGTGAAGTCCACTAACTCATCAATATACGGCAAGGGAAAGTCGTCCTTCGGACTGGCTCTGTTCAAATCCCTGAAATCCATGCATACCCGGATCCTACCATTCTTCTTCGGCACTGGAACAATGTTGGCCAACCAAGTCGGGTATTCGGATACCAGCAGGAACCCTGCATCAATTTGCTTGGTGACCTCTTCTTTGATCTTGAGAGCCCAGTCTGGGTGGATCCTTCTGAGTTTTTGTTTAACGGGTCGGGCCTCGGGGTCAAGGGGGATCCGGTGCTGTACAATCTCAGGATCGATCCCAGGCATGTCTTCGTAGGACCACGCGAAAACATCTTTGAAATTTTTTAATAAAGCGACTAAGCGCTCGCGTTCCTCCGAAGACAACGTGGACCCGATCTGGACCAGCCGCGGGTCCTTCTCAGTACCAATATTCACAGTAGTGATTTCATCCATTAAGGGTTTAACAAATCTCTCCTGCTCTTGTTCAATTAAGCGTTGCAAAACCGGAAGAATTTCTTCATCGTCGTTTTCATCAAAGTTTCGAAAGTCTGAGTTAATGCAATAAATCAAGGGCACAGAAAAGTACTCAAGAACCACAGCCACATCATTCTCATTAAGCACATCCAAATCGTCTAATTCTTCGGTTACAACAGACTCAAAAGAGAAGAAAAAAGACGACCTGGACAGGACTATGGTATCCGGGTTATCACCCCCAGGAATACCGGACTCAGACTCAGTCGAGCTGGAACCTGATTCCGATTCAACAGATTCGGAGGAATCAGATTCTGGCTCACTACCTGACCCGGTGCTGCTTGACAAAAATCCCTCTTCATATTGCCAAATGAGAGAGGGTGCGATAGATGCATCCAAAATGTTTGCTGGTAGGCCCGCAGCCGTTTTATTTCTGATCACGCATACCGAGAAGTTATCCCCCAACCACTTCTGTTCGATCGGAGGATCTGAAAGTAGACATGCCAGTGCTACCCCCATTTCACTTTCGGTGTCCTCAGACTCCACTTTCTTGCTCTGCTTAGCCTCAGCTAATGAGTCCGTCTGCTCTTCGGCAACGTCATCCCCGGATAATTGTAGGTCAAAGAAAATCTCAAAACCTAGCACGCGCTTCCTCTCTGCGTTCAGCTACGGCTCTGGGAAGCCACAAAACAGAAAGTCCTCCCCCTCCCGGACGAAGCGTCCGTTTAGGGTACCCTGAATGGGTCTATGCATCAGCTCAAAAGGCTTCCCCGCCTGCTTCGCTCTGGTTCTCCCAGCCATTTCCTTACCTTTCCTTACCCAATCCTCTTTGGTGGGCAGATAACCCAAGCCAAAGGTATGTGGATTGTGTGGCACTTCGGCCAACACTGCAATGCCCTTCCGGCCGCTCTTTCCCAATCCCATCCCGGGGATATGTTGAAGCTTGTTCATGAGGTATACTGATTGAGCACTGACATACAACCCCTCATTAACAGCCATGATGTTCTGCACGACCCGGGCTTCGGCCAAGGTAAAACCCGACATGAACACATCCTCCATACCGTGCTCAATTTCCAAAACTGGCGTAGATACTTCTGGCGATGGATGGATCGATGAATTCTCAAAAACAATGGCTACTCCCTTCCTATGGGGGTATTTCACCATCTGATGCAAGGTGGATGAAACTACCTTTACTTGGTGCAACCACGGCCGCCCCAAAAGTAGATTAAAGGTCATAGGAACCTCTAAGACGTGAAAGTCAACTTCATGCTGTCCCGGCCCAACCTTGGTCGGAATCTTCACTGTCCCCATTACTTCTCTGTTTGTGTTGTCATATGCCCGAATCACCTGGGCTGTCGACACAAAGTCCGCGGTCTTTAAACCGATTGCATATGCAGTCCTTACCGGGCACACATTGATGGCGGATCCGGTATCAACAAGAACCATCGGAATCCATTTGTTTCTACACTCCACAGAGATGTAGAGTGGCTTGTTATGGTTCGCACCCTCAGGTGGCAATTCTTTGTCGGAGAAGGTCAATATCGGGGTAGCTCCTCCCGGAAAAACTAAGCCCACCAGCTGTTCGGGCGTGGTGTCTATTGAGAGCTTGGCCTTGTCCATGGCCGATAAGACAGCTTGTCGATGCACTCGCGATGCCATAAGCAGTCCCTAGATGGAGATGTCTGCCTGTATCTTTTTCAACTGCTTCAGTACAGCTTCTTCTTCGATTTGCTTCTCTTTTTGTTTCTCCGCCTCCTTATCCTTCCCAGATGCCTTTGGCTGATCTAGATACGGGGGCTTGAAATACTGCCCGCTTCTAGTCATATGATCGACTTCGCTGATGTACTAGGTATCGTCTGGCTGATTGCTCCCCCAATCCTCATCCGTGTGGGCAAGACATAAATCATCGTCCTCCCACCACATTCCGTCGGCAGCCAACAGACACTTGTCCGGCTCCGGTATAATTGTACTCGCAGTACTCTCCGTCCACATGCTCGCAGCATTCTCTATCTTCGCGTACACAACATTTTCAGTCCCCTCAAGGCCCTTAGCTTTCTTGATTCTCTCAGAATCCTCAAACCTTTCTTGCTCCAACTATGTCAGTACAGCTGGCTGTTCAACACTTCCCGCATTCACAATGCCCGAGTCCTGAGCGAAATTCTTAGCACCGGCGCTCTCCGGCGATACATTCTGATTTCGGCCCTTCCGGCCACAGCTGATGTTCTTGCCCCTGCTGGGCCCTGTTCCAATTGAGTTTCGTCGACAACATCTGGTAGGTCATCAAGCCACTCGGCGACCTCTGCTGACTCCTCAAAATCAGACCAGTTGACTGCCATGTCCCCTGGATCTTGTTCACTGAAAAATTGGAGGTTAGCAAAGTCCTCTTCCACAACTGCCAAGTCATCTGTCCTCTGACTAGATTCATCCCCCTGTATCATACAAAGCTCTGCCCCTGCCAGCAATTCCACGTTTGGCCCAACCTGGCCCAATGATAGAATGTAGCCACTCGGACTGTATACCCCTTCAGCAAAACTCCCAAATTCCTCAGATTCTAACTCAACAATCCCATTCTCCCCTGAAATCTCCCATGTTCTGTCTTCGACAGTCACCACCAATGGTTCGGGTTGGGTTCTGGAGATGTCCAACATGCACAAGTCAGTGCAGTCAGGAAGGAGCACCTTCGGCTTAGGTAGGTGGGATGGGGTGATGTATATGCTAGGATCATAAGACACGACCCCAGTCTGGATAAAGTTGATTCTTTTGGGAGGTGGAGCTTGGTTGTGCGGTGGGAGAGGGTTTGTTATGACATTGGGTTTTTCTGGAGGCACAATCACCTGCTTGTCAACGAGATCCTAAATCTCGTGACGCAATCTAAAACATTGGTCAGTGTCGTGACCATGTTGTTGGTGATACGCGCAGTATTTGGCAGGATTATGGGAAGGGGGAAGTTTTTCTGGCAACGACCTCGGCTCCAGGGGCTTCAAGTGCCCTTTCCTGATTAATACCCCCAGAGCCTTGTACAGGGGCATATATAAATGCGTGATGGTTCTTTGGCTTCTGGGTTGGAATCTGGTGGCTTGTGTGTTGCTTCCGGACGCACCAGAGAAAGGCGTAGCTGCCATGGGTCTTGGAGGGGGAATGGCGGTGACCATGCTTACTTCTGAAGCTCTAGCATTTGCAGCATTGCTGGCGTCTGTATTGTTGTTGCGGTTGAAGGTTCTTCGGGGTTGCTCTCTGCCTTGGTCAATCAGACCTTGTTTCATAGCATCCTCAATTTGTACCCCCATCTCGTGCAAATCTGAGAAGGTAGGAAAGGGGAGCGCAATCATTTTCTACATTAGTTTCGGTTGGAGATTGCGCACAATCATCCGAATTTGATCTTTATCGGTGGGCCTTAGGGTCATCATTGAGGCCTTGGCCCTCCACCGGGCTACAAAATCCGAGAAGTTCTCCTTAGGCTCCTGCCTTGTTGTCTCAAGATCACGGGTCGTAATCTCGATTTGAGTGTTATAGGAGTACTGCGCAATGAAAGCCTCGGCCATCTCATCCCAGTTCCGCTTGACATCGTCTTCTAATTTTACGTACCAGATACGGGTCCGGCCAAATAGTGAAAGTTTCTGCGGTCTGGTGAGACCCATCGGTCGTAGTATATCTGAGAACAACCAAAGATGGACCATGGGATCCCCGGATCCGTTGAAGCGGTCGATTTGTGGCATTTTGAACCTATCTGGCAGCGTCACAGCCACATCGATATATCCGTCCTCGATGTCTGGGATGGACTTCACCCCTTGTGATTTCTTGAACAACTTCTCAAGCTTGCTCAATTTCAATGCTGTATGGTCCACCTCGAACTCAAAGGGAGAGTCCGGTTGATTGACAAGCGTAGGTGCCTTGGATAACTGAGGTAGAATCGGGGGCGGAGCCGGCCCCGTCGGGATGTCTGTATCTCCTTGGACATTTGGTGCCTCCCTGGGTGTTGGAACTCCTGGTGGGAGAGAAGCTGGGTGTGAAGTAGATGCCCTGGTTTGTTGTTACAACCTGGCAATTAGCTCTACCTGTTGGGCCATGATCTCGACCTGTTGTTTGGCAAACTCATCCCGACGAACAACATCCTGCTACATGGCTCTCATGGTCTCCTGCATCTGACGCATCATTTCCTCAACTCCTGGCATCCCTGCCATACTGTCCTGATCTGTCTGAACTACTGGTAGGTCTATCTCTATGGCAACAATTGGGATCTCAGCCTGACTGTCCATTGATGGGGTAAAGCACTGCTCTGGCAACCTCTGCTCGGATACACTGCGTCTTCTCGACCTCCGTCTGATAACCGGGGGTAGGGAATGATACACTGGTTGTCTGTTGACCAGATCCTCAAATCGATGGAGTTGGCGACCTCTTGTCCAGAGTGCTTGGGGAATATCTGTTTGGTCTGAAGCAATTGTGCTAAACTACCTAGTAAAAAGATAAATAAAGCAATAATTAGGAAATACACAACCAGATAAACGGACAGCATAACAGCGTAAATAAACACAACACACAGTCGGGTATAATCAACACGCAGTTGATAAGCTGAATACACTGTTCTCAGACACTGATCATTATTCCCAAATTACTGTCCCCAAAACTGAATCTGATACCCGCAGATAACTGATTTCCAAAATACTGAAATGGTGCCCGCAGGCCTGATACCCAAACTTGTAAACTGATACATGCATTCTTATAGAGACACACTCTAAAAGCACATAACAAACAAGTGAGAGCCAAAAACACCCCTATGGAGGGGTAGGGTTTCCCTGTCCTATTTCGTCAGGAACTAGGGTTTCACTACGCACGTAGCGGTTTCAAACAACCTAAACTCGGGTAAGCAACCTGTCCTAGTTTAGAATGGTCACTATGGATTTCGAATATGCACTAGGTCGAATGGTCAAAAAGGTACCCCAGTAAAACCGGGGTTTCTGTTCCCGTCGTGGCAGAGCCCGCAATCAGTCAGCCTTATGGCACGCTTCTCGAAGCGAGCCTCCGGCAAACCGTTCAGGAATAGCATACGGCAAACACGGTGTCCTAAGCGCACCAATGCAAATGCAATGCAAAGAAACACACAAGTGTAGTCGAAACGAGATATCACGAGTTCGGGTCAAGTTCTCTAAATCCCCAGCAGAGTTGCTAGAAACTGTAGCCGTCCCCGAACGTCCCGGGAGGGAAATCCCGTTTTGTTCATTTGGGCTCACTACAATTCAGGACTCAAAGTCACGGTCCTGTATCTAATCTCGCAGAGTGCAATGCAAGACCGATGAATCATCAAAGAGTCCAAATCCAGCAAATTATTTTTGAAAACAGATTTTTTGAAAGAAGTGCCAAACATGGATTACTTTGCCAAATACAGAGTCGCCACCTAAATGTTTTATTTTGGAAAATTTAGGAAACCCTGACTTGTTGCCTAAGGCCACGTGTCCGTCATCACCAAAGTTGCCTCGGCTCGGGAACTTGGATATGATTGGGAAGGTCACTTCGTGAGCACCCCCGCTCACCCGATCAAAGATCGGCCTCTACTAACCATGATATCGAGTTTTGAAAACATTATATGCTCTTATTCCGGTTTATTAGCCTAGAATTACTATGTGATGCGCACAGCATACAAGTATAGACTGGATCGCCTGAATTGGAACAAAACATTTCATGTTCGTTTATTTTGAAAATGGTTTGATGGTGCTACCCGCAAGTAGGCTAAGATGTGGATTTGCCACCCTCGGGTGGGCTTAGAAAACATGATTTTGCCACTCTCAAGTGGGCTTAAAACTCGCAGTCGATGAATTGTTCTAATTCAGATAACCCAACCTTCACCCACAAGCATTCAGGCAGGTATATCACATAAACATATAGCTTCATGGTAAGCATGCTATCATGGCAGTCACTCACACACATGCAAGGATGCTAAAGCATAACCACTTACCGAGTACTCCAAGCCAAAACATAAGCTATGTTAGAAATCCATGCATGATCCTAACTATGCTGAAATGCCTAATGCAACACATGCAGGAATGCAACTACAATAGGCTCCACTATTCTAAAGATGACATGTGAAATGCTACAACTAACAAGTATTCAACTCGGAATTGAGATACAATGTAGTTAGTATGATGCGCCGAGCCTGGTGCATGCAAGACAGATGAATGAATGCAAACATGCAAGCATAAATATGCTAATTGAAACATGCCCTAATCCAACCATCATAAGCTGGTAAATAAAAGGGAGAAAGACGTGGGGTTGGAAGACATACATCACACACACGCACACTTATAACAATTATGCCATCACTCGGAGGGTCCGAATAAATAATACAGGCTGTCTAATTAACTAACTCACGAACTAATTAATTATTACAAAACCGAATTAATAACTAGCTACAACTAATTACTACACAACTACTAACTAACAAGTAAGCAGTAAATGAATGCTATTCCAGCTCTGTTTGGAGAAGAGGAAGGTATGCATGCTCGCTTCGGTTCTTCGCCTCGAAACACCTTCCGGTTGCTCTTTAGAGGCTCTGTTTGCAGGGTGTCTTCCAGTGTTTGTTGTTGGAACTTACCAAAACACTGCTGGGGGATTCACCAGTGGCCTGCCAGCCATGAAAGGAGAGATGCCGGCCAACAATAGGGCACTGCCGGCCAAGGGTGTGACACTGCCGGCCATCAGTGGTGCACTGCCGGCCACTGGTGTGCTGTGATACCAAGCTGCAACAAAGCACAAAATAGAGAGAAGGGAGGGTCTCCCAAGGGCATGTATGCACTATACCACCCCATATCGCCTCAAAACATCAAGGGAGAGACCTAGTCGGATCCACGACCATCTATCACGCATCCCGATGCATGATGGCCAAAGATCCAACTTGTGCAAATCAATATGAAAATGAATGCACAAATGAAGAAAGTAAAGCCTAGAACTCTATCATGAATCATCAAGAGCTTCGGCGACCGAGAATTGAGACACGTTCCTTCACTCGGAGTATGAAACGCCCCTCATTCCTCGTGCTCGGATTAACACTTAATCCAAACAATGCAACACGTAAGGATGGCAAATATGCAATGTGAATAACCTAACAAGGCCAATGACATGCAACAAGCACATAGGCATGATGTGAGGTGACAAACTTGGACAACATGACAAAATGCAACATGAACATGCAACAACATGTAATGGGGCTAGCATGCAACAACATGTAAAGATGGAGCAACCATACAACAATATGCAAGACAGGCATGCGACAACATGCAAAGGGATGGACTTAAACTAATGTGGGCAGCTCTCAACTAAGCCCAAATCAGTGGCCAAAAGTGATGAATTGATGGCATGAAAAGCATGAAATAGTAAGGCAAACATGTATGCCGAGTGGCTCAAGTATTAAGGCACAAAGAGGACAACTCTTAAGCACACTTAAGGAGCAACAAACACGGATGTATGACAATGAGGTAAGCTCTGAAATCTCATGTAAAGTGATGCCAAATCAAATCAACAATGCAAGCATAGCATATTATGATGCTCAAAGCTCGAAGTGAGCAAAGGGACTTAAGCCATGGCCATACAAGGCAAACCCCAAGGGGCCGAGGGGACCTAAAACAGTCCTAGGGTAGGTCCGAACAAGACCAAAACTAAGCTCAAAGCTAGCCAACATAGGCTAGAACACAAAGCCAAAAAACATGGAGCATGCAAGGCTTTAAAGAGGCAATGCACTACACCTATTGAAACTAATCGTGACAAGAATTGGACAACATAAAACAGAGTTACATCATGGTATAATAAGACCCAAAATGCACTGAAATGATGAGCCAAAGGCTTAGGCTTAATGGCATGTACAAAAGTCAATTCTTGAGGCATAAAGCACAAGCTCTATAAAGCATTCAAGGCATGTCAAAAGCAAGTGTATGACAACATTTCATGGACTGAAATAGCATATGGAATGAAGGCAAAGCATGCAAACATCACATGTATGGCATGGTAGGGGCCTCAAAACCCAAGACTAGCCTAAGCATTTACACTATAGCTATACAAAAGGACAGCCCAAAATAAGCATAAAATCATGTTAGAGCAAAGCCAAAATATGCTAGGATGATGAGTCAAAACATCATGCACAAGAGGCTAATAAACAAGATTTGTTCTACACCTATATGGAGCATGCAAAGGATGATCAAACCAACTATCGATAGTGTCATGACATGCCAAATGATGACCAAATACATGCTGAAATGTAAACCAAACAAGCTAACATGACATGGCAAAGCATGGAGCATATGAAGCTAGTTTAGGGGATTTACATTACGAGTGTATCATGCAAGCATGGAGTGACAAAATCAACCTAAAACAGATTCATGGCATGGTAAAACATCACCAAAAACCCACTGAAATGGACTCAACACAAGCTAAGAACACATGCTACTTTGATGAGCTATGAATGGAGTTACGCAACACATACTAGATGCATGCAAAATATGACCAAACCAGCCATGGACAGGGCCAAGGCAGGTCCTAAAAGTCACAAAAATAGGCCTGAACCAAGCCTAAAAAATGCATGGAGGGATGGTCCTTTGGAAGGCCAAAAATGCAAGCAAAGAGGAACCAAAAGAGATGGGGGCCACCCCCTCTGATTAAGGACCTCAAAACCACACCTTTACCACTGAAAATCCACTGGATTTCAGTGGTAAGAAGGCCAAACCAAGGCTAGATCAGAGGCCTCAAGGAATGGCTTAAAATAAAGCCAAACAAAGCATGCAAGGGGGTTACACACCCCTAGCAACAAAAAGACCTTAAAAAAACTTCAAAAGCACTTAAATACAAGACTTTTTTCAGTTATAAGCAAAGCCAAAATCAATATGCAAGGAGGGCTAAAGTGAGGTACAAGAAGGTGCAAAAATGGGAAAAATACTCACCCTTGCAGACCCTCTTTGAAACCAGCAACTTCAGGGGGTGGAAACCAGTTTTCAGACCTCAAGAAGACCTCCCAAGAAGCTTGGTCCAATGGTGGTGGTGTATCTCTATGTGTTGTAGTGTAAAAGTGCAAGGAAATCCAACTTCTAAGCACAAAATACAAACAATATAGAGAGAAAGAGAGCTTTTTCTCTTCAAAATAGCTGAACCCTTTTTAAGGAGAGAGGCTCTCTCCTTATATAGAGGAATGCAAAGCTAAAGCTTCTTCAAGAAGCTTTACAAAGGTTCCATCCCTCTATACACGTGTATGGAGGGGAGCAAACAAAAAACTAGCTGGCTCAAAAGATCTGGAGGAAAACTCGTTGAGACAGGGGGGGGTGCCGGCCATCACCAATGGCCGGCAGTGGCTCACTGATGGCCGGTAGGGCATCACCAAAGGCCGGCAGGCACAAAGACATGGCCGGCAGTGCCATGCCATGGCCGGCAGTGCACCAAAAGGTCCACTAAGAAAGGACCTAGCTAAGGTCCAAAAAAAGGACAGAAAGGATACAAGGTCCGGGAAGCTTGAACCGGTGACGTTCCGCCGCGACAGTCGAGTACTCAGCGAGCAATCGAACTAGTTGTTGGGTGTACATATAAGCACAACCAAGTCTTGAGGACGGGCAAAAATGGGGTGTCTACACATCCACAAGAAAAGCACCCAACAAAGTACAAAAAGTTAACCTTGTACAACAAATTGAAGGTTTGAGCCAACATGAGCAAACTCAACAAGCAGAAGGTCCAAAATTTGTATAAGAACGACGGTGATGAGTAAGTGATCATACATATTCAGACTTAATTTATTTTTATGCTGATGTTAAGCTTCACATATGTACTTAATAGATTAGATCAGTTCATAAATGTGCAATGTTGACATTAACGTTCTCTGTAATCACAATGCACATGTTGCTTGTGTGGCGAGGGGACTCAAAGACTAGAGATGTGTATTTTGATGACATCATACACATCATTAAGAAAGAATCAATACACAACAATGTATGGCAATCGTAAATGTGTACAAAACACACACACACACACACACACACACACACACACATACTCACTGTAAAGACACTGTAAATAATGTACTACCACCCCTCTGTTTGTGCAGGTGATAGATGCATATGGTGAAATTCTACTCGAACTATAAGGGCTAGTCAACCCAAGTTTGGAAGATTCGATATTCATCTTTACAAGCACATGTTTGGTAACCACTACACTTTTGGTTTGTTTATGTTTGATGTTGATGAGAATGTTCATATGAACAATATTTGATTTGCATGTTCAATAGATGTCAATATTCATCTCAACATTATATGCTTATATTGTTAACTTAAATGATAGGCAGATGCGAATGTTAACAACAACATTATATGACAGGTGTGAACACTGACTTTGACAGATGTGAACATTCACATCATTTACAGTGAACATTATATGCTTATATTGTTAACTTAAATGATAGGCAGATGTGAATGTTAACAACAACATAAAATGACAGGTCTGAACATCCACATTGACAGATGTGAACATTAACATCATTCAAAGTGAACATTATATTGTCAACTTAAATGATAGACAGATATGAATATTAACAACAACATAACATGACAGGTGTGAACATTCACATCTGTAATACATTGCATGATTGCTTGACAAATTAACAGATGTGAACATTCACATCATTCACATTGAACATTGATATAGATACTTGGTACATCATTGTATGCACTTTGTGTGCAGAAAGTCATGTAAGAGTACCTCCCCCACAAGAGAAATAAACTGATTGATGCACATATTAAGGACTATCAAGGCTAGAGATACTTCATCTTCCCAATACACGACAACTTCCACTGGACGATTGTTGTGTACAATGTGAAAGACAATGTATGGAGGCATTATAACTCGTTACGATCAAGACCCAGCATACATGACCCATATATTGACAAAGCACAAATAGTGGTAAGTGGCTAACACATATAATACTTGTCATGATACGTAATATTTGAATTTGGACGTATGCACTATGTTGCTTGGTGCCTAATATGAAATTTCATTGTTGGTAGAGGCACTACATCGAGGCTGTGGTGCGCAACATCGGACCATCATCACCATTATGGACCAAATTATCAGGCCAAAATACTTTGCAACCAATCATATCAGTAGACATCTGTCCTCAGCAAGCATCAGATTCGTAAGCCTAAAATCAATTTGTACACATCTTCCACAACCATTACACACTTAAATTTCAAAATCTAACAAGAAGTTTGCATTTTCGAGGTGGATTGCGGGCCTGCAGTTTGTTACATCATGAGGGCGCATGTATACCGTGAAGAAATTATTGACAGCCTAAATCACTTTGAATGGTGTCAAATAAGAGACTCATTAGTACACTTTTTTCTGAATCACAGAAAGACAGTGCAATGTAAAAACCTATAGGTGGGGGGTGTCCACCTATCACTGTTATCCAAAACTGTTATCCACATTTAAGACAATTTAGTGCCGATAGATTTGACATATTGGAGCAGACTAGCTTAATTGTAAATCAATTCTATATCACTATTTATACTGCTATTTTTCAGTCAATATATGTATATGCATTTTGAGGCCTATTTTGTGTTGGTCATGCACATTGAGATTGTATTTTTTTTTTTTAACACATGACATGATGTGAATTTCCATATCACAGAATGATCATACACATTCTTATGTTTTAAAGCCCTACTACAAAGTGTTATTGTAACACAATATGACAGGTGTGAATATGACACATAAGTCAATATTCACAGCTAATAATTTGATGATGTGAATATTCATATCGTAACTTTTGATCATTTGAATGGCAGCAACGATGTCAATATTCACACCACGCCCATGCATGCATCATAATATACACAAGAACATCTAATTTTTGCTAGCAACAAACACTGACAATTACATTTCGTAATACATATATGAATATTCACATCTTCTGAGTTGATGATGTGAATGGTTACATTGATGTAAACGTTCAGGTCATCTACTTTGATGCTGTCAACGGTAACAAGAATGTGAATATTCACACCACAGAAATGTTTAAAAGTTCAACCCATGTGCAATTATACACATAATGTGACTATCTTACACAAGTGTGAATGTTAAGATCATGTATTCATCCAAAACACAATAACAAAAATGTCAGATTGGTACCTTAAAAAATTAAAAATAAAACACAAATCAAATACTAATGCATTATTATGTTTGCCAACGCAACGAAATCTTATTGCAACATAATGTTTGCCAACATAACACAATCTTATTTCAAAAATCAATACAAGAATCCCATGTAAAACACAATGTTGAAATAAAAAAAGTACACCCTATATCGGCTCCTTGCATGATTTTCGATTATGGCTTCCCAACTTATCATATCTCCCGCACCTTATTTGTTTCAGTTTCTCACCTCTTGATGGGATTCTATTCTTTTTCAGCCTTCCGGGTGGTCTTTTCACAGTTGGTGGGTATATAGTGAAGTCCGTGGGATCGAAAGACGGCTTTTCCACCGATGGTATAGGGAACATGTCACCCGAATAGGCTGCACGATATGTCTGTACATGAAAATAATGTTCCACATAATCATTGAGATTGTAACGGCTCTTCTGAATAGCAATAACAACATGGTCACATGGGAATCCGTTGATTTGCCATTTGAAGCAAGAACATGTACGCCTTGTAACATCAACTGTAACAGATGGTATCGAATGAACTTCGAACGCATCCTCATTGGCTTTGCTAACTTGCCAAGACCTGCTGTCATTGAACGAACCCATAAGCATTGTTTCGAATGTAGGACAAATAAGCTCATTCCATTTGTTTGCTTGGTCACGCCGTGTAGACATTTGCCACATTAACTGAGTACAAATTGTGTCCAGCATTTGAGAGATAGGAAGATTACGTGCTTCTTTAATCCAGTTATTAAATGACTCTGCCACATTGGATGTCATCTCCCCATAATGTATGCCCCTGCACAACATCACAAACATTGTACAATACGGAATTTAATTTCTTCGAAACTAAATGTGAAATTTCACATTGCCACAAAACATAACTGAAAATTCACATCGCTACCATTCTAAACTTGACAAATGGAATACTTTAGGAAACTATTATTACTTGAAGTATGAATTTGCCCAGTGCTCAGGTGCCAAGTCCTTGAAAAAATTATGTGCTCGTTGCTTACCCTCCTCTTTTAATTTTGCAAGCTTTTCATGGAAGCCTACCACAGTTGGCTCGTAAGCACAGTCACCCAAACTACTTGCTAGGTGATCCCTAAATCCATTATCAATTCCTTTTATCCGGTCTCTTAAATTGCTCTTCAAGTGTTGTAAGCAATAACCGTGGTGAGCCGATGGGAACACCTTTGGCATAGCTTCTAACAGACCAAGATTACGATCCGAAATAAAAGTAATCTGGCGCTTACCATCAACAACCTTCCCAAGTTCGTGCAAGAACCACGACCAATTGGCCATGGTCTCTGAATCAACAATCGCAAATGCAACAGGAAATAGACCTATAACACAACACCATTACATAACTGTTCACAATATTCCAAAATGAATAGAAAACAATATAAAGGAAACAAGTCATGTGAATGTTTATATCTACATTGCCCTATTACTATTGTTATTTTTGGATTTGGGTTCGTAAACATCAATGATGTGAACATTTACAGTACTGTTCATTAATGGATAAACTGACATTAGTAGACACTGATGTGAACATTCACATCAGTGTATAATAGTGTGAATGTTCACATTACTGTCATTAACAGACACAGGTGTGAACATTCACATCAGTGTATACTAATGTGAATGTTCACATTACTGATAATTTCTCAATCACTCATATTTTGTTATTGTTCACATCAATGTGTATTGATGTAAACATTGACACCAGTGTAAATGTGGGACACACTGTGTAATCGTCTGTCATATGTCCAAACTATGCTGCTCAATATGAATATTTACATGAATAAATAACTAAAAAAAATACTAACCATTGTTTCCATCTTTCGCCGTTGTCGCAAGTAGCTGACCTTTGTACTTTCCTTTGAGGAATTTTCCATCCGGGAATAATAAAGGCCGACAAGAATTGAACCCAGAAATACACGCAGTGAATGACACAAATAAACAACAAAACTGTTGACTACTCGCATCATAGTCAATATTGACATAACTCCTCGGATTGTAATGCATCACAGCATCCGAAAACCACCGCAACTGGTCAAACGATAATGAATGATCTCCATGAATAATTGCCTTTGCTTTCTCCACGCCCAACCATACCACGTGGTAACTCACATCTAACCCATAATCCCTCTTCAAAATAGTCACCACATCACAAGGCCGAGTCAACGACTTGTCCCTCACAATTTCAGATATGGTACTCGACACCAAATCCGAACTAACTCGCGGATTTTTCGATGTTTGGACATCCGTACCACAACTATGCACATCATTAAACCTCTTGATGTAGAAAAAACCATTTACTGGTTGTGCTCTACAATGTATAGCCCACAAATAGCCTCTCTCCTCACACATCGCACACACAGCAGTAACTTTTGTTGTCTCGTTCTTGACATACTTAAACTGAAACCCACATTGGATGGCATACTTACATAAAACATCACGAAATTCTTGTGCACCTCCAACAAACCGTTTTCCTGCATGCGTAATACCATTTGCCCAAGGGGTTGACAACAACACCTTCTCCTTATGGTGGCAAAATCTCTGTAGTGCATCAATTTCTTCCTCAACCCCCACACGTAGCGACCCAGAGCTACTTGACTGACCAATATCACTTTTCAACTCAACAACAACTTCTACATGTTGTACCCCCATTGATTTAGCAAACAGTAACATGTTCTGAAATTCTTTCTCATTGTCCAAATCACACCTATTAATCCCAGGTAGTTGACAGAACAATGAAATAGAACCAGTAGACAACTCACCCCATTTTTCACACAAACACTCCACCAAACGCAAATAACACAATGCGCGGGCAACATTTATTACAGTTGTACTGCAACTATATGTACACACCAACATCATAAAGATATCCATCTCCTGTACAAACACAACAATACAACAATCAACAATAATCCAAAACGATATGAAAATTCACATTGTGCAAAAATTAGATGACAATGTGCCGTTTTGGGAACTTTGATACAAAACAGCGTTTTCTGCCTAGGCAAAAAACGCTAAAGTGTGAAAAAACACTAAAGACACCATTTGGGAAGATCTAAAAACGCAACTCGGCCATTTACCAAACTACCCTCATCTTTATGTAAATTGGGGCCTAGGGCAAAACCAGGTCAGATTTGCCTCCTCCTACCTTTGGTAGCGATTGCTTCGTCCTCTTTGAAGCTGTGCCGTTTAACTCCCTGGAATAACCCACGACCTTGCCGTCCCCCGCCAAAGCTGCTGCCGGATTCGTCGTCTATGTGCTCGCCTTCACCGGATCTGCACCATCAGGTAAGTCGAAAACCGTTTTCCATTGTTGTCTTCTCGCAAGTAGTGACAGACCCAAAACCATGGCAGCAGTTGTTCACGACTGATGGACGACCTGCTGTATGATATATAACATTGATAATGGTTGCTCCATATTGGTTTGCACTTGTGATTTCGGATGTCAAAAAATGTTTGTATTTCCGATCTTCAATGCCAAGGTGTTCTGTGTACTTAGAACAGTTACAGATTAGATCAATGACAAATTTCCAAGAATTCTAATGAATCCCATTAAGTGTATTCGACACTGTACTCTGTTGCTTGAAATGACTTTTATGATGCTGTTGGGAAGAGATTTTGATCATGCAATTGTTTCTATAGTTTCCAAATTGGGCTGCAAGAGTTTGTTTATAGTGATTTAGTTAATTAATTTCTTGTTTGTTAGTAGTGTTCACATACAACAATTAGATATGGGGTCACTTGTGTTCTTTTAAAGCATTATGCCCTGGTGCCTTGCATGTTTAGTGGAATCTGATATATATATATATATTTGCTATGGATATGATCGACATTCAACCTAGCAGGCCATTATTATTACATTCTTTTTCTTTCTTTTTTTTTTAAAAAATTATTTGTTTTTGTTAATCTCACCTGAAACACTTCCATATCAATGTTTTATGTGAATAAAATAATACTATGATCATTTTGGTGTCGACATGAGAACCACTTGCTGTTCTGATAGCAGTGTTACGAGGCTAATTGCAATAAAATAAGGTTTAGTTATAGAAAAGTTATAATAGAGATATGCCTCAAGTATAAAAGGTTGGTGATATGATATCTGTTGAAAACAAACAAATCTTGAGTCCAAATTTATTATGAAATATCCAAAAACAACTTATTAGGGGATTACAATATACTAAGGAACAAGTTCGTTGTACACCACAAACATTAAGAACCCAAAATGCTTTTGGTAAGTGAAACTAATTCAACAAAATTTATATAAAATGTGAAGAATGAAGAGGGCAACAAATTTTGTGCTAGTAGAATTTTTCTTTCTTTAAACATATGTTTGACAGACCAAAAATTGATGATTATGAGGTGGTTGCAATATGGGATATTTTTTAGTCTTCAATAACGATCTACTTGCCTTCTTTCACAAATTTCTGTTTGACGAAATGAATGATACCAGGTTGTTATGTGCGTGCATAGTTTGAAGTTGCAAGTTTTGAGTAATCTGTTATGTGCATGCTCTGTTTCTTTTGTTTACCTTAACCATTAAGCTGACACACATGAACAAATGGGAAGCAACTATTATCATTTACCTACTTAGTAGTTACCATCAACATGATAAAAGATAAAACTGTGGATTGTGTATTGTATTGTTGGGATGGAGAGGATTGTGTATCTGTGGAGGTTGTCATTTTCATGTTAATTTGCTGTTTTAGTTTACTTCCCAGACTATAGAAATTCGTACAACATATATCTTATGTATTCTTGAAGTAGTTTACCAATACATGACAGCACAGGACAACTACAGTACGGAAAAATTTAGACAAGAAAATGGCTAAGCAGGACACACCAGTAAAGTAGCATTTTCAATAGTTAACCTAAATTCAAAATACACTTCTTTTGCAAAGTGTTGTACTAGTTGTTGTTGTTTCTGCAGTAATTGTGTTTACACTTTTATTTCACTTTTGGGCATGCAAAAAATATGTACTCTACTTCATTTGCCACTGATATTGCATTAATTTTACAAGCAGGACAGCACTACTCATGGCAACAAACTGATCATCACCCCGTACCCCTTCAAAGTCTCGAGGTAACGCTGTCACATCAACCCAACCCCAGCCAGTCCACAAATGCCAATTCGACAGCGACAATACAAAGTTGTTTCTTCAACTCGTCATCGTTGAAATGGAAGGTGGTAATCGACAACCGTGCGGATTGTCCATGGTAGGGTATAAGAACGTAGCGAACAAATTTCTAGAAAAAACCAGCCTGCTACATTCAGCCAAACAAATGAAAAACAAGTTTGACAACTTGAAGAAAGATTGGGTAATATGGAAGAAGTTGTAGAATGCCAGCCACGGCTTGACAGGGCTTGGATATGACCATGAGACGGGCTTGTTCACTGCACCTGACCATTGGTGGGCCAAAATACAAGCGGTATGTTTTGACAAAACATTTATGTTCCCCATTACTGTTACTAGTAGTGCTGATTTGTGGTGCCATATTTTGTTCACATAACTACTTTTGCAAATCAAAGCACTTGTTCAACATACAACTTTCACATATGTTGGGCAACCCACAACGTGCCATGTGTACACTTAATTCAAGAGTTACATTTATTGTTTTCTAATTACAACACTGAATCCCTTCATGTGTTTTGCCTTTGTTACTGTTATTGGTGGTACACTTGAAGGGCAGCAAATACATTTGAAGCTTTACTTACATAGGTGTTTTCTCCTGTCTTAGATGAACAACCGATGTGCTAAATTCAAGAGTAAGCCTTTAGAGCACATAGACCTCATGGAGCGGGTGTACTCTGGCGCAGCAGTGACTGGGAAACATGCATGGACTCCAATAGAAGTGCGCGATGATGCTGTTGCTGCGACCAATGCCAACGAGGATAGCGGGATGGGACCTCTCAGTGCAGGCACACCACCACAGCCGAGCCATGACACTGTTAGGGAGAATGTGGTTAATAGTAGCCTCTTTGACGATGCTCTCCCCTAGTCAGCCATAGATGGATCAGCCAATACAAAACGTCGCAAGCGGGCAGTGCCTGGTACTGTCGCTAGTAGCATGGACAATCTCGTGGAAGTAGTGAGCAAACAAAGTAGGGAGCTGAAAATTACGCAATACGTTGTCACTGGTAAAGGTGACAACACTGTTGGGGACTGTCTTGCAAGGCTTATGAGCATGCCTAGATTAGAGCCCCGCGGTAAGTTGTTCTCATTTGCATGCGGCATAATGGATTCACCCGATAATCGGGACATCATCATGGCCCTCCCCTAGAATTACATTGTCAACTGGTTGACAGAGAAGCGTGCCTGCACGCCGGCCAATGTTGGCAGGGATTGTGAAGGGCGAACATAGCTGTTTGGGAGTGGTGGTGCTGTTGACTTAGACTAGGCCTTTGTGGTTGGATTGTCATTTTAGTATTTGGTTATCATGAGATTGTAGTATATTTTGTGTGTTTGTTTTAGCTTTTTTTTTTTTTTTTTGGGATGGTGCACATGCGAGACTATTCGCATTCCTTTTATTTTGGTGTGGACGTGTATGTATGATTCTGCAGGACTTTGCAACCGATATGGGAGTATACACGCCGCAAGGTGGCACTATTGTGTCACATGCTTGTTATGTTATGCAAAATGTCATGGCCAGGGAATCTACATGCATGTCTTTGCAGGCTCTTTTTTGTTTGTTGTGTAATTATTTATTTTAGGTGCTCCTTGTCACAGGCAGATAGTGAGTTGTGGGGTAGACATTAGTTTGATGAGAAAAACAAAGTAGTATATTTTATAGTCTATTTGGATTGAATTTGTTAAATTTATTTTATAATTGACAAAACGAAAATTGGAGTTACAAAAGCAAACACTAATTTGGTAGAAAATTAAAAAGTAGATAATGTAGTCCCAGGAAGGTTAAAAAAATAAATACAAATGATGGATTTTTTTAACTATGTTGAAATTAATTTTTGTGAAGGAAAAAAAAAAATAGGATGCAAAGTAGTTATATTTCTTTATTTTATTTATTTATTTTTATTTATTTTAGTTATTTTAATTATTTATTTATTTTATTTAATATAGGATGCAAAGTAGTTACATTTCTTTATTTTTAAAAAAAATATTTATTTACTGTGTGGTTTTGATGTGCCTTACGTCAATCAGAAGCACATGAAACTTTGTGCTTATATGGAAGCATGCAAAGTAGAAATTGTACAAACTTGGAAATGTACTGCCATTCACATGGTAGTGTCATGGTGTTCAGCTTTGGGCAATCACATGGCCATAGTAACAAGAGTGTTATATATCATGGAGTTGAGCAACTTATTTCGCCAATTAATCACTACAGCTTGTAGTTTTTATGTCATATACTTTGCAACGTCTACGGATGCAGAAGAGGGTACTAGCTCGGGAGTTGTACGCAATGGCCAAATAAATGCCTGGATACGAGAGACGATCGGAGAAATGGAATCGACGACATCAATGATTTGGGTGGAAATTGCTCGCGTTGCCAACGACTACACGTATGTTGATAGGACTCCATTTCATACATCCGCATTGACTGGTAGCATGTGGATGTAGGAGATGCTTCGAGGAAGGAATGAAGCATTTCAACAAAATTTTCGGATGTCACAGGATGTGTTCTTGATGTTGTGCAAGACATTAGTTGAGGATTGCAGCCTCCTAGTATCACAGCGTCCCCATGGTGTAGACGTAGTTGAGAGTGTCGGCATGTTCATATTCGTGTTACGGGGCTTCACGAGTGGGGAATAGAAGACCATTTTCAACACTCGGGGGAAACAGTATAACGTCATGTAATGTGAGTTCTTAAAGCGATGAAGTTGTTCACGAAAGCACAATGCCGACCGACAAGGTCACAACACAGTAGACATCCGTACTTAGAGTCTCGACGAAAATATTTCTCATTCAAAGTGAGTGTATTTATTTGTCGCACATTTAATTATGAATAATAGCCACTTTAAGAAAGTAAGGGCGAATTTTTTTTTCTGGTAATAGCATTTCTCCTTCACATTTTTTGTGTGCTTCTGCAGGACTGTATTGGCGTGCTTGATGGCACACATGTGGAGACATATCTCCCGCCTCAGGAGGCATCGCCATATTTTGGCCATAAAGGACGACACATGCAAAACATACTCGCAGTGTGTGATTTCGATTTGTGTTTTACTTTTATATCTTGCGGATGGGAAGGTAGTATGCATGGCAGCAGAGTTTTTAACGAAGTAACACAGGACCCAGTCAAACAATTCCCCATGCCAGAGGAAAGTTAGATGAATAACGGCTGGTTTTTTGGTTTGTATTAGTTGTGTGCATTTGATATTTGTAATGATGCTATGTACTAATGCAAAATTACCAAAATACAAGCAGGAAAATATTACTTTGTTGATGCGGGGTACAAGAACCAAAAAGGGCTTTTGGTGCCGTTTAAGGGATGCCGCTGCCACCAGGAAGAGTTTTGCGCAACTGGACGGCCAAAAAATGCAAACGAAATTTTCAACATGGTGCAATCCTCCTTACAAAGTGCAATTAAATGTACGTTCGGAGTATGGAAAGTGCGATGGGGATTCCTACATAACATGCCGCGATATGATTTCGGGAAAGTGCAGGTGCCATTGGTCGGGGCTTCAATGGCAATACATAATTTTATACATTGCAACTCGAGCGACGATGAAGCATTTAGCAAGGTTGCGAATGCAGAGAATTTTACGTTCAACGACATGCCAAATGTTGACGGTCTTAGTGACAATGATGATGGTGAACTAGAGGGCGACGATGACGTACATATGAACGAAGTGAGGAAATCAATACGGAATGAATTAGTGCGACATCGGCGTCAACTTGGGTTCTAATCCTGTTCGGTCTGTACGAGTTAATGGCAAACGAAATGAATGTGTGAAACTGTTTAAAGTGTCAAAAAAATGTATGGTTGTGTTTCTAAGTTGCAGGTTGTGAAGGGCGTTCACCAGTTTGTAATAAAAAAATTATTTAATGTAAGAGCACAATTTGTTGGCAAAAATTAAGAAAATAAATATGCCATTCAATTATAATAATAAAAATAATTAACAACACTGTAATAATAATAGAAAAAAATTTGCTAAGGGTTTTTTGGTCATTTGTAATAATTTTTTAGAAAATTTGCTAATTGTAATAATAATAAAAAGAATACATTTTCTAATAAATTTGTAATAATAAAAAAATTAAATTCGTAAAAATGAAAATAATAAATTTGTAATCATAAAAAATGTTTGGTAAAATTTGCAAATTGTGATAATAATAAAAATGAAATAAAATTTGTTGGAAAATTGTAATTACATTCAAAAAAGTGTTCACATACACAAGGGCAAAATTGTAAATTTCGTCAATTGCCTAAGGGTATTTTGGTCATTCTATAGTGATGCGACACTTTAAAAAAATATTAAACCAAAAACCAAAAAAATCAGCTTTTTACCAACTTTCCAAATCACCTACAAAAAAGCCAAAAAGCTTAGTAAAAAGCCAAAAGTCAGCTTTTTACCAATTTTTCAAAACACCCCTATGTGTACAGTTCAAGTGCTAAATCCATAATTCACATTTACAAGATGTGAACATTCACATTGATACATATACTCTGAATTATATCACCCACACAAAGCCTCATTAAGCAAATATCAAAGTAAAATGAGAACATCCACATTCTTCACATAATATTAAAAAGATGTAAACATTTACATTGATACATATACTCTGAATTATATCACACTCACAGAGCCTCATTAAGTAAACATCAAATTAAAATGAGAACATCCACATTCTTCACATAATATTAACAAGATGTCAACATTTACATTGACACATATACTCTGAATTATATCACCCACACAAAGCCTCATTAAGCAAACATCAAAATAAAATGAGAACATCCACATTCTTCACATAATATTAACAAGATGTAAACATTTACATTGATACATATACTATGAATTATAACACCCACACAGAGCCTCATTAAGCAAACATCAAAGTAAAATGAGAACATTCATATTCTTCACATAATATTAACAAGATGTAAACATTCATATTGATACATATACTCTGAATTATATCACCCACACAAAGACTCATTATGGATACATCAAAGTAAAATGAGAACTACACATTCTTCACATAATCTGAATGACCTCCCCTCCACAGGACCACGTAAAATGCATATAATTGAAAAAACAGAGCATTCGATCCATATCAATCCAAAAACAGAGCATTTGATCCATCATACAAATGAAAACATAAACTGAACATGTATTTATAACCAAAATGATACTAACCCTAATCATGCAATCCTACAATCGTCCAGTAACTCGAAAACAACTGATTTGAACTAGTTATACTCCAGAAAATGTGACAACCGAACATCTTCCAATTTGTCTTCTTCACTCGAAAATCACCGAACCATACTACAACAGCAACAATGAAACCCTAGCACATCAAAGCCTTGGAACGAGCATGCAAAATAGAAACGTATCCATCTGAATTAGAATGATGATGAAAAGCGTAAAGATAGAAACTATCAAAACTGAATCAACGAAAAAACAGGCAACG
Organism: Camellia granthamiana; assembly: GCA_036172215.1. NCBI lineage: Eukaryota > Viridiplantae > Streptophyta > Magnoliopsida > Ericales > Theaceae > Camellia > Camellia granthamiana. The sequence goes on from CM069916.1 coordinate 14,344,654, forward strand.
TGTTATGTATTAACACTGTATATATATACATATATATAGGGGAATAATAGTCCAGGTAAAAATATAAACTTAATAAAATGGACCTTATAGAATAAAAAGAAAAGTATATGAGACTAATCAGGTTATAATATTCCTTTGTGGACTTAATGGGTTATAATAACTCTAAAATGGATTTATCAATAAAAATTCCTAAATTTTAATTTTTATTATATCTTAATATAAATTTATTAATAAGGACAATACATATTAAACTCTAAAATAATTTTTTTTCGTTCTCATGATACACCCTAATCAATTATTCCTATTCAAATCTCTGTATTTTCTTTCCTAAGAGATAAAGTTATTTCTTCTTCTTCTTTTTCATCCTCCCTCCAAAACTCTAATCCACCTTATCAAAACTCACCATCATCATCAATATCATTGTTTTTTATTATTTTGAACCCCTAAACCCTAGAAGGGAGTTTGAACAAAATCACATAATGGATGAGAGTAATAATCAAAATAGTTTTTTGAAGCAACCCATCAAAAAGGAGGTAAGTATTCGTATAAAGGGGTTTCACAATTTTTGTAGAGCACCATCAATTATTTTCTATATAGTTTTTTGACAAAAATTAAAGGGCCCAGTAGTTAGATTAACAATAACATATTATTGAAATTATTCTTATTTTATCATTTAAATAGTACATGATTTGAGAACTATTATTTCTTGTTAGACCATCTCCAATGGTGAACCAAATTCATCATCAGATTTGAATTTGGTGAAAAAATGTCACTTTTATGACTCCAACGGTTTCACCAAACGAATATCAAATTGAGAATGTACCAAAAGTTTCACCAAAATGAGAAGTGGAGCAGATTTCACCAAAACACTGTGCGTTTACGTTGGAAGTGGGCCCACCGGACAACCGGCCGGATGTCTCACCGGTCGTCCCACCGGTTGTCCATGCTTCCAAAACTCCTAGATGGCTTTTCTTCTATTGCAATTAGTTCAACCACTAATTCGTCTAAGAAATCGAAAATCAAACAGAACAATTCATCTAAGAAACTAATTCTTCTATTGCATCGTCATATGAATCCAGCTTCACCTTCGATCACTCATATTCTTCTGCACAACAATCAAACCCCAATATAGGTGCAAATTAGTTACACACACACACACACATATATATATAGAGAGAGAGAAGGGTACGAGGTGGGGAGGAAGGGGGTTTGGAATGGGGACGAGATTAGGAAGAGGAGAGGTTAAGGAGGAGACGATTGTGGCGCTGGTTCAAGCTGAGTGGATGATTCTTCTTCTTCTCCGCCATTGATGCAGAGAGTTTCTGCAAAACCTATGAAAATGGAATAGAGGTTTATTGATCTATGGGTTACTTCGAACATGGAACTGTAAGGGCTATCAGGGCTTCAAATGGGTTTACTCTCGGAAATGTTCATGGAGTTGTTTTTAGTGGTGGGTTTGATTCAAATAATGTTATGAATCAAAAGATGCACGTCAGTTGTTTGATGAATTGCTCGAACCAGATGAATCTGGAAACGAATTGGGAAACAGAAATGAAAGGAAAAAAAAAAAAATTCGCTTATCTGGTCAATCGGCCGGTCGTCCCGCCGGATGTCCCTTATCTTTTGATGAAAACCGTTGGAGCCGCTCGTATCAGATCGAGAAACTTGCCTTTTTTGTACTCAGATTTGGTGAAAAAATGACTGAATCATTGGAGATGCTCTTAGTGCCTGATGCTTATATACTTATAAGTTTGGTTTTTACTTTTGCATGAGCATTTTTATGGATAATTTATACTTATGTAAAAGTTTGATTTTTTCTATATGTATAATGCTTATGTGCTTATAAGTTTGGTTTTTTTTTTTTTTCCCTGTATTTGAGAATTATTTTCTATATTGAAATTTTTTTGAAATAATTTAATTTTTTTAGTTTGTTTATTATTTGGATTTACCTTGAGAATAATTTGAAAAAAATAATAGTGTAATGAGAGTAAAATAGAATTTTAAATAATTAAACAGGGTATACTTAAAAATTGAGAATACTTAATAATCTTTCAGGTGTAAATAAAATCTCTCAATACCGCCCTATCTTTTTTATTTTTGGGTTTAGGCTTGGGCTTTGTCGTGGACTTAGGTTACATGATTCTAACTTCAAAGGCCTTGTATGGATTTTGTAATGAAAAAGTCGTACAAAATCAGCTATAATAATATATTCCATTTTTTGTGGGTACATACTCAAATGAGAAAATTGAAACTAATTTTGTGATTATGTGTAAGTCAAAAAATTGATATTGTAACACTCGCAGACAATGAGCCAGTCACCACGAAAAATTATGAGGAAATACAATGTCAGTGTGATGTTAAATAATTATAAATTAATGAAAATATTTTTGGGTATAGGACTCAGTTGACTTGCATCGAAAAAACATCACTTCAATTTTTTTTATTTTATATTTTTATTTTATCTCATTTCTCAATGATATGATATTTTCTCAAAATTTAATAGCAATATGCAAAACCGCATATGGAAATGTTGGGATATAATAATGTTTGTGGTTTGAATCTTTTGGTAGTCCATACTTCAATGATGTAATTCTAAGAGATTGGCCAAGCGGTAAAAGTTTTAAGATAAAAATCTTAAATTCAAATCACTTTAATACATCACCGAAATTTTACTCGATCATTAATTTAAAAATTTTAAAATCTGTGGAAATAAGCAAAAATGAAAAATGCTTCAATGAGGCACTCTGCCGCTGGTGAAATTGAACTGAACATGGTGATGATTGCATACATTCATTAGGGAAAAAGGTCCCTAATTTGAAGTGATGACAGGAATAATTCACTACTATAAAAATAGTTAAAGATTACACTTTGAAAAAAAAAATATCTTACTTTTATTAGAAGTGTGATAAAAAAAATTAGATTGATATTTTTATCACACTTAATTTGATTGAGTGTGGTAATATTTATTTTTTATGTCACTTTTCAATTAAGTGTGATTATATATATATTTTTTTAATTATACCTTCTAACTAAAGTGTGATTATATATACACTACTACTTTTTAATCACACATTTTAAATAAGTGTGATTATAAATATATTTTTTAATCACACATTCTAATTAAAGTGTGATTATTTATATATTTTTTAATCACACTTTTTAAATAAGTGTGATTATAAATATATTTTTTAATCACACATTCTAATTACAGTGTGATTATATATATATATATATTTTAATCACACTTTAATTAGAAAGTATGATTATATATACACTATTACTTTTTAATCACACTTTTTAAATAAGTGTGATTATAAATATATTTTTTAATCACACATTCTAATTAAAGTGTGATTATATACATTACTACTTTTTAATCACACTTTTTAAATGAGTGTGATTATATATATATTTTTTTTAATCACACATTCTAATTAAAGTATGATTATTTATATATTTTTTTAATCACACCTTCTAATTAAAGTGTGATTATATATACATTACCACTTTTTAATCACACCCTATATAGGTGTGATTGTATAAAATATTCCAATTTGATTTTTATATAAAATATACAATTCTCAAATTTGCGCCTCTATTCTACACCCATGAATGACAGAGGAAGACTCTTTCCATCCCCAACAAGGTTGAATTTCACAAACACACAGGTCTCTTCTCCTCACTACAACAAAACTGGGTTTTCACGGATTCACATTAACGACATACAGTAAATGCAAGCCGTGGTAAATAAAAATATCTCACTTTTAATGGAAGTGTGATTAAAAAAAAAGGGCAAATTACACTAACGGTCTCTATAGTTTGGGACTTGTGTCACTTTGGTCATTGACTTTTCAATTTAGACACATTTGACCCTGAATTTTGAATCTTGTTTCAAATAAGGACAATTGAAGATACCATTGTTTAATTTCAAGGGCAAAATCATCAATTTTAATAAAATATAAACTAATTTGACAAAAATAAATGTCAAAAAAATATTTTTAATTTTTTTAAAATTTTTTTTATCCACCAATGATAAAATTATGTAAAATTGATAAAAATTAATAAAAATTAATTTTACATGATCATTATCCAAACAAATAATAAAAATTAATTTGGTAAAAAAAAATTAAATGTCTAAAAGATTTATCAATTTTACATAATTTTATTTTTAGTTGGTAGAAATAATTTTTAAAAATTCAAAAATATTTGTTTGATATTTATTTTTCTCAAATTAGTTTATATTTTATCAAATTGATGATTTTACCCTTGAAAAATCCAATGATATTTTTAATTGTTCTTATTTGGAACAAAATTCAAAATTCAGGGTCAAATGTGTCACAATTGAAAAGTTAGAAACCAAAGTGACACAAACCCCAAACTATAGGGACTATTAGTGTAATTCACCCTAAAAAAAATTAGATTGATATTTTAATCACACTTGATTTGATTGAGTGTGATAATATTTATTTTTTATGTCACTTTTCAATTAAGTATGATTATATATATATATTTTCTAATCACACATTTTAATTAACATGTGATTTTATTTATTTTTATATCACTTTTTAATTAAGTGTCATTATATATAATATTTATTTTTAATCATACTTTTTAAATAAGTGTGATTATATATATATTTTAATCACACTTTTTAAATCAGTGTGATTATATATGTATTTTAATCACACTCCCTAAATAGGTGTGATCGTATCGATTTCATTTTATTTTAATCACACTTTTTAAATAAGTGTGATTATATATGTATTTTAATCATAGGTGTGATTGAATAAAATATTTCTATTTCATTTTTATATAAAATCTGATTCCAAGTTGGTGCCTATTCTGTACCATCATTGAGAGCAAATGACTCTTGCCTTTCCCAACATCAAAATCTCTTCTCTTTGCTGAAATGAAGCCGTTCATTTTCTTCATCTCAGCTCCGAACCACCATTGCCTTTCCCAACAAGATTGAATCTCTTCTCCTTGCTGAAACGAAGTTGTTCATTTTCTTCATCATAGCACCGAACCACCATTGAAGTTACTCACTCAAACCACCATTGAAGTTTGTCTTTTCAAATAAAAAATTTCTTGAAATTCCTGGTGAGTCCTCTGGTTTTTATGCCTTTTTTGTGTGTTTTTCTGTTGGTATAGTAGAATCACAAATTTTGCAGAGTTTTCTTCTTTGTCTGTGTATTTATCCTCTTGTGGTATTGGATATGGATATGTATTTGATAAGTTTAACAGAGGGTGGAGAAGTCTACATGATTGGGTTATTCTTACTGATTTTTTCTTTTTCTTTTTCTTTTTGGTAATTGATAAGTTTCTCTTTCTCTTTGCTCTCTTATTTACTCTCAAGATTTGTTTCTCTTTGCTCTTTTATTTACTAAAATATATATGCATTTTATTTTGGTTGACATGGATATGGATTTGGATTTATAGATATGTCTTGAATTTTGGATTTGTTGTCAAGGTGTTGCTTATTTGGTAGGTTATGCCTTATTTTGAAAGTTCTTGGGAATTAGTTGTTTAAAGTCCCTAGTAACGTGCTATAATTATTCAGTTTTAAAAGCTCTCTCTCATGTCACTTACACTTAGATGTACACTTCAAACAACAATTTTAACATCTGCACTAAAGATGCTCTTAGTCTAAGGACCTACTAATACAAATAGAATTAATGAAAGTTAGAATTACTCAACGGGCACGAAAATATTGTTACATTATGTAAGCATATTGGCTAAGTTCTAGATGTATTCCAAACTTGCACTATCATTAGGCAACAAAATCAAAATGCCACAGGCAAAAAAAACAGGGGTATGAACTATCATACAATAATTTGCTGATGATAACCAGATATAATTTTATGTTCTTATGATAATAGATAATACATGAAAGGTAAGCTTTTTTGGCAATTCCTATCTTTGTTTCAGCTCGTTTCTGCATAATCTACTATAGTTCCTATATAAAACAGTGGACTGGGGAGAGGCAGGCTTTATGGATCTTTTAGCTAATTAAAATCTGCTGTTCTTTTGAGTGCCTAAATTCACTAGTCATATTTTTTTTTTTTTGGTTTTAAATTTATGGAAGTTTGAAGGGGACTTTTGAAGGTTTCGATTCCAATCTTTAACCAAGGAGCTAGACTAAAATTTGCAATTTTAGTTTTGTAAAATTTCAGTAAAACCTCACCAACTGATGTGGCTATAAATAGTAATTTTCTTAAAAGCTAGTAAGGGAACTATAAGGTACAATGGCAAGTAAACCCCCTTGCTTCTTGTCCTAAAATCAAGCAACACACTTGTACTTCTCCTTTTCTTATGGCAATTGGCTTGACAAAACAGCCTGAGAAGATATTCTGTCCTTCTCCTGTAGTTACATTTTCAACTCCTTCATTCCTTTCTATTTTCCATCCTTGTATCAAATAAAGGATTGATCTTATTAATGCCTTAATGTTTTGTTCAAATGGGTCCATCACTATTAGCTTGTTTTATTCATCTTGCTAAACCCCTACCCAGAATATTATAATTTTTGATCTAACAGAAAATTGGTATACAGTTATTGAACAATACAGTACTTATATATTATTAGGATCAAAACATGGTTATAAAAGGAGCATTAGAAGAGCATTATGAAGTTGGTGAAACTTAACGAAACCCACCCAATTTAAATAGAGAAAACAAGCTGACCTTGACAAGATTTAAAGGAACAACAATAAAACACTCTAATCAATTTGAATTTTTTTATTGAATTAAATCTAGTTCTTAGCTCTTTTTATTTTATTTTATATTATATATATTTATTTTCCCCCTCTTGTTTCTGTTAATCTATGTGAATATTCGATGCCATTTGATTTCAATGGAAAGTACATCCTTCACTCTCTGTATAGCTGTGTTTATTTCATGTAAATTCAGTATCATCCTTCTAACTATTCAGCACATTATTATCAAAGATTTTTGAAAGGGCTTTGAAAGAGAGCATTTCTTCAAAGGTAAGAATCCAAAAATTTCGACATTTTGCACTGTAGTTTTGCCTTACTAGCAGATTCAACTTTAAAATAATAATAATAATAATAATAATAATAATAATAATAATAATAATTGGACTGTCAATAAGATGTTGGCATTTTTACTTGTAGTTCATAGTTAATGTTGCCCCCGTTACTTGATATACTAGTTTGTCCTGTTGCTCATGCATATTTGCCCAATAATGAAGATCAAGATCAACCCCAAAGAACATAGATTTCCATGTCTGCATGTATATTCATTCATTATGGTTTTTTTGAAGAAATCAATTGAAGTATTGTAACATACTCCACAAATCCAATACTGTTAAATCCTCTACAACAAAAGGGGGGAAAGTTCATCCAGAAGGAGTTAGGCCTTCATTTGGTTGTCAGAACACAAAAGTAAGCATAAAAAATAAATAATCTCAGAGTTTGTAAATCACAGAGATCAAGGTAATAGTAATTACAATCCTAACCAAAAAAGGAAAGCAATTTTCAAATTCCGAACAAAAATGGGGAAGCATTTCTCTTCTCCAGTTCCCTTGACCTGGTATTAAAGGTCTATAATGTCTCATAGCCTAATACATTGTGCATTGTAAAAACTCAACCACAATTCTATCAGAAATGATAACCCCCAAGTAGGGAAAAAAATCTTTTTGCTCTGCACGTTATGAGCATTTTTTTTTTAGTGGTTAGAATGAGAATCAGGTAGAGATATTAAGCAAAGTGACTCACTTATAATTGGACTATAACATGGTCCTGACAATGTAGTTCTGTTAGCTCCCTGTGTGCACATATAGCGGATTAGAGAAGTGCTTTTAACAACGAAATCATTCGTTAATAAATTGAATAGTAATACCTTGTGGGGTTTGCAGGAAAGATCCCACCATTTCTTTCACCTCCCATCTATTAGACCGCCTCCTTGTAGTGATATTTCATTGATTCTGTAGAAGATAAGCCATTGGTGCTTACTGTTACTATCTGGCCACAAATCAGGTCCATCTGGTGGCATAAGAGTGCCATCAACCTATAAAAGAATGTAAGTACCAAAAGATATTAGTCTTTTTTACCATTGGAGTCTTGAAGAAAGTTTCAAGAGGAATAGAATGACAACATTAATTACTTGGAACACAAAACCACTCTGACAAGGACCAGTGAAAATTGTGGATTGAATCATGAAGGAATAACTGTAGGGAACAAGGAGGACCCCTGACTCAAATAAGCAGGCCATGTCCCACGCTGTTTTGAATGCTTCTGTGTTGTCTGTTATTCTATCCCCCATAGTACCAAATTTTCGTACATAAAAAATACCATTACTTGAATTGTAAGAAGTCTCGCCAGTAGTTGCTGCTGTTGTCCAGAACCAAGCACACTGCTGTTGCTGCTGCTGCTGTCCAGAACCAAGCACACTGATGCTGCTGCTCTCCAGAACCAAGCACGATGCTGCAGCTGCTCTCCAGAACGATGCTGCAGCTGCTAACCCAGACACCTTCTAACCTCAGCAGTTACACCCAGTAAACAAACCACACCAACTGCAGCACCCTTCACCTCAACAGCTACAGCACCTAATTCAAATTGATCACAAAATCATGAACTGAACAGCATCACTAGTGGCACCATATTCCAAATTTTTCTCTCCTTCATCTTGAGCTTCACCCTATCCCACCATTGTTTAGACTTTATGGAATTATTTTGGAATTGTTTAGACTTTATGGAATTATTATTTTTTCTTTTTTTGACTTTGCAATTATTCATAGATCAGATAAATTATTTGTTATAAGATCTTGTATTTTATTTTATTTATTTATTTGTTGCAAGTTTGCTTGAGGCATTTAATGTTCTATCAAAGAAATTGTGCCTTCTCAATGACATTCCTTTGATGTTATCAACTGTGTAGCTTCTAGTTTATTATTTTATATTCTAATTTCTTTGTTGGTATAGGTATTCAAAAATACATTTAAAATGGACAAATCTTGGATGTTCAAGGATAGAAGATCAAAAGACTATGAGAATGGAGTTGAACAATTTCTTAATTTTGCTATGATCCGTGCAAGTGATCTTCAATCCATACGTTGTCCTTGCAGAGTCTGTGGAAACTTGAGAAGCCAACCTATTCGAGAGATTAGAAATCATCTCTTTTTCAATGGTGTTAACCAAAGTTATACCACATGGATATGGCATGGAGAAACAGTCACTAGTGGGACATCACCATGTTTAAATGAACAAGATTTTTCCCAACAACAATTTGACCTGTCTCCCACAGATAATGTAGCTGAAACAATAGAAATGGTTCAAGATGCATACGATCATTGCACGGCTGATCCTGAAGTGTTTAAGAAATTACTTGAAGATGCCGAAAAACCATTGTATCAGGGTTGCACAAAGTTTACCAAGTTATCTACATTGGTTAAACTGTATAACTTCAAAACTACGAATAGCCTATCTCACACTGGGTTTTCAGACCTACTGACGTTGTTAGGTGATATGCTGCCATTGAACAATGAAATACCATCATCCATGTATGAGGCTGGGAAGACATTTGCTGCATTGGGAATGAGATATGAAAAAATACATGCATGTCCATATGATTGCATATTCTATAGAAAGGAATACAAAGATGCAACTTCATGTCCTACATGTGGTACATCCAGATGGAAGTTGAAGAAGAATTCCACTGAAATAAGAAAGGATGTGCTTGCAAAAATTTTATGGTATTTTCCACCTATCCCAAGGTTTCGAAGGATGTTCCAATCAGCAAAAATAGCGAAGGATTTGACATGGCATGCTCACGAAAGAGATTATGATGGCACAATGTGTCACCTTGTGGATTCTCCATTATGGAAGTTAGTAGACCACAAGTGGCCAGATTTCGCTGCAGAGCCAAGAAACCTTCGATTAGCTATTTCTGTAGATGGAATAAATCCACACAGTTCCTTTAGCAGTAGGTATAGTTGTTGGCCAGTTATAATGATTACCTACAATCTTCCACCGTGGTTATGTATGAAGAGGAAATTTATGATGTTATCATTGTTAATATCAGGTCCACAACAACCTGGTAATGACATTGATGTTTACTTGGCACCACTAATTGATGATTTGAAAATGTTGTGGGAGGAAGGTGTTGAAGCTTATGACGCTTATAAAGAAGAACACTTCAGGCTGAAGGCTATATTGTTGTGGACAATTAACGACTTTCCAGCATTAGGTAATTTGAGCGGTTGTACTGTAAAGGGATATTATGCATGTCCAATTTGCAGTGAAGGAACATGTTCTCACAGATTAAAATATGGTAAAAAGAACACATATGTTGGCCACAGAAAATTTCTTCCACGCTATCATCTATATCGGAGGCAAAAAAAGGCTTTTAATGGTGAGCAAGAGTTTGGATTAGCTCCAATACCATTAACTGGGGAGGAGATATTAAATAAGGTTGAAGGGCTTGTAACCATATGGGGAAAGAAAAATAAAAAAGCATTACATGTTGGTGGTACAAAATGTTGGAAGAAGAAATCATTATTCTTTGATCTTGAATATTGGAAGTACTTACATGTTCAACATAATTTGGATGTTATGCATATTGAGAAGAATGTGTGTGAGAGCCTCATTGGTATGTTACTTAATATTCCAGGAAAAACAAAGGATGGAATTAATTCTCGTCTTGATCTTGTAGAAATGGGTTTGCGTGAGGAATTGGCACCACAAATTGGGGAGAAGCGAACATACTTGCCTCCAACATGTTACCCATTGTCTAAAGAGGAGAAAAGAAGAGTATGTACAACATTATTGGAATTGAAGGTTCCAGAAGGATACTCTTCAAATTTGGGAAGGCGTGTATCAATGCAAGATTTGAAACTTTATGGTCTAAAATCACATAATTGTCATGTATTGATGCAACAGTTACTACCTGTGACAATACGATCTGTGTTACCTAAGCATGTGAGACATGCCATTATCAGGTTATGTTTCTTTTTCAATGCTATTTGTAGCAAAGTGGTGGATGTGGGAAAATTAGATGAGATTCAAAAAGATCTTGTGGCCACATTGTGTTTGCTTGAAAAGTACTTACCACCTTCGTTCTTTGATATCATGGTGCATTTGACAGTGCATCTTGTTAGAGAAGTTCGACTTTGTGGACCAGTTCACTTTAGATGGATGTACCAATTTGAGAGGTTCATGAAGATCTTAAAGGGTAATGTTCGTAATCGTAATTGTCCTGAAGGTTGCATTGCTGAAAGTTACATTGTAGAAGAAGCTGTTAAGTTTTGTGCAGAGTACTTATCTGGAGTGGATGCAATCGGGATTCCTTCTAATAGGAACATGACAGTTGATGATGATATAGAAATTGGAAGGCCTTTATCAAGTGGTTATATTGTTACTGTTGATTGTAATGAATGGGAGCAAGCACATCGTTATGTGTTAGAAAATACAAGTGACATTCAACCATACATTGAGTAAGAATATTTCATGTACATTTTTGTATAATTGTATTCTCACAAGTTAGAGATTTATCTCATCATATATTGCTTTATTGATGATTTGATAGGGAGCATATGGCTTGGTTGAAGCTAAAATATCATCGTCAATCACAAAGTCAAAAATGGCTACAAATTGAGCATAATAAAGCATTTATGTATTGGCTTCGTGAAAAGGTATTGGGGTTGAGAGGGTAATTTATGTTTAAATTGGGCCGAGCTATGATAGTGGGCCGAACTATGGTCCACATTGAAGAGGCTAAGAAGATGGGCCCCGGACAAGTGTTAGTCCGGTCCGAAGTAGAGGATTTCCACCGGAGTAAGTGCTTATGTTTAGTTCGGTCGCAGGTTATTTGAAGTTAGCTCGGTCATGTTGTTCAGAACCGAGGTATATTGGGCTTGCTTTAGGACCTGAGTAAATGGTAGATCGGCTTAATTCTTCTATGGATAGCTCGGCCTAGCATGCGAAGCCGAGGTAGAATAAAGGAAATGAAGACCGAGGTAACAGTTAGATCGGTCGCGACTTGTTAGCCCGACATGGCAGTGTTACTTCGGTCGTAAGATAGTTCGGCTCATCTCCCTTATGGATAGCTCGGTTTTAGCATGGGAGAACCGAGGTAAGGGAAATAAAAGTAAAGACCGAACTAACAGTTACTTCGGTCATATGGAAGTCCGACCATGGGAAAAACCATCTCACTTGGTTTAAGTAGTGAGGGGGGGTGTTGAAGGATAAGCATTATCCTTCAGGAGTATGAATCCTGGGAGGACTCTGCCTGGAGGAATAAGAGTCCTACTAGGACTCTGCCACACGAAACCTATAAAAGCTCACCAATATCACCTGTGAAGAGGTAATGCAATTTTGCTCCCTGGATACATAGAGCTTTTGCCTATTTGTCTTGTTGACTGACTTAGGCATCGGAGAGGTTTCCGGCACACACCCGCCGGCTAGCTCACGTTTGTGTTTTCAGGTAGTGGAACGACGTCGTACGGAGGAGCGCAGACTTGATCAACAGGATTATACGAGAAGGTGTATTTCTTTCCCGTACAGGGGTAATTCAACATTTATCTTTTTCTAATAGCAAATATTATTAAGAAAAAGTTACCTAACTATTCAACCATATATAGGTCTCAAAGGAATTAAGTGGCCAAAATAATATCTCAAATAATCTGAAGTGGATAGCACAAGGACCTCGATTGGATGTTATAAAATTCCCTGGCTATATCATCAATGGTTGCCGTTATCATACAAAAGATCGGGATAACTCACGAGTTAGCCAAAATAGTGGAGTTAGTTTAGTGGCAACAACAATGCATGTGACAGGTTATAAGGATAAGAACCCAGTGTTTACTGATATAAGTTACTATGGAGTTATTATTGAGATATGGCAACTTGACTACAATATGTTCAAGATTCTGGTATTTAAGTGTGATTGGGTTGACAACACAAAGGGAATTAGAGTGGATGAGTTGGGTTTCACATTAGTTGAGTTAGGGAGGATAGGCCATAAAGACGATCCCTTCATTTTGGCTTCCCAAGCTAAGCAAGTTTTTTATGTACAAGATCAACTTGATCCGAGATGGTTAGTTGTGCTAGAACCTCCTCAAAAACAATATTCTTGTGAAAAGGATGATGAGTTCAATGATTTTTGTATAGAGCATCATGGCTTTATAAAAGTTTTGCCAGAAGTTGAATCATTAGATGCAGTTGATGATTCTATGTCATCTTACATGCGAGGAGATTGTGAGGGAACTTGGCTCGATAATCCATGATGAAAAAAAATATGTCTTCATAAGAATGTATGTCTAAGTATTGTATTTTCATGTTAAAATGTTTGACTTATATTGATTTTCTTCATGTCTTTATATTTAATTGTCTAACTATTTGACATTTTTTTCTTAAATTTTTATTTTGTTTTATTCACAGGATAGATACTTCTCATGTCCTGCCTATTGATGGAGAGGATGCATGGTTACCAGCAACAGAACCAAAATCTAATAAAAGAAAAGGCAGAGGTTCGACAACATTATCGGATGTCATAAAGGATAGGAGTTTTGGTGTACGAAAAGCCATTGACTATAACAAGAATGGTCAATTGATTGGAAACAATTCAATCAAATGTTCAAGCTATCATGGGGTGTTGGCTCGCACAATGATTCCGATATGCTATAAAGATTGGTTTGCAGTGCCAGCTGAACTGAAAGAAAAATTATAGAGTTGTGTGGAGGTAAGTAAGACACTTAAACATGTATTTAAGTGCAATCAAAATTAGAATTTTATAACGTTATATTTTTTGACTACTCAATTAACATGCAAAGTGGATGAAAGAAGTAAGAAAAATGTGTTATCTTCAATTTGTTCAAAATGGAGGACATTCAAGAAAGAACTTACCAAGTACATACGTGAAAACAAGTCCAATCCTGAGATCATATCAAACCCACCAGCAATTTATGGATTCATTGAACAAAGACATTGGGACTCATTTCTTGAAAGGAGACTATCAGAAGAGTTTGAGGTAAAAATAATCAAACTTTATTTATTTAAAATGTCAGTATTAAATGCTAGACCCATCAAACTTCGTATAGTTCTGTAATAACAGTGGCATGCCCCTTGTAATCTTGTAAATTTTATGTTTTATTTTATGACTTATTCACCTAAAAAAAAATATTAAATGCTATACATTTGAATTAATTTTGTGTGTTACATTTTCAAAGATTTTGAGCCAAGTTCAGAAATGGAGACGAAGTCAAAATAAGTATAACCATAGAATTAGTCGAAAGGGCTATGCTCGCTTTCAAGAAGACTATGTAAGTGGTTATAAATTTTATTATTTAATAATAATTTTGATATCATTATTTTGAAAAATTGATGTATGTTTAATTGATAGAAACGTATGACCGGATCTACTGAAGATTTGGACAGCGGCGTTCTATGGAAAAAGGCTCGTCAAAATAAAAATGGAGAATATGATGACAAGACAATTATGGAACAAGTTGCGAGAATTGTAAGATATTTGTGTGTACTAATTGCATTTATTTTATATTATCTTAACTGTTTATCTTTCTTATATAGTAATGTAATATTGTAGGATGAGTTGACCAAACAAAAAAATGATGGGAGTTTAAAGATTGAAGGATGCAATAACATTCTTACTATTGCATTGGGTACTCCTGAATCTTCTAGTCGAGTAAGGAGTGTAGGAAATTCTGTCACACCTAGCACCTACTTTCACTTGCCTAGACGTGGGAATCAGTCACATTGGGAGAAGAAATGTAATGATCTTGAGGTAGCGGTGGTACAATTGCAAGCTAGGCTTAGTGCAGTGGAACAACAAATACCATATACACCAGAATCTGAACATATTAGTTCAAACACCTTGAGAAGTGGTTATGAAGGAAATTTTCAGCCTGATTTTCTCTTAACAGAAAACAGAGTGAGAACTAAGGATGACATTTCACCCCAAGCTCTTACCCAAAAGATTATAAAGGTGTGTAGTATTTAGAACACCTAAAGTTGTTATATTTTCTAATACTTTTAGTAATTTTATTAGTGCTTTTGTTGTTATCTGTGTGTTTGTTATAGAGCAAATGTTCAAACACATTGAAAAGTGGTGGTAGAGGCAATTTTCAGCATGATTCTTTATTAGCAGAAAATAGGGTGAGAACTAAGGACGACATTCCACCTCAAGATCCTAAACAAAATAAGAGAAAGGTGTGTAGTTTTTATCTATTGATGTTATAATTTCTAATATCGTTAGTGATATTATTAGAAGTTACATTTTTAACTTTGTGTTATAGGGCAAACCATGTAAACTCGCAATAGGTTCCATTGAAAATATTGTTGCTCATGGTACAGTGTATGAGATAATTGAACACAATGAAGCCATTCATACGGTGCCATTAGGAGAATCCAATGTACGTGTGTCTGTTGAAGTTGTTATTCAAAAAGATGCCCCTTTTCCTATACCTATCCTAGATGAGATGCTTATTGTTGGAGAAGCTGTGGGATTTTTTGTTGCTTGGCCCAAAAATCTTGTATTGGTTGGTGATGAGGTAAAATATTCAAACTTAGAAACTTAATTACAGTTTCTTAAAGTTAAAGTTGACTTATATTTGTTTATTTTGAAAATTTTAAACTAAGGGAGCTTAAATTAATGTTGAATGTGGAAAATATCAAGAGTCCATTCAATCTTTTGTTTCATTAGTTGAGCATATCAAGTATGATGAAGCTATAGACATTCCACTAGAGAAAGACATATTTGGGGAGGAGATCAATAGCCAACTTCAAAGAGTAGACATGGAGTACATATGTCATGTAAAAGAATTATCTGTTACATGTATCATGTTGTACATAAGGTAAGGAAAATTTGCTACATCAATAGTTATTTCAGTAGATTTTATGAATTACGAATTTAATTAAAATTTGTTTATTTTATTAGTCATCTCCATTAAGTGTTGAAGGCTTCCAATTGGAGGAAACAATTTGTATTTGTTAACCCTTGTGTCGTTAGTGGAAAAACTATGACTGGGGAGAAATCAAAATCAGTGTTGCTTGCAAGAAGATTAGAGGAGGCTATGCTAGAACAATTGATTTTAATTCCTTATAATATTGGGTAATTATCTGAAATTATTTATTTCATATGTTCAAATGATAATAAACTTATTAAGCTTATACTTGTGACTTGTTCAATTGTAGGTACCATTGGATATTGTTAGTCATTGATCTAACATTAATGATTGTGTACTTGCTTGATCCAATTAATTCTAAAATAAACACCAGCTTTGAAATTGTAATAAACATGTAAGTTTGGCTAGTTCATACATTTTTAAGCAATTTGAGTTGCTCTACAAATATTTTGACATCTGGAATTTCTTTTGTAAAGTGCTTTGAAAATTTATGAAACTACCCAAAGGAGGAGGAGGACCAATCCAGTTTGAAAATTAGTTCAGGTAATCAATATCATTTTCTCTAATTTTATCATACTTATATTTATGCTAATGATTGTTCAGATTGATCATAACACTTTATATATAGTTTCTAATAATAATGAAAATACTTTTATGTAGTCTCCGTAACAACCTACAAACGTGGAATGTAGGTTTTATGTAATGCGGTATATGAAAGACCTCATTAGAGATCAAAGCATCCTAAGAAAACAAAATGTGAGATAAATTCTAAACTTTTATTACTATTATATTTATGATACTTGCACATCTTCTTCATTATCTAATTGTTTGTAAATAACCTCTTGCAGTTCAATGGAAAAAAGACTTACACAGAAACCGAACTTGATGAAGTGCGAGCTGAATGAATTAATTTCGTACTAAAGAATATGAGTTGAAATCCAATGTAAGTATGATATAACTTCCGTTCTTTAAATTACTAATCAACAATTTCTTTAGTTGGTAAAGAATATATAATCACTTCAAGATTTCATTTTAGATTTGTTGATTCTATGTATATTTGGTTTTATGACTTTAAAATATCTGCTTATACATTGAAGATTTTCATTTTGGATTTATTGATTCTATGTATATGTCATATTTATATACGGTAATTAAAACATTTTATACTAGTAACAATCAAAGTTGTTATTCCTTTTCTATTGATGCAAGAGATGAAGAGTCAGTGTGATGAGAAAATGTTCGATTTTGTCTTTTGTAAGATAAGAACAGTCTGTACAAAAATATTAAGTTTATTCATATGTTTCTAGCGGTTTCTGAATTAATTTGTGTTTTTATTTTTCAGGTTAGAAATTTCTTGGAGAAATGCAAAATATGGTCAAAGAATTCAACAACTTAGCTTTTTCAAGTTTTTATTTTTTATTTTTTAATATATGTAAGTACAGTTAAAAACTTTTTATTAATTTCTTTGTATATACTTTTGAACATTTAACTTTCATTTATGAAATATATGACGTTATTTCATTCAATATATGGCTGTGATTCAAAATATAGTATATAGTGTGTATTACATTCTTCAAATGCATATAACGTGTGATCTTATTTGATTATTAATCACATGTTTTAATAGATATTAATCACACTTAAAATCTGTGATCTAAATGTTTATTATAACAGGTTTTATTAGTTATTAATCACACTTAAAATAAATGTGTGATCTAAATATTATTAATCACACTTAAAAGGTGTGATCTAAATATTTTTAATCATTTTAATCACACTTAAAAGGTATGATTAAAAATGACCACTTTTAATCACACTCCCAAAGATCACACTTTAATAAAACTTAAAAGATATGATTAAATAACAAACATCACACAAAAAAAAGTGTGATCTTTATCTGTTTTTGTAGTAGTGATTTAAGATAACTATACCTTTTATAAAATTATAACTAAATTTGTGTTTGACACAAGTAAAAATCATGGCATAAGAAATAACCCTAACTTATACCTCTATAAAAATATAAGTATTTTTAATTATTCTATCCCAAATGCGTTTTTCTTTATTTATTTTTAGTTGTTAAATGACTTTTGAGTCTCAAAAATCACCCTCTTCATAAAAAGTTGAAGAACACTATTCGCGTATTTCCTCCTTTTATATTCAACCAAAAAAAAAAAAGTACTACCTCCTTTTAGACCTTATTGTAAATAAAAGTTTTATAAATATTTTATTAATATGTTTTGCCCAAATTTTGAGTGATTATAAGTAGTATCTTATTAACATGAAACACACAAAACACATGAATATGAAAAAAAAAACAAGCACTTTTCATTGATCTCAAAACTTATTTTCAAAATTAAATAATGAAACTTTCAATTAATTTGTAAATTCTGAAACACAAGGTTCAAAATTCATTTTTAAGTTCCAAGTAATTGCCACAAAGTAATCTCATTAAGATCACAAAGCCTAATCTTGAGTAATTTTGATTTCTCTCATTTATTCAGCTGAAGTACACAATCACCCAAATAAAATCTCACTACCACAAAAATATATAAATACCATCAAGCCATTAGTAATAAAAAATATCTTCATTACTAAAATATGCTAACGTGAAGTTTTTTTTTTTAAAATTAAAGTTACAACAAACTAGTGCTTCACCTTACAACAAAAATATGTAGAAATTCATAATTCTTAGTATAATTGACGATTCAAAACACCCAAATTTTAAGTAATATGAATTTCACATTCTTCGTGGCATACGAAGGCTCAACAGCTTCACATCATCCACTACAGGCCCACAAAGGGAAGAGAAGTCGTCACTTCTCATCGTATAGAATGTACTGTAAAACATGACACGTGTCCGTGTTGTAGTGGCCACGAACCTAAGCACTGCGCGCTTGTACCCTCCTTTGCCCTTGGACTCATAGGGTACCTTAATGGTGTCTCTACCGGCAAAAGCCTCAACAATCATGGACCCTTCACAAGAGTTGCTAGCATCACCCACCGCAAAGAAGAGATCATAGGTCTTGCCAGGGATGGTCCGGGTCACTTGAGCAATGGCACTTTCTTTTCCTGCCACGAGCTCAATGGCATGCTTTCCCTGGGGGACAGAGAAGTGGTCAGAATCGAGGTACTTGACAGCTTTGAGGGATTCGACCATCCAACCGGGGAGGGGAGAGTGATCATCCTCTATGTTTGGGGGGATTAGGACTCCCCAAGATGTGTTGGGGAATATGTATGGTCCTTCTTCAAAACCCCCATTTTTCAGTATGTTCACTGCATATGTTAGTTCAAATTTATGGTTCAGTCATGTACAAAAATAAGTGAAATTTCACAAGATGATTATAAATGCAACTGTGTTTGGATTATTAGAATGAAATGAAAGAATCAATGTGGAGTCTACTGTATTCAATAGGACTACAAATAATAATGAAAAAGCATATCAATCCAGGTGAATTGAAGCTGGATGAGAGAGACTCTTTTATGTGGGTCAATAGAAACAATGTAACATGGTCATCAAATTTGGGCCCCCTTGAACAATTGTACTGGGGTTAGCCAGCCCAACAACCGGAGATCGAGCTCCGGGAAACTTCCTAATTTGTACATTAAATTACTCTCCATATAAGTAAAGGAGTAGTTAAAAATAATAATCAAATTTAAATAAAAATAGGATAGTTAAAAATTTGATGAAAATTTTAGTTCGTTCTTAAAAAATAATTGAATTTTATTTTAGGCCTCTTTTTTTTTTTCCCATTAAATTTAAATATAATGAAGGATTGTAAATGTCCAATTACATGTGTGCTGAAGTAATGTTAGATGAGCACAAACTATATAGTCTAAAACAATACATCTATATAACTAAGGTGAAGAATGTGCTACCTACCCAAAGGTAGTAGGAGAGGCAAGTGACCTAAAAAAATGCCCCTAAAAAAGGTGATCTTCTACATGGTTATGCAAATGATAATAATGAACATTTATCCAGATTGGGTAGTGGTAATAACTATCAACCTAACAACACCTCCAAAGAGGTGAATGATGAAAACCCCATAAAGATGTGGTCCATATGGGCTGTAGATCTGTGTATTATTGATCACTCTGTCATCTATATGGTGTACAAAAATCTTCAGTCTCATCAAATCAACTCATGCAGTTTGAAGAGGTAAATCGAGTCGAATTGGACAACTTAGATGATAAAAATTGTCGACTCAATTAGTTTGTGAGTTAAAACTTTATCGTACAATTGCACACACAATCTCTCTACCATTAATCACATGGGGTACACCCTTTTCATCACTTTTTTTTTGTCAAGTCAATTAATTTGGAACTGTCAAAATATTCAATCAACTAAAATCGACCAATCATATGCACACCTTAGTCATACATATGCATAGAGTAAAATTAAAACTTTGGAAAACAAATTAATGATTGAAAGATGAGATTCAAAAGAGTAACTCACACTTGGTTAATCTGGGAGGATAGAGAGCTCTGATTGCAATTGAATCAATAAGAGGTCCACAAGCTGGGTCCTCCGACACCCCAGGGTTATGAATAACAATCTCTGCCACCGGCACCTCTGCCTGAAACGCCCACGCGTATGAGTCCCACCCATTGCTGCTATACAATGTTTGCATTGGCAAGACTCCAAAATCCGGTGCCACCGACACGTTCAGCGTCTCCTCCTGGGCACAAGTCCTGGCGGCGCTGAACGTCAGGGAATAGTACATTCCCTTGGTGACCGGCATCCTGTGCTTGATAGAGGCCTCGTTGCCGAGCCGGACCGCTGCGGCTCCCTCCGGCACCACCAGCAGCATGTCACCTTGCTTTTGGCCGGCTTTTATGTACTCAACGAAGCCGGAGGCTTCCCATTCTGGGATGGCGGTGTGCTTGAGGACTACTGTTCCATTCAGGTCAGATGGATTTGGGGCGAGCTCAAAGTTTCCATTTGGCAATAATCCTGCATATTTTAAAGGTAATTTAATTTAGAATTTGAGGCTTACCACTTTCATTTCAGAAAATTTAAATATATGAATCTGACACAATTCTAAATGTGCAAGTCTTATTTCATATCAGAGGTTGTGTCGTATTCCGATTCGATTCAATACAAGTAGAACGGAAATGAAAGTTATAAATAGAAATTGACGAAGAAAAAGAACCCCAAATTTTCACTTCTTGTCTTTAGTAGCGGTGCTACTTACTTCAAAAATTATTTATAATTAAATTTATTTTATAAATTCAAATTTTGACCACAAATTTTTTTTCCTTTCTAAATAGTTATCATTTCTGCTAAATTATTATAATAAGTTCAATATTTCATATTTCAGCATAAAAAGTGTTTAGGAAGTCAGATTTGGATTTTTTTTTTTTGGTTAAAATTTACAAAAATATAAAATAGGCTAAAATAGTTAATAAAAGAAAATGTCACGTTAAAACTTACAACTATTTCACTTTTTTATTCATAAACATCACATTCAATTACAAAAAAACTCAACTCTCTTTTCAAATACAAAAAATTTAACCTCCTAAAATAATCGACTTCCTAAAAGAGATAAGAATGTGCAAGATAGCAATTCCCAAATGTAAATAATAATAATAACAACTTACATGAAAAGAAATAAAAACCATACGTGAGGCATAAGGACAACTTACCACCATGTGGCTGGACCCTACTCAAAATTATTGGGTGCTAGAAGTTATTGGGCACTTTTGAGACAAGTTTAAATAGATGGAATATATATATATATATATTGATTTATTTATTTTATATTAGTATTTTGTAAAAGAAATTATAAATGTCTTTTGGTGATGGGTGGGAAACAATTAAATGATACACATGGCTTAAATTCTTTCTAAAATTCTTTACAATGAATGGTGGATGTAGATTTATGATTGATAGATATCCAATGGAAAGTATCTGATCATGCATGCCTAGACTTGCCCTCTAGTCTCATTTATAAGGAAAAATTGAAGAATAAAGAAGCCATTAATTTTCAAAATATCTTAAAACACGTCATGCTTACACTTTTTTTTTTTTTTTTTTTTGACTATAGGCAAAACATTTTGATTTAGAAATTGATTATTTTACTCCATTCGTCCCAAAATATTGATCCTTTTTGAGAAATCTAATTTTTTTTGGTAGTACAATTATTATTCTTTAAAAAAATTGATTTTTCAAAATTATCCTTTAATAGTACATTTTTTTAGAAATATCAATATCATAAATATACTTTTTATATTATTTATAAATTTAAAAGAAGGGCAAAATAGAAAATTTATATTATTTTTGTACTTGATTTTTGAAAAAGAACTAATATTTTAGGACAATGAAAAATAGAATAAGAGACTAATATTATGAGACAGAGTAATTTTTTTTTAAATTTCTTTTATAAAAGACGTACGTAAAATAAATAACAATAAAAAAAAGAGATAATAATGTGATATGATTTTTAAAATTTTAAATTAAAATAACCTATTTTCAAATCAGAAATATCACAATAAAAAAATTAGACCACACAACCAGAGTATTTTGGCCATGTAATCATATCAAACAATGGACCCATTTTTACCGTGCGTTAGATTGGAGAATTTGATAAAAGGACTTAAAAGAAGAAAGAGAAAAAATAGATAAAATATAAATAAAATATACTTATATTTTACGTAATTTCACACATCTTTGCTATTTCTATTTCCAAATGAATTTCACTCTCACCCAATGTTGTATCTAATTATCTGATTCAAAATTTTAAAAAAAAAATCATTGATATAAAAATACTTTTCATTGATTTCAAAACATTTTTTAAAATATTTTTACCATTTTCAAAAAATTTATCTATTAAACATAAAACTTATACAAAACGCAATGGCCTATTAGACAATTCTCAAAGACATTTGTTAATAGTTACCCAATCATAATGGTTAAAACAAAGATGAGAAGTTTGTGTAAATTTGTACAGTTGGACTCAGAAGAAACCCCAATTCAAGGGACGAAGAAGATGAAAGCAAAAACAAGGAATAGGGCACTGAGAATGAAGAAGATCTGGTTAAAAAGCTCACCGTCGACGAAGCAGAAGGCGACTCGGCAAGTGGCGCACATTAGCACCACCAGTACAAGGAGAGCTCTCATTTTTGAATTTTGAAACTCTCTGTTGGTTTCGTTTTTCAGACAGAGAGAGAGAGAGAGCCTGCGTTTTGAGTGAAAAGAGGGTGCATATATGGGGGCTTTTATGCATGCCAACCTCCAAGAAAGCCCCTGAGGGAGTCAGGTAATAACAGTATTGCCACTATGTGACATAGTGGGATTGCCAAGAATGACTAGTTTGCCCCATTTGAATTTTATATTTATAGGGTATGTTTGGTTTGAGTCTGGGAGATGAGTTTTAGAAATAAAAAGTACTAAAAAGTTGTTTGGTTTAATTTTTTTCAAAAGATGTTTTGGAAAATTATTTTGAGAGAGAGTTTTGAAAAAAGTGATTGATTTGATGTGTATGAGAGAGAGATTTGTTTGGAAAATTTGTAAACCAAACAAGTTTTGGGAAATTTTTTTAGAAAAATTTGTTTAGTTTAATTACTTTTGAAAATTTATTTGTAGAGAATTTTTCCCAAATTTTTTTAGGAAACACAAACCAAACAATGCCTATATTTAGAGGGACCTAATTGTAAGAGAGGGATGAAGACAAAAAGCTGTTTCACATTTCACATGGCTTCGCTCATCACTAGCTGTTGCAAAGGATAAATTATTTGGTGTTCTTGGGGCGTCACCAATCACAATGTATCATGTCATTTTTTATTTGTTAGTCATCTAATATAAAATTGAGTCTCACATCTTTTACCAATCACAATACTT
The DNA here is from genome assembly GCA_036172215.1 of Camellia granthamiana. Lineage (NCBI taxonomy): Eukaryota > Viridiplantae > Streptophyta > Magnoliopsida > Ericales > Theaceae > Camellia > Camellia granthamiana. The sequence goes on from CM069916.1 coordinate 14,368,365, forward strand.
TTAAGGCATTACTTAGACCATGTTTCTAGGGGTGCAACTCGGGCGGGCTCAACCCGAGCAACCCGAGCCCAGCCCGAGTTTTTTTAGGGCTTGGGCAACTATATCTTGTAATCTGGACGGGCCTGGGTAGATTTTTGATGCCCGAATTGTAATTCGGACCGGGCTTGGGCAGAACTAATGGCCAACCCGAGCAACCCAAACCCGAATTAAATTTAATATATTATATAAATTATATAATATATATAAATTAAGTAAAAGAGTTAGTCTTAATTTTTAATTTTTATTTTTTGGTGACCAGAAAATAACTTTGAATAATTCTCAATTCTTTGTTAATTATCAATTCTACTTACAGGTTTCAAAACAAATCTACCTACAAGTTTCTGGGCAATTCGGGCAATTCGGGCTAACCTGAGTTCAAAATACAAAGCTTGGGTCGGGCTTGGGCAGCAAAGCTCGGGTTCATGTTCGGGTTTGGGCGGACTTGGGCACTGCTCTTGACAATTCGGATCGGACTTGGGTAGACCCCCAATCCGACCGAACCCTCCCGAGTTGCACCCAACATGTTTCAGGACCACGTTGCAAAGCATATAACAATCATGATCCTCTTTTGGTGAGCTTTTGCAATATTTTCATGTAGGGGCATTTTTGATTTCCATGTGTTTAAATGGGCAAATTTTTTAATTTTTTTTTTGAGAACTAAACAATCATAATATTATTTAAACAGTTTAGAGTTGGTTTGGGAAGTGAGTTGATTTTTTAATTTTTTAGTTTTTTTGGCTATTTTAACCTGGGCTAAAAAACTTGGTTTGGGAATGACTTTTTGACTTTTTGACCTTTTTTGTGAGAGAAGAGTGTAATGATTATGGGTTGAATGTGATGTTTTGTTTGTTATGACTAAAATAGCATATTTTGTTTTTTGTAGCTATTTTAGCCAAAAAAGTCCAAAAAATCTCTTCCCAAACAGAGGCTTACTCTACTACTCAGCCTATGAACTGGTTGAATTGCCTTGCTTTCTAAAACTTAATTATACCATATTTTTAAGCATAAATGATATATCTCTCTAATTTGGGAGTTCTAAAAGAACACTAATGATGTGGAAAATCAAAAAAGAAAAAAAAAAGAAGAAACCAAGACTAAAACATTACATCACATAAGACCCACACACTAATTAGAGTTATTAGAGTTCTTAATTTAGAGCTCCCAATCTTTTTGTCATTTTTAAGTTCAAAAATTGATGGATGTGTTCTCATCTTATTTACTTTAAACAAAAATAGAACTAAACAAAATTGTGTATAAAGGTTTATATTAAATATAATCTATAAAAAAAAAATTAGATTAATAATCGGGTTAGTCTAAAGGACTATTTTCAAGCCAAACTCATTTAATAAAATAACTTAAAAATAAATCTAGCTCGGCCTTGTGGACTTAATTATCAATCTCAAACCCTTAAAAATATGATTTGGGTTGAGCAAACCATCAAGCCGGTACTCACCTCTAGTGCTTTTGAGACACATATTAAGAAATTTAAAATATTTATACACCGAAATAAAAGTATGCGCAATAAACAATATACAATTGTTTTATTTTTATTGGTGATGGGTTATACAAAATGATAGCCCAATCCCTCTTGGTATGTATTGTGTAGGCCACAAAATTTATTTATTTATTTATTTTTAATTTCAATTCATTCACAATTACAAATAAGTCTAGAATTTTATTTCTAAATTATCATGTTTTAAAATTCTTGCTTGATTTTACAGTTAAAAGTGCATAAGAACATAAAAATTAAAATTAAAATTAAAGACGGCAGTGTATAAATAGTTTCAATTTAAGTTATATGTAAACTTTTTAGTTAATTATGTGATCAATGATTAATAATGACACCAAAGTTCAATTGTGTGGTCATGTTGAAATTTTTTCAAATAATGTTTGCTTTGGTGGGAGTGGCAAGTTACAACATTACGCTTTTAATTGACCCTACAATTAATTCATGGGTTGTTTGATGCTGTGCTAAAAGTGGATTTAGATTTCGATCTATCAATTCATGAATTGGGACCAATCCCTGTTTCTATTCGAACCCAAAAGTCACTTACACATATATTCATTTGGACCAAATTAAAAAAAAAAATATCAAAAATCAATTTTTAATCTATTTTGGTAATTATTTGGATGTGTTATATAAGTGTAATTTTTGACTTTTGTAGACAAAAAATATAATATGTTTGGAATAATTTTTTGACTTTTTACGAAAAGATATGTAATAAAATATTATAGTAAAATCAAAATGACCATTTTATCTTTTTGACTCTTTGACTTTTAACTTTTTGATTTTTAGATAACTAGTGCATGCCCGTGCCTAAAGGTACGGTGTAAATAATATTGAGATTAAAATGTAATTGTAATTTGTACTCTACATATTAAAATTTGTAGAGTCTGTAGCACCTGATAAAAGTTCAAATCAGCACTCCTACCATTAGTTTGTGGCTAACGCCTAATACATTGGTGAGTGTCACAGTACCCCGAACCACAAATATCTGATTGAAATAATATAATACACAGAACATAAATACCATAACCTCGCAAATAGTAGTCTTTAGAAATTGTTTACAAATTAAGATACGGAAATCAAATATTTTGAAATAATTTTCCAATCAAGATACGGAAAGCATTGAAAAACTAAATGCATCATATCATGAAGAAGAAATCAACTCTATGCCATAGTATCCCAACAATAAATGGTTAAAAAAATAATTCCTGCAACTCATCTGGTTTGTCAATTTAATGTGAAAATCATCAATTACATCAACTATAGAATACAAATTGTTGCTTTACAAAATAGTCAAATTAAAAAGATTTTAAAGTCATCTAATAGCCATCAAATATTGCTAGTATCAATACTTGAAAGAAAATGTATAGTACGAAGAGTAAATTAAATAATAAAAATTATAAATAGGTGATAACTTCACAAAATATTTAAAAACTCATTAATTTGTAATTTTCTCAATGAAAAAGGAAGATGAGTAAAGAGAGCCCATATAATAGTTTGGTGCAAATCTCCATCATCCTATGAAAATAAAAGAGAACATAATTTAATACAAAAAGGGGAAAAAAAAAGTGTATATAAAGTAGTGACAACTGACATGTCCAAAGTAGTGACAACTTACATGTCCAAAGTAATAAATCAACTTACATGTCCAAAGTAATAACTCAATTGTAAAAGATCAAGTCAGCACTCTTAAATCAAACTCAGCTATACTGGAAATGCAAAAATATAGGGGAATAAAAGGCTTCACAAAAATATTTGAAATGCAACAAAGTCCACATAGGTGGAAAGCTTTACAAAAAGTGGGTCATAACTATCGTCTGCTTTACAAAATGTATATACTTTACAAAAATATGTGTTTGATAATGTCTTCAAATTTGTTCTTTCCCACAATTCTTACGAATGTCTCATCGATTTCTGAAAGGTCTTCATAACAAAACTTCAGGGTAAACAATATTTGTAGTGGAATCTGGCTCATCATTAGGGAGGAGGATACTTATACGATCGAAAGATGTGCATCTGGATAATGCCACGTATAGTTGCCCATGACTAAAAACAGGTATACGCAAATCAACCCCAACAAATTTCACAGATTGTCCTTGAGATTTGTTAATGGTCAAAGCGTATGCCAATCGAACTGGAAATTGACGTCTTGTCATTCGGAAAGGCATTTCTACAGAAGACGGAGTCAATGATATCCGTGGTATAAATGCCAAATTGCCAAACTTCTCTCCAGTTAAGATTCGAGCTTCAATTATGCGAGTGTCGCACCTTGATACCATCAATCTTGTGCCATTACACAGTCCATCTTTCGGTGCAATGTTTCTTAATAACATTATAGGACAACCCACTTTCAACTCTACCTTAAAAGCTGGTAGCCCAGGAGGATCCAATGAATTTAAAAACTCATTAGGATATCTGTTTGTAATGGAAGGATCAATTTCATCCTCTTCAGCCATCTTATCTGCAGCAAGATACGTATATGTATTCCCTGGAAAAATATTCAACGCAGCAATATTGATAGCACTGACATCATCATTCCGTGCAGAAAGAATTGTACGTTCTGTTAAGAATGATGGGGTTGATGTATCTGCCACATCCAATTGTGGATAAACTGCTGAGAGTAATTCCTTTAGATCCTGGCATTTGTGTATTGTTGATGGAATTTTAATGATTTCTTGCGGATTGGTTCCAACCTAATAAATAAAATAAAATAAATTAAAAAAAATGATGTAATCAAAGTATCATCAAATGGTATAATCAAAGTTTGAATGAGTATTACCTCCGTCAAGAATTTTGAAAAAATAGCATTTCCAAGGTTTGCATGATTCAAGCGCATATTCAAATCGAAAGATAAAACATGTAGATCCTTCCACAAAACAGAGTGTCTCAATGATGTATTCACAATTTGCTCACGAACTCCTTTGGTTATAACTGGTAAGATTTGTCGAAAGTCTCCACCAAGAACAACAGTGATACCCCCAAATGGCTTTTCACAATCACAAATATTTCAAAGTGTGCGATCAACCGCCTCAACACAATGTCTATGTTGCATAGGAACTTCATCCCATATTATGAGTTTTGTTTCTCTGAACAATTCAGCCTGTAATGATTGCTTGCTAAACCCACAAACTGAATTTTCCAAGACATCCAATGGAATGGAAAATGTTGAATGTGCAGTGCGACCTCCTACTAATAGCAATGATGCAATTCCAGATGAAGCCACGGCAACAACAATATGGCCAAGGCTGCGACATTTTAATGCAATCGTATTATACAAAAATGTTTTCCCCGTTCCAGCACCGCCATTCAAAAAGAAAATAGTCCCTTTACTTTCAAAGACTGAAGAAGTGATTGCATTATAAGCAGTTCGTTGTCCATTATTGAGGCGATCAATAGTAATTTGCACATCTGTCTGTTGTGCCTCATTATGTAGTTGTTGATGTTCGAATATCAATCGGTTACCAACTGTTCCACTCCAATTTGCTGTAGGTTGTGGCATGGGCGAGAAGTCAATTAAACTCTTTCCTGATTCTTGAAGCATTTGATTCAAAAGATACAAACCATAATCTTCAATTTGAGCCTCAGTTGGGCTAGAAATGGCAAACAATGTATGAAGCTTATGTGCAAGATCATCACAGATATGCATTGAAAATTGATTCCATAATGCATGTGGTTGTAGCGGAAAACATTAGGTCAGAATAATACAAAACAATCTCCTCAATTGATATCCGGTTTTCATAACTGCAGCCTCTTTCAGGCACTGTATCCATTCTTCATCATCTTCTAAGAGTCCTTTGGCAACACATGCTGATTTAAACGTCTCATGCAAAACATTGTTAACTGTACGTAAACATTGAAACGATCTTGGCCCTTTGACAACAGTTAACAACAAACGCAGATAAAATCTTTCACCACAGTTAGGGCTAGCAAAGTACATTCTACCAATTGCATATCCATGTTCTCTTGGTTTCCATCTATGTTCTGACTTGAGCCAAACAAAATGTTGCGGAAATTCTTGGTAAGTGAATTGGCATTCATTTTCATTGGAAGCACAATAATCAAAAAAACCAGTAAGAGTCGATTTTTGTTGCGCAGTTCTAGAAAGAATCATTTCCAATGAGTCATTAGGATTGAAAAGAACACGATGCATTCCAGGTAGATGAAGTGCCAATCGAACAACTGTTGGCATCTCTGCATGCAAATGATGACCGAATATTCGCCAAGCAGCTTCTGGTGGTCCAATATACCTCGCATCAAGATATTGTTGGATCTCATTAATCAATCCCAAAACCATTGTTGTGCGATCATAACCCTTGTAAATATACTTATGTATATACTTAACACATCTCACTCCAGCACAAACTTCTACATTTATATGACAGTTGAACCGTTTAGAAAGATATGCATTGTATGGTACCACATCCCTGTTATCAACTTCCTGTCCTCTCACAGTATATACTTGACCACTATCGCGACGACGATAGATTGGATATCCATCTTGGTCCATAGTTGTTGATTCTGCAAAGGCTCGAGGGTATTTCTTAGTACATCTACCATTTTCCATACATGGTGCTTGGGGATTTCGAGCACCACATGGTCCATGTACCATGCAACACTTGACAGTTTCAAAAAGTGTAGGATCATCTTTTGGATCTGGAAATTCTGCACAAACTAATTTGTCTACTTGAGCACATGTTCGAATTTTGTCTGGACCTTTAAGAAAGAGAAGCGCATGCATATGTGGTAGGCCTCGTTTTTGGAATTCAATTGTAAAAACATGTGCAACTTTATTACTGAACACTTTGTTTGTCTCTATCTCCTTCATCAAACACTTTCTTTTTAGCTCAAAAACACAGGCAATCAAATCCGGACGATCAATAGCTTTTTGGTGTGGTAATAATGCTGAAGTAATTTCTGGCCAATTGGGATTTGCAGTCATGGTGAGAAAAATATCTGGGTGCTGGTTGTATCGCGTGATAGCCATTGAATCTTGAAAGATTTCAAACATATGTCTAGGACTACCAGTAAATGAAGATGGCAAAATAAACCTTTGACCAATTTGATTAGGTCGCAAGTCATCTGGATCAATATCGCTTAAATCTTGGTAAAGTTCAGCCCGAATTTTTTTTTGATTAAGCTTGTAGTACGTCAACCGATTTTGCTCAGTTGCAGCCCAAGCATCTACCAAAAACTCTTGGAATAGTTTTCCACCTCTCAAAATTGTTGAATACTCTGTAGGTCGCTCAAACAAACGATAACTATAAAAATCCATTTGAGTAAGCCGATCAGTTGAAGGCCGATCATGTTTAACGTCCCACAATTTCAACTCGGGTTCCCATCCGAGCCCACCATACGGGAATAATAAAACATAATGCAATGGCAAATACGCTGGGTGACATTCATTAATTTGCATCAGTTCGTTATTTCCCTGTAGATGTAAAACAACATCTCTCATTCCAGTAACCTCGGTTCCATCACCTGGTATTACAATTGCAATCTCATCAGCAGTTGGTAGGTTATACCGTCGTCGGTCTGTTACTGAACTGTAGTGAAGATGAGCAGGTAGATTTTGTCCAGTGAAGGCTAATTGATTCAAAATTGCATGAGCTTGGCGAAATTTGTCTACAAATGCATTAACTTGCAACAAACTATCTTGAATTGTTTTGAGAACATCTCTTTGTAAGTGAGGATTTCTACGATTTCGAACTTCTAAAGCTGAATCAGGATCATAAATATACAACTGAGCATAAGTCGCATCCTGACCTGGCTGTGGTAGAAGTGATCCTGTTCGATGTCGCAATTCCCCATGGATAATAAATGGTTTAGGGCCACTTCCCCTTAGTACTCTTGGATCCAATGTAGCACCAAGACTTGTAAAAGCATTGGCTGCATTGTATACTCGAGTATAACGTCGAAACGATCTTGCTTGATCATCATCCCCATCATATAATGCTTGAAGCGGTGGAGGGGGTGTCATAAGTAGAGGTAGCCTAGTCTTTCCTTTTGAACAGCAAGTTCCAAATAGGGGACGCTTTCGAGATGATTGTGCTAATTTTTCGTCCATCCAATGTAAGGCTGAACAGTAAGGACATAACACATCCATCTTGCCGAAAGAATGACGACATGAATTCATGTGTGATTGAGTATTAATCGCAGTACTTATAGTCATATCTTCTAATTCATCATCTGTACATAGATCCTCTTGAAGAAATGTGACTGCAGAATTAGGCCTACAAATATTTGTTGTACATAAATTAAAATTTATACACATGTAAAAGTAAGAGTATTATTTAAAGAATTAAACATGTTTTACCAATTCCGAGCTAAAGATGTACTTTCCATAGAGAACGAACATGTGGATGCATGTGTAACCATTGTTCGTTTTTGTGCCAACGAAGCATCCGCAAGTGTCTTTGTACCCTGTTCTAGGCAAGCATGACTGCGACGACTCGGTGTTAATGAAGGAAAGTCTTTAACATATGCTCCTAATCTCTCTCGTTCTTGTCGCAAGCGGTGTCTCGATTGATATGCAGAGCATGCATTTTCATTTCTTTCACGTTCTCGTCGTGCACGCTGAGCTAATACAGCTCTTGATATAACATAACCATTGGGTCCCTAAAATATGAATATTAAATCATTGAATGCTTAAAATGCAAATATTATCAAGTACCATTTTCCACTGTCCAAAGAAAATACTAAGAATTTGGAGAAAATGTATTATACTCTTGCCCATGACTACCCATAGTTTTATAATAATAATAATTTGTGTGGTTTTGTTACACTAATGAACAAATGTTCGACCAACTTATGAGAATAATAAACGTTCGACCAGCAAATTGTGTGGTTTTGTAACAGTAATGAACAAATGTTCGATCAACAGATGAGTTTCATAAAGTATCCCCATTTTCTTGTAGGGCCCATGCACTTATAGGAAACACTATATATTCCTTTCTCACTATATATTTCCTTCATAAAGTATCCCCTATATATTTCTTTCTTCCTAAGAATATACAGGAGACACCAAAAAATGTGCATAGTTTCAAAAATAAAATACAATTATGGCTAAATAAAATACAATATATAAAGAAACAAAAATAAAAACTAAAAAAACTCTCCAAAATCAATAACAACCATACCGCTAAACATGCATTTTCCTTTCACTTGCCCTTACAATCAGTGGCCCTTAATTTAACGGATTGTGTCATTTTAGTCAAATACATAATGGTTGTTAAGTTTAGTGGACAAAAAGTCAAACTATGTGTAAATTTGGTTCCTGTAGTTTAGACAATGTGCTAATTTAGTTCCTATCAAAACCGAGCAAATTAAAATAACAGGGACTAAATTGACACATTGTGTAAACTACAGGGACGAAATTGACATATTGTGTAGACTTTCCGTCCACCAAACTTGACAACCGTTATTTATTGGACTAAAATGACACAATCTATTAAATTAAGGGACAAAATCGAGCAAATTAAAGCAAATAAATTGACACATCGTGTAAAGTATAGGGACCATTTGCATAATTTACCCAATAAATTTATTATTATTATTTTTTTAAAATTTGAATAGCACTTCTCTATATTTATAGATGTAAATAAGTTGTCAAAATGATACCTCTCACAAGGGAAGCACTATAAATGGTGTGTGCCGTATGCACATTATAACTAAAGAAAAAATAGCATAATATCATACTTTTTGAGTTATAACTATATATAAAAATAAAAAAAAATCAAAATCAAACAACATGCGAGGCATAACTAAAATAAGGTTATTACTAAAAAAGAAAATTGGTCATAACTAAAAAAAAAATGACATAACTCAAAATTGTCATTTGTAATCTATATAATAAATTGTATGATTTTGTTATACAAACAAACAAATGTTCGGCCAACTTATGAACTTCATAAAGTATCCCCATTCACATACCTGGAAAAAAAAAATAAAATAAAATAAAATAAAATAAAAAATAAAAAATTTGCCCATTTTCTCTCTCCTCTCTTTATCTCTTATCTCAAAATTTTCGCCCACTTACATTGAAAAGTGGTGCAGATTTACACATATATACAGGAGACACTTAAAAAATAAAAATACAATTATGGTTTAAAATAAATAATTGGACATGCATTTTCAAAAACACTCTACAATTATGGCTTAAAATACAAACATACGAAAACTAACAATTTAAAAAAAAAAAAAAAAAAAACACTTTACAAAAACCATTAAGAACTATACCGCTGGACATGCATTTTCCTTTCCCTTGCCCTTGGAAGCATAAGACACCTTTTCTTTTCCTTTCGACATTGCCTTTGCATTTTCCTTTTCCATTGCCTTTAAAAAATAACCAAAGTCTAAGAAATAACCAAAGTATAAGAAATAAAAATAAATAAATAAAAAATGATAAGAAAGTGATTTTTGGGCTGACATTAGAAATACGAACGACATTGAAATCATGCTCATCACGAATCACTACACCGACATTTCTTTGTTGAAGAAACTGAACCTATACATACAAAAACAAATAAGTAGTTGATATGTACACAAAATGAAATTTTATAAGACGATGAGTAAAGGGAACGAATATTGCAGTTCGTTGTAAGTCTCCATCTAGCTGTAAAAAATGAGGAAATTTTTTTTTTATAATCAGAACCTATAATACAAAAGTTATTTTAAAATCTATGTACCAGTTTTTTTAAAAAAGACAACTTACATTATCCATAATGTTGGAGGTCGTTCCAGCTTAATATTGCCAAAACCTGTAATACAAAAGTTGACTTCAGTAAATAAATATTAATCCAGTAAAGGTGTTGGAATACTTAACTTATGTAAATGCAAAAGTTATTTTAATTCACCAAGTGAAACCAAATGAAGCAATCAATAGATACTTAAATGGAATCAAACTTATCGATGGCTTAAGCTTTGTTGAATTTAATTGAACTAAAAGAGGTTTAAATGGAACTGCAAAATTTATAAAGTTAATTCATATGACAAACTAATAAAAAATCATCAATCATTTTGAAATCCACAATTAATTCATATGATAAAATATCTCATTCAAGGAATTAATAAAAAATCACACTGGAAAAAAAAAAAATCACACATATGACAAACTAATAACCCAACAATCATTTTCCGCCACCAAAAGGAGTTGTGTTTCCAAGAATGTATTTATTGAAATTAACAAACCAACAAAAAATTTGAAATAAATCCACAGTTTGAAAATAATAATTTAACTCCAACATTTTCAGGTATTGGTAACACAATCTGAATCCAAACAACATCAAAAGAAAGTAGTAATGAATCTTACTATTTTTCTTACAAATTAATAAATATTAAAATTGTCCAAGATGCCACATCATCCCAACTTGGCAAAGGGTAAAGTCAACAAATATATATTGTTGCACCTGAAGTGGATAAACTCAATCTCACAATTTCAGAAGCTATGAAATTATCCTCTGTAATTTAATAAAGTCAAACTCAACCACCCCAATCTCACAATTTCAGAAGCCATGAAATTATCCTCTATTTTTTTCAATAATCAAACACCCAGAAAATCCAAAAACCAACAAAGTAAGGACCAAAAAAAGTCAAAAAATGGCATATTTGACTATCAAAGCCTATTGAAAGTTTATTTAGCAAAGTTGAGAGCTCCATCCACTCAACAGCAAGTTATAGACAGTAGAGGATAACTCGGAATTTAAAATTATATTTGAAACACTTTATCATTATATATTTGAGACCCATTATTCAGAACATATTGAACACATTATCATAAAATTAAATCCCACTATATCTCAACACATTTAGACCGTAAATCTATATAAATATAACAAATGGCTGGAAATTTTAGAGGTTGATGCAGCTTAGTATTGTCAAAACCTGTAAATAAATATTAAATACATAGCATTATTTAATTCACCAAGTCAAACCAAACGAAGCAATCAATAGATACTTAACATATCAATGGCTCCTACATTATTGTTAGGAATCAAACATATCGATAGCTTAAGCTCTACTGAATTGTATTGAGCTCATTCAAGAAATTAATAAAAAATCACATAGACAAACAATTTATCAAAAATCACATAGATAAAATCACATAGAAACTAATAACCTACCAATCATTTTCCGCCACCAAATTTTACTAAAATTAAACAATTTATCAAAATGAGTTATGTTTTAGTACTTTGCTTCCAAGAATCTATTTATTAAAATTAACAAATAACAAAAGCTTTGCACATTAAATTAAATAATAATTTCACTCCAAACATTAAATAAATAAAAAATAAATCAGTCTGTTGGAAACACAATTTGACTCCAAACAACAGCAAAAGAAAATATTAATGAATGTTACCATTTTTCTTAGCAAATGGTGCAAATGAGTAGACATATATGTATTAGCAAAGGGTGAAAATATATACTTCTGCACCTAAAGTGGACAAAGTGAACCACTAAAGTCAACCGCTAAAGTCAAAAAGCCAATAAATAATTTCATAAAAAATAATTCATCCACCAGGTGGTCAACCACTAAAATGTCTCCAAGATATACGTAAGCTAACTTTTTTTTCACAAAAGATAGATATGATAAAGAAATATTTCAATGTACATAAGAAAATAACCTTAAAAGATATAAGAATTGACTTTCCAAGATTGTTTCATTTTTGTGAGAAAATACAAAAAAGAAGCGGAAAAGATAAAAAATAAATTGGTTTACTTAATTTTTTTTTTCCTTCCATAACCTTAATTTATTTTGTGCTTCCTCAATTTAAGAAAAGTTATGATAGACTGCTTTAGGCATTGAAACCATATAAATCCCCAAACAATAAATAAAGCCAATCCCAAAAGTCTTAATGGCACTTCCAAACACAATCAGACTCAAATCAAAATTGGGTGAATTCCTAAAACAAAGAATTAATTTTAGGACTTGAGATCCAACTGATGCTATCTAAGACCTGGAACACATCTTATAGAAAAGGTAAGAATTGGAACACATCTAAGACATGAAACCAATACAGTGTATACAAACCAAACTGTTTTAAAAACAAAAAATAAAAATGTAGTGATACTGTACGATTTACTGAGCTGATAAATAAAATAAAATAAAAGATTCCCTAGGTTTATTACCAAATAGGATAGAATATTTTCCAAATCCTTAGAAACACAAACACATATGGAGGCTATTATTGGCTAAAAACAACCCTTTATTGGCCAAAAAATGTCCGATTTATTGATTAATCCTCAAAAACTGTTTGACACAAAAATTTCGGATTTATTAAAGTTTGAACAGTATATAATACCACAAATTCGAACCAAAGTATGAACCAAAGTACGATACCACAGTATGAATTTAAAAAATTAACTCATGAATTCTATAAGGGCCTTTTCGTTGAAATTGTACTCTACGAATTGTGGTTTAGATTTCCATACTTACCACATCTGTAAAATTAATTTAACTCCTAATAAAATTAATAAAATTCAAACTATTAATAGATTAATTTAAGTCCAAATAGATTAATTTTACAAAATAATAAAATTCAAATGTTATCGAATGTTACAAACTAATAAATTCGAATGTTATCAAAATGCTATACAAATTAATAAACATGTGTTTTATGCAATAAATAAATCTCAAACTAAGGCCTTGTTTGATTAACAGGCTAATAAAATAGTACCACTAATACTACCAATCAAACATGCCCTAAGTGTCATTGAAGGAGAAAAGAAAACAAAAAGAAAACAAAAAACAAAGATTAATTTAACTCCTATCTATATTGGTTAAATTTGAAACATTAGATAAAAAGTAAAAAATTAATACAAAAAATAAACCCATTCAACACAAAAAAACATGCCCTAAGAGGCAAAGGAAGGTACGTTTATTTTCTTCTTCCAATTTTTCATTTTGTTTATTAAAAAAACAAAAAACGCTCTCTGTTTGGTTTCCTAGAAAGCAGAAACCCACTTTAATTTGTTAAGTAATTGGCACAGGTTTTGTTAGACATGGCTTTCTTAGACATGGCTTCTCAATATATATATACATACTGGAATCATACATAAAGAGGAGGTTTGGGGTTTGGAATCATATATACATACATATTGGAATCATATGTATAGATATATATACATCCATAATCATATATAAAAATAAAAATAAAAGATTAATTTACCTTGTTTGGATATGAAAGGTCTTAAGGAAGTCCACAATGCTTCAAACTCAATGCTTCAAACCTGTTGTCAATATTATTGAAACAAAAGATTATTGAAGATTATTAAAGATATCCAATTCATTAATATTTTGAAATATTTTTAAAGATATCCAAAGATAGAAATATAAAAATCAAAGTTCAGATTTCCATTTGGCCAATTGTTAGCTACTAATTAATGCTTGGTTGGTTGTGTATGAATGACATTTAATAAATCGCAGAGGTTATTTGTAAATCAAATTTGAATGTTATCAAAAGGCTATACAAACTAATAAACGGGTAGTACCTTTGATTAATAAAATAGTACCACTATTACTACTAATCAAACATGCCCTAAGTGTCATTCAAGGAGAAAAGAAAAAACAAAAAAAAAAGATTAATTTAACTCCTATCTATTTTGGTTAAATTTGTTTTCAATTAGGAAAATTAGCTAAAAAGCCAAAAACTAACACATAAAATCAACTCATTCTCTCTATTTAAAAAGCCACAAAAAATAAAATTAAATTATAGACTTGTATCACATACATACATACATACATACATACATACATACATAAAATACAATTATAGACTTGTATCCAAAGATAGAAATATAAATATTAAAGAAAAATCAAAACTCAATTTTCCATTTTTCCCATTATTTGTAAATCAAATTCGAATGTTATCAAAATGCTATACAAACTAATAAATAGGTGTTTTATGCCCGTGCTTGAATGCACTATCTAATAAAATTCTTATATTACAATCTATGTGTTGCAAAAATGTTAACGGCCATAAAAATGTTTTATGAAAAGTGTCTCAAAGTTGTGATCAAACAACCAAAAATGTTTAGGATCAATCAATCAACCAACAAAGGCTAGATGATTTTTCGTAAAATTTTAAGAGAAATTATGTATTATGTAGCATACCCAAACAAATATAACCCTGAATAGTATATCAAAAAAACCATAGGAAGATCACTATATTAAAAGTTACATTGATCACAAATTGTTGTAGGACCATCTCAGATGAAACAAACAAATTTAGATGAGTAAACCAAACTATGCTTTAAGTCCTATCAAATGGGATCGATTGCATAAATAAAAATGTACACAATAAAATAATCAATTTCAAATTAGTTTAATAAAAATTAAAATTAAAATTAAAAAAGCCATTGCCTATTTTGAAGGGTGATTGTGGTCAGCCACCATGACAAAATAAGAAGCCACTTACACACAAATGCAAAAAAATATATTCTTGAAGCCCCAAACACATTTATCGTGTGTGATGGCATTTTTTGGTGCCCAAAATATTAGAGTGATTTCATGTGGATAATGACACTTTTTACCAAGAAAGGTAATATATCTTGTATATAAGAATAGCACTATCACATGCCTCTCCAACTTTTCATCTTGTCGCACTCAAATGCCTCTCCAACTCACAGAAAATAATGCAATGGAATGGAATACATCTATTTTTGTTTCATAAAGTCAAAAAGCTAATAAAATTTTACAAACTAATAAAATTCAAATGTTATCAAAATGCTATACAAACTAATAAACAGGTGTTTTATGCAATAAATAAAACTCAAACTAAGGCCTTATTTGATTAACAGGTTAATAAAATAGTGCCACTAATACTGCTAATCAAACATGCCCTAAGTGTCATTCAAGGAGAAAAGAAAAAAAAACTTGGAATAATTTAACTCCTATCTATATTGGTTAAATTTGAAACATTAGATAAAAAGTAAAAACCTAAGAGGCAGAGGAAGGTATGTTTATTTTATTCTTCCAATTTTCAATTTTTTTTTATTTAAAAAAAAAAAAAAAAGCCCTTTGTTTGGTTGCCTAGAAAGCAGAAACCCACTTCAATTTGTATATAGATTGGCACAGGTTTTGTTAGACATGGCTTTCTTAGACATGGCTTCTCAATATTATATATACATACTGGAATCATACATAAATAGGGGGTTTGGGGTTTGGAATCATATATAAAAATAAAAATAAAAATAAAAGATTAATTTAACTCCTATCTATAGTGGTTAAATTTGAAACATTAGCTAAAAAGTCAAAAATTAATACAAAAAACTAACCCATTCTTTTCTCAACCCACAAAAAATAAACCCATCCAACACAAAAAAATGTATGTTTCTTTTCTTCTTCCAATTTCCAAATTTTTTTTTTAAAAAAAAAACACCCTCTCTTTCGTTATGTAAAATTAGAATTCTCTACTCAAAAAGACCCACTTAAGTCTTCGTTCCAATGATTTTATCAATCAAAAGCTTTTCAAAACCATAGAAAATCAACACCCATTTCCTATTAAAGAATCAAACCCATTGGATGATGTTTCCACAATAGATGTTTATCTGCCACTATAGATGTGGCAAATACAGCCCTAATTTCTATGTGTAAACATCAGATGTAGATGTTTATCCACACCCGTAGGACTATTAGATGTTGGAAAAATAATTTTATAAACATTAAAAATAATTTCCCACAATTGGATGTGGCAGATACATAAAACCATGTGAGAAATCAAACATTTCAAGTTAATTTTATAAATGCATATGAGATTGGGACCAAAATGCATATAAATAAAGCAGAACTCAATGGATACAAATGAAAGCACAACACTTCCAATTCATGTGCTATTTTTTGGTGCCAAATTATAACAATGCCAAAATTTGGCAAGAGCTCATCTCTCTATTCTCTAATGATAGAACCTATTTGTTAACAATTGTGACCATCTTAACTGTACTAAACAATTTTTTTTTATTTTTAATGTACAAATTTAAAAGGACAAATGAAAGAAACACTGAAGTTGATTTTTTTAAACAACAGAGTCCAGCAAGGAAAGACCTAGTTGAATCAAAGAAAAAGAAAACAATAATTAAACAACATATATAATTGTCCCAATAACACTAACAATTTGTGTAAAATTCCAAGTTGACTCTTTGAGAAAAAAAAGATTTCTAGATATTAGATCCAAAACACAGCATAGTGTCTTCCCAAAGAAATCTTGAAAGAGATGAGAGGAGTACATGTGTGTGTGTGTGAGAGAGAGCGAGAGAGAGAGAGCGTGTGTGTTCAAAAACAGAGCCATCAGATTACAGAGGGTGTGTGTTCACAATGATATATATAATACACACAAATACATACATGTTCAACATAAATCATCAAACCCATTTCAAACCCATTTCATAAATCAAACCCATTAAATAATCAAGGTTTTTGGTTACGTCATTAATTTATATTACTACATAAATAATATTACATAATGTGCTTAGAGTATCCAATAATTATATTAGTATTTGTGGGAGTCAGACTCCTCGCCCTTTGCAAAGCACCAAGTGTTTAAAGAGAGTTGAATACATTACCTTCCCCTAGGAATTAAGCCTTTAGGAAAGTTATAGTGGTCAGCTAAGCTAAACCTAGTTGGTTATCCAATAATTAAACTTTACCAAATACTTTAGGAAAATTCTACTATACACATCACTCTTGTGGTATGTACCATATGCACCAATTACGATGTTTGTAATGTTTACATATAACTATTCTGGTATTAGTTATAATTAAATTAAATTTACTGTGATATTAATTATAATATTAGTTTGATTATGTATGTCTTATGTAATATTTGATTATGGCTCAATTTTTTTTTAGTTACAACATTAAAAGAATTCAATTATGACATTTATAATGATTAATTTTATAAATATCATAATTTACATATAGTACATATATTTAAAAAATGTGGGAATTACTTAACAGTGAAGCAGAAATAAAAAATTACACTGTTAAGTGATTCTGTTATGAGGTGTAAGTAAAAAATTATAGGGATGCAAGTATCATTTGTAACCCTTTATATTTGTGTATTTTTTTTTTCCCTATTACACTATTAAGAAATTAAAAAAAAAAACAAAAAAGTAAAACAAACAAAATCAGTGAGCCATCTTTTCAACACATAATAAAAAACAAATATAATGGCTATTACAAAATAAAAAACAAAATCACTATTAACATACTATTAAATCACAAATAAAAAACATAAATCATAAAACCCATTTCAAACCCATTTCATAAATCAAACCCATTAAATAATCAAGGTTTTTGGTTATGTCATTAATTTATATTACTACATTCAATAATGTGATTAGAGTATCCAATAATTATATTAGTATTTGTGGGAGTCAGACTCCTCGCCTTTTGCAAAGCACCAAGTGTTTAAAGAGAGTTGAATACATTACCTTCCCCTAGGAATTAAGCCTTTAGGAAACTTATAGTGGTCAGCTAAGCTAAACCTAGTTGGTTATCCAATAATTAAACTTTACCAAATACTTTAGGAAAATTCTACTATACACATCACTCTTGTGGTATGTACCATATGCACCAATTACGATGTTTGTAATGTTTACGTATAACTATTCTGGTATTAGTTATAATTAAGTTAAATTTACTGTGATATTAATTATAATATTAGTTTGATTATGTATGTCTTATGTAATATTTGATTATGGCTCAATTTTTTTTTAGTTACAACATTAAAAGAATTCAATTATGACATTTATCATAATTTACATATAGTACATATATTTAAAAAATGTGGGAATTACTTAACAGTGAAGTAGAAATAAAAAATTACACTGTTAAGTGATTCTGTTATGAGGTGTAAGTAAAAAATTATAGGGATGCAAGTCTCATTTGTAACCTTTTATATTTGACTATTTTTTTTTTCCCTATTACACTATTAAAAAATTAAAAAAAAAAAAAAAAAAAGTAAAACAAACAAAATAAAAAACATACTATTAAATCACTATAATAAAAAAACAAATAGTCATATCTGACCATTAGATTAAATAATCATAAAAAACATTACATACATCTATATACACATATAAAATTTGTTCAGCATACATCTAAATCAAACCCATTTTTATGACTATTTATCTAAATCAAACATTACAAAAACAAATAATCATCAAACCCATTTCATAAATCAAACCCATTACATACATCTATATACACATATACATATCTATATACATATATATATACATCCAAAATGCAGATTAAATACATAAATCAGAGCTTCAAATTCACACAAATAAAGCAGAGCTTCAAATTCAAAAAGCAGAGCTTCGGTTTGTTCCAGCAAACCCATTTCAATCAAATACATACATGTTCAAACCCATACAAAATCAAATACATAAATCATCAAACAAAATCAAACCCATTTCAAACCCATGTTCAGTACGTGTCTAATTCCTACAAAATCAAACCCATTTCAAACATAAATCAAATACAAAATCAAATACATCTTATACAAAATCAAATACAAAATCATGTTGAAAATGCAAATTATACACATATACATATCTATATACATAAATCAAATCATCAAACCCATTTCAAACCCATTTCATAAATCAAACCCATTACATACATCTATATACACATATACATATCTATATACATCTATATACATCCAAAATGCAAATTATATATATATTATATATACACACAAATACATACAGATTCAAAAAGCAGAGCTTCGGTTTGTTCCAGCAGTGACGACTCCCTTGTTGATGTTCCCCTGTTGACGGCAGAGAGGGAGGGAGGAAGAGAAGATGAAAACAGGGAAGCACGGCAAAGGGTGGGTTTCGACAGGGAAGCAAGGGAATGGACTCCAATGGAGGGAGAGAGAAAGAGAGAGAGAGAGAGAAAGTGTGTTCAAAATTTGAAAACATAACAGAGGAGAGGAGTGTGTGTGAGAGAGAGGGGGCGTGTGTTGAGTGAGATGTTTTTAGCCCTTTGATCAAATTAATCTAATGGTCAAAATTTTGACAGAGGGACAACAGTCCCATCCAGATTCAAAAAGCAGAGCTTCCTTATTATATAGATTGAATTCAAAGGGACAAAAAATAATTTTACCCTAGTGGCTTCTCCCACAAGCTACCCTTGAATAATATAGAATTTTTAATTTTTTAGTAACT
This sequence comes from Camellia granthamiana, assembly GCA_036172215.1. Classification (NCBI taxonomy): domain Eukaryota; kingdom Viridiplantae; phylum Streptophyta; class Magnoliopsida; order Ericales; family Theaceae; genus Camellia; species Camellia granthamiana. Next base: position 14,388,082 of record CM069916.1, read on the forward strand.
TTTTGAGTTTTGAATTTTTTGGTTTATCCCAAATAATTACATCACATCACATCACATAAAAAAGCTAAAAAAATTTAAAAAAATCAAAAAATTAATTTTTAATCAACTTCTTAAATCACCCCATATTAGTGTGTTCCCTCTGTTAAAATATAAATTTTGATTTGGATATGAATTTTGGTCAGTTATGAGAGATAGTAATTAAGTAATAATATTTTGAATAAATTAAAAGGTCGTGACATTTATGTCAAGAAAGTTATTTGCTTTATATGTATTAAAAGTCATGGCGTGCGCAATTCATGAACATATGATCATTTTAAAAACTCAAAATAAAATTATAAATTATATGTTTAAATTCATAATTTAAAAATTGAAATAAATTTTAAAAAATCAAGATATTTGAAAAAAACAAATTTGAATTTAAGGTATAATTGCTCATATAACTGATATAATGGTATTTTAAAAAAAAAAACTAAAAAAATGAGATATAAACACCATCTCAAACCTTCCTTTATAATAGTGGAGATGATGTCCAACCAAATATCACTTGGTTAATTCAATGTTATTAATGTTACAATATACAGTAATTTATTTTATAAAAAAAATATAAATAGTTTGATACTCATAATAATATAATTTACCATCAAGCAAAATAATATAAATTGATTTTTAACATACATTACCAAATATTTATGATGAAATCATATCCAAACACTCTTGTAAGTTTTTTTTTTTTTTTTTTAATTTAGAAAATGTGACCTTGATAGTAGTGAATATTACACGTACATATATATACTTCAATGCTTTTGTGGCCATATAGCATGTGAGACTTCCTATAGAGGCCACTTTTGGGAAAGGATAAAAACGCCGGGTTGGCGTTTTCCGGCATTTTGGGGGGCGAAACGCAAGCTGCGTTTTTTTTCTCATTTGGGGAGTGTCATAATTAGGTTGAAAAATTATCCAATTACCCTCGATGTTTATATTTTGTATAAATGAGTGAAATGTAATTTTTTAAGTTAGGTGAGGGTATTTTAGTTATTTTAGTGTGATGTGACACCATAAATAAATATTAATCTAAAAAAAAATAATTTTTTACCAACTTCCCAAACCACTCTAAAAAATCTTGGTTAAAAGCAAAAAAACTTATTTTTACTACCTTCCCAAAATAGGCCAGAGTCCAATGCTACCTCATTTACAATACCAGATGTCATGATTTTTTTGGTTTGTAGGTTTTAATAAGTGGACTTATTATTTAATAGGTCCTATGTGAAAAATTTGTCATAAAAAAAATGTCACTAATTATAAGTTTTAGCAACAATTTATAAAAATTATGACAAAAAAAGTCACTAATTGTCAATTTTTAGCAACATATATAAAAAATTGTCACAAAAAATTTATTTTAGCGATAATTTTATCAAGATTTATTTTCAATAGGACTTGATGGGAATTAAGTCAAACTATTAGGACCTATTGGTAGTTTACCCTAAATTGTTCATACCAAAAAATATATATTACAATGAGACTCATTATACGCCCAGAGCCAAAACACCCTTTGAGGAGGGAATACACGCCTAGCTTCTACACTAAAATCTAACAATAACATACTCTAAAGCTAGGCAAAGCAACAAACAACTAGGAGTCTTACGACTTGATTTCTTAGACTTGATAGAGAGGTAAACCTCTTGAGCAAGTTTAAGATTAACAATTTTTTCAATGAGTTTTTTCTTGGTTTCCACTTTTGAAGATGGATTTGTCCATGAAACAACGAAAGTTTTGTCCGAAAGGGATTGCGGAGCTCCTTTGGAACATGAAGATCGTCTAGGGGCTAACACATTTATATTACCCACATCCCTGACAATTTCTTTCTCTTCCTTTGAAGCCTCTTCATTCGGAATATCTTTTGAAGGGTTACTCACTTCCAAAGAGGAGCAATTCGCATTAAATACGCTCTTAAGATCCGCACAAAAAGAAACATCCTCATTGGCTACACAAGTATTGAGAATATCAAATGTATTCAATGAAGATGGAGGAGGTATAGAAATAAAGTTACCTATAGGAGCTTTAACGATGTCCTTGCCTTTTTTCTTTTTCATTTCAACCCATTCACTTGGCTTGTCTTCCTCCTTCGTCTCGACCATTTTTTTGGCCTTCCACTTCTGTTTGAGTTTACTAGGAGCTTGAGTTATTAGTTTACTTGGACACAAACTTGTAGCATGACCAAATATTTTGCATTCTCCACACACTTGGGGTTTCTAATGAACTTCTACTTTGATTTCGAACGGTTCTTCGTATCCTAAGTTTACAACAAAAGAGGGTGGAATCTCTTTAGTAACTTCTATCTCAATACAAATTCTACCAAATGTTAACCGGCTATAGTTTTGGGTAAATTCATCAAGGTACAATGGATTATCGATAAAACTTGCTATATAACTCAATCCCTCCTCAATCCACAGTTCAAGCAGCATATTGAAAAATTTTACCCATATCGGCACACTTGAGAAGACATTTTTAGTAAGGTTCACCGAGGTGTCATTTCTTAATAACAATCAATTTGCTCTCAATATAATAAGGCCCCTCATCAAAAATGGACTTTAAAATTTCTTCATTTTTCATCTTGAATCCAAAGTAGCTATTATCTAAGGTTACAACATCTTCAAGATTTTCCTTCCACAACTTATGAGTCCAAGTCTTCAATTGGAAGAAAGACAATCTTCTATCAATAAAATAACCCACAAGAGCATGCTCCCATTGCTTAAACCCAATTCTATAGATTTCCAATGGGATTTGAAGTTGATCATTCTCATAACCCACCGAGTATCTCTTGAGACTTTTAACTACTTTCTTCTTAGCAATCTCAGATTTAAATCACTCCAGGGCGTAGAGATAACATTAACATTATGGGAAGAAGACTTACTCAACACATTGGAACTATGGCTTTGGACCATTTCTGCTTCAATCTGATCGGATGAGTCCATAGCACTCGCCAAGCCCTATACACATGATATCTGAACTTAATCATGCCCTCTTGTCTCATTGTAGTCTTGCATATTTGTAACAACCCCGACTCATAATTAACGTTAACTCATGCTTAAGAGTGCCTAACAAGTAATTAAGAAGAAATCCTGAGTTAACGACATGTGCATTGCATTATTTTGTGTTTATATCTGTTCAGCATAGAAAGATCTATTCATGTTTTAGTTTCGGTTTGTGAATTGAAGGCCTTGGCATCTGACTTAGAAATTGACTTGATTTACGTGTTAATTAGAATTTTTAGAATTTTATGGTAGGTTCAATTGAAATTCGAATTGGAACGGTTAAATTATATTAACTTAATGCCCATTTATTTGGCCTTAATTAATTACACTTCCACTCAAGCCCACATAAGGCTTATACACCTCACTTGAGCCTCTTTTTCATATCAACTTTGAGCCTCTAAGAGATAAAAACATGAGAGAGAGAGAGAGAGAGAGAGAGAGAGAGAGAGAGAGAGGGCAAGAATTGAGATCATACCTTGAAGTTGGTAGGAAATTGCTTGGAAACTGGAGAATTACTCAAATCATCATCAAACCCCAAAGAATTGAAGACTCTAGGTGAGGATATTTTGTAAGTTTCTAAGGGCTTGTTTGGTTTGAGTTTCGGAGATGAATTTTAGAAAAAAAATTTCCAAAAATTATTTGGTTTGAGTTTTTCTCAAAAAAATTTCCAAAATCACTTTCTCTCTCCTACACATCAATCAATCACTTTTTCTCTCTCCTCTCTCCTTCTCAATCACTTTTTCTCTCACATACATCTACTCAATTCTTCTAAAATATCAAATCATCCCAAACTCCCACAAAAAATTTCTCTCTCAAAATATACAACCAAACAAACAAAAAAAATTTCTAAAACAACTCTCTCAATTTTTTTTCAAAAAAAACTCTCCCAAAAATAAACCAAACAAGCCCTAACTGTTTTCCAGAATTTTGGCCCAAGAGGATAAGTTTTGAAGTGTTTAGTTGGAAGTTGAAGCTTGGAGATCAAATCTGGAAATTCCAGAATTTGAATCCACGCTCGAGTGTAGGAGTTCACGCTCGAGCGAGCACTCTGAGTGCGTGCACTTCCGCTCGAGCGACCAGAAGCTCGCTCGAGCGTGAAATGCATGCATCCAGAAGTTCATATGTTTTGTAGCACGCTCGAGCGACAGATGTCACGCTCGAGCGAGGATCAGAGTCTCACACTCGAGAGTGGATCGAGCGTCCGTCGAGCGTGAAAAACTAGAAACCAATACTTTTGTCAAGATTACAGTACGCTCGAGCGAAGTAATTCACGCTCGAGTGAACCTTCACTTTTTGCATGTCCGCTTGAGTGAGGGAAACCATACTCGAGCGTAGACCCTGTTTTCAGCAAACTTTGGAAAATGTTCTAATGCATTTTTTTTCATCCTTATTCCATCATATGCATTCCTAGGTCATGATTAAGACACCATAATAAGGATAAGGATAAAAACACACTAAGAACAAGTGAAATAAGTTATGTACGATTCAAACAAGTGTTTCAGATGTGTATTTATTGTGTGTTAATGTAGGTCACGTGCCGTAAACCGTTTGATTAGTCTGCTCCGTCTGTCTGCACCCGAAGCCAACAGTGAGTAATAACTTAGTAAAGTTATGTTCAGCTTTATTTATTTTCTGTATGATGAATTAAGATTTGTTTTCTGAAATGATATGTTCTGTACAATGAATGATTGTCCAATTTCTGACAATGTATTCGTGGCATCCTTAGCATCATGTTATATCTGTTAGCTGTTACCCGGTATCGAAGGCTCCATTATGGAACTTAATATGTCTGCACTCTATTACCCATACCGGAGCCTCCATTATGGGGCTCACCATATTTATTCTCTGTTACTCGGATTCAGAGGTTCCTTTATGGAATTGGTTATTCATAACCACTACATGATCTGCATCTGTTCTGTATCTACTCTGTTAGCGCTAATGGATGTACCACGTATGATTAAACATGAATTATGATTTCTGTATATGATCTGAACAAGAATACGAATATGAATTTGTTATGAATCTGAATTATGATTTCTGAATCTGTATGGATTTCATTCATTAAAACCCTTTACTCCGTTATTATTCACTGGGCTTCCGCTCACTATTTTATATTATGTATGTAAGTGAGCAGGCGCGTGACCAAGCCCAATGACACCCTACGTTTCAGTTTTTGTCAGCCAACCTTTATGCCTCCCGAGGAGGCTCCAGATAAAGTCAAGTTTTATGGCTGTTTTTGTAATCATAATAGACTTGGTATATTTTGTTAAATCTTGGACATGATGACTGACATTATACTCCTAGGAGTGATATGTAAATATTGTATCTTTTAACATCACTCGTAAGTCTATAAAAGTTTTAAATTATACGTCTCATGTATGTCTCCACAGCTCAATAAACTACGTATATTTTATATATTAGCTTCCGCAGCCCCTAAATATATGTTAATCTGTCAAGAGGCCTCTGGTAATCCAAAGATTACTGGCTAGTTACGATGCTAAACCCATAGGGGCGGGTTGGGTCGTGACAATATTTGTGGCCTTTGTTGCTGTCTCAATGTCCCCCATTGGTTTAGGTATAGTTGTTGTTAGAAATTTGGTTTTTATAGATTTATTTTGGGCCAACTTTGAGCTAAAATAGAGTGGGTCCCACACGTTTTTTTGGGTAGGTTTAAGAGGTGACGTGTTCCTTGCCGCACGGCAAGTTACCGTGAAGACGGTTCGTCAAAACCATTTATAAGTGAATGGGAACTTGACGTCGTTTTCGGATTCGTGGAATGGACAATTAAAGAATTAAATGTGGGTTTCCTTATAAGGCTTGTCCCACGTTAAAACTTTAAGTGAACTTTTGTGAGTATATAAGCTCTAGGTGTACAAACTTGGGTTGGGCCTCAAAGGGCACCCCAAGTTTGTAGAAGGAAAGAGTTGTGGACAAATTGAACCTTAGCTCAAACCACCACACACGTGCGCGCCGCTGCTGCCACCGGCCAGCTGTGCCGGGCACGGGTATGGATTGGGTCGGTTCTAACTTTAATTTTATTTGCAAATTCTTGCGGGAAAATTATTTGAATTTCTAAACGAAATTAAATTAATTTTTTGCAGTCCAAACGGTCCCTTGTTTAGTCCATTGCCCATACAGATTTAAACTGTCGTGTAGTTATTTATTGAAACTGCCACCAGATCTGTTTGAAATTCAAACTGTATTTGTCCAATTTGAATTTGCACCTGTTCAATTCAAATAACCTACCTGTTTGGGTCTGTCATTTGCCTATAAAAGCAGTATCCAAAAACATCCAGGAAAATTATCCTGCTTCTCGATTTTGCACTCTACTTACATTATTCTTCATATTATTTTTAGGGAAAAAATTCAGAGAGTATCGAACACAGGTTTTGTTTGCCGTACAAGTTGTTTGGAGTGTTACCACAATTTGTGAGGATCATTATATCTTGGGAGATAGACGCCATTAGTCCGTAAGTATCGAAGCGGGGCGAATCTGTCTTAAGAATAAAGTATCACACACTCGACTTGATCTTTTTGTACTTTTACATTTCGATAAAATAGATTTTGTAAGTAATTTATTTTTATCTGTTTGATTTGTTTCAATTTATTTATTTTACACAAAAGATTATTTTAATAATTGTTTTGCAGGTCTTGTTCATAGCCATGATAAACACTAGAACCTACCATGGCATTGCAAGCTTCAGGGGAATCACAATAATTCTCTTCGAGGTCAAAATCATCATGTTCGAACTCAAGTTCTAATTGCCTTTGCATATAGTTTATATTATTTTGGTTTTAATCATTGGCTTGATTTGAACTATTAGGGCTCAATTTCTTTTTCACCAAGCTAGATTGGAATTCTTTAAGTGAGATTTTGGATGAGTTACCTCTCTTATTTCTTGATTCCTTACCCATTTTCAGCAAACAGATTGGGGAAAATTGAGAGGAATAACAAGGGAAATATTTGAAACATGATAGGTTGCAGCTCACTCTCTACCTTTGCAGATCGTCGATCGGTGAATCGCCGGACAAAATCACTGGAGATCGCAGACGCTGGAGGTGCAAGTATGTGAGGAGGTCGTACGGCGTCGGACAAGATGACGGTGCTCGTGATTTGTCTTTGTCTGCTTCGCACTTCTTCTGCCGTTTTCTCTCAGGTGCTGTTAATCACTCTTCGTTGCCCCTCTTTGACAACCTACATTGTCTGAACTCGATGCCAGATGTCATGATATGAAGAGAAAAGGGTTGTGACTGGGACAATCACCTTTTGTTGTCCTCATATTATTGGAAAGGCTATATAGTAAGGAAAATTCATGCACTTGTTAGGTACAAACATACTATATATTTGTAATTGATTATAAATTAAAAATTAAGCCCACTGAATTCAATTGGACAATGGCTCACTTTTGAAGAAAAAATACCACTCTTCCTGGTCGCCTTTTTTCCCCCTCCGGTATTTTCATTACAGAGTAATGAGAGATCGTTTGGTAAATAAAAAATTTTAAAAAAATTAGACTTTGACTAAAAAAAATTCAAAAATCACCAGATTATTTATCAATGTATGACTTTTTCACCGACAAAGTTAAAAAGTTAGAAGGTTAATAAAAAAAAAAAAAAAAAAAACCTCAAACGCCCCACTAATTGTGAGTAATTATGGCCCAGTGTGCACTACAGAGAATCTGACTTACCTATTTATTTGTTTAGAATCTTTCTCATTTTGTCAAATAACAATGTTAAATAATTATAAAACTATTCCAAAAAAAAAAAAAAAAAACATGTAGGCACCGTTTGGAAAGAAGGTTTGTAGGTTTTTTTGGCTATTTTAGTCATAAAAGATAAAATAGGCTATTTTAGTTACAACTAACAAAACATCACATTCAACCCATAATTATTATACTCTTCTCTCACAAAAAAAGTCAAAAAAGCCAAAAAAATCCTTCCCAAACCAAATTTTTTAGCCCAGACTAAAATAGCTAAAAAAGTCAAAAAGTTAAAAAGCCAACCCACTTCCCAAACTAATCCTAAATATGATCCACAATACTAGGTTGACTTTACACCTCACACATTACTTTCCGGATAAATTTGTACTACATTTTCAGGCATGGGCCTTGTTTGGTTTGTGTTTCTCAAAAAATTTTGGGAAAAATTCGCTACAAATAAGTTTTCAAAAGTAATCAAACCAAACAAATTTTTCCAAAATTTTTTTCCAAAACTTGTTTGGTTTACAAGTTTTCCAAACAAATCTCTCTCTCATACACATCAAATCAATCACTTTTTCCAAAACTCTCTCTCAAAATAATTTTTCAAAACATCTTTTGAAAAAAAACCAAACCAAACAAGTTTTCGTACTTTTTATCTCAAAACATGTTTCTCAAATACAAACCAAACAAGCCCATATCTGAGTGATAATATTAGGTTACATTTGATCCTTTGTTATAGTTACATATTCATTGTATTAATACATTATAATCAGCAAAATATACATATTTCGAGTATCCCAAATTCATACCAATCACCCAACATTGCTAAGATAGTTTGTGTTTGATCTACGAAAATTTCAACATAAGCTCGTAATACAACTCTGCACTTCGTTAGGATATTAGAAGTTTTACTATCTTTACTTACTTCTTTTTCTTTCTTTTTTTTTGTAATTTATTAATATTATTATTAAAAAAAATTCTAGTTAATGCAACTTTCATAATAATGGGTTTCACTCAAATTTAAATGACAAAATCACCCTTAGAATCATTAAACTCATTTATTTGTCCATGTTAGGGAATTTTCAATTAATTTGCACACTAAAAAAAATGGGTGGAAATGAAATAAGGAGAAAAAAAAACATGTCACGAGGATCTGTAGGGTCCAGAGATAGAACGAAAAATTATGTGATGATCTGGGACACATCTATACAGCTAATGTTGGAGATATTAAATTTTTTATTAAATAAATGATTAAATAACTTACATGAATATGGAGTCTGTAATTTTGTAAATCTTACATTCGTATACGACATTTAATCATTTATTTAATAAAAAATTTAGGACCTATAATATTTTTTATCTATATAATTTCTCAACTTAGGCCTCGTTTGGCAAGTGTCCTTTTTAGCCAAAAAATCAAAAAATTATTAAAAAATTCAAAAAGCCAACAAACCATACCAAAAAGTCAAAAATTCTCTTTTCTCTCTACTTTTTGCACATCTTTTCATAAAAAGTCAAAAAGTCATTCCAAACATACTAGTTTTTTTTACATCACATTTTAGCCAAAAAATCAAAAAGTTACTAAAAAAGCCTGTTTCCAAACGAGGCCTTAATATTATTGATTGAAATGATAAAACTCAATACCTTTTATTAAAATTATGAGACATGGATAAATAGTGGTATTTTGAAAAGTTAATAAAAAATTAAATTTTTAAATTTTTTTGAACTTTTTAATTTTTTATGTTAAAAAAATAAAAAAATTAATTTAATTTAAAAAATTAACTTTTTACTATGTTGACAAAACAGCGTTGGTGTGGAGCATTGCTCTCAAATCATTAAATAACCTTTAAAATAGAAGAGGTTTAGTGGGACCCAAAAGAGGTGTAGGGGAACAGAGTAGGGGGGCGGCAGCGTAAAAAAGAGGAAAATCCAGCTGACCTAATCCAAGAAAAAAACCCAGGATCGTGGTTTGTTTTTGGGCTTTTATAGGGGAGCAGGAGGCATGTGGGCCTACCAGGGCTCTTACAATATTAATAGGGCTTTTTCATGAGGTGAGGTGGGCCGACATATGAACGCCCCCCCCCCCCCTCTCTCTCTCTCTCTCTCTCTCTCTCTCTCTCTCTCTCCCCCAAGTGCAAGTGGATGACCACTGCTCCGCGGATATCAAGGGCTCTCTCTCTCTCTCTCTCTCTCTCTCTCTATTTTGTATACATCATAAAAATTTTCAGTTGGTATTATTTTGTCATTCATATATTATTTTCTGAACAAAAATAAATTATTTAAATATAAATTCTGTTGAGGAATCTATCTATCTTATAATAAAGGGTGTTTGGGAAGTTTTGTTTTTGCTTTTTTTTTGTTTTTTATCACTAAAAGACAAATCAGTTACAAAATTAAAAAAAATCAATCCAAACAATATATTACATCAAACCCCATAATCATTTCACTTTTATCTCACAAATATCACATCTAACCACAAAAAAACTCAACTATCTTCCCAAACACAAAAATTTGTTTCTCTAATAATATCTTACAATTAAAAAAACTTACAAAAAAATCTATTTTCCAAACATCCACTATGTAAGAAAAATAATTTTTTTAACTCACAAATCTTGGAGAAGCTCTATTATTCTAATTCTAAATTTTTAATTTTCTAACTTAAAAAAAAAAACTTCCCTATTACCCTAAATAAACCCTATTACCCATTATTACCCAGCAACCCTAAAGGAGGCCTTCCTATCACAGCAACCTAAAGCCACAGTAACCCTAAACAAAAGCCTTCCTATCAGCGGCAGCAGCTTTGTAGGCGCCAGAGAGAGAGAGTAACGAGCAACTTCGTGAGTAAAACATTTTTTTTTTAATATAGGGAATATATATTTAAATTAATTAAGAATAATTATATTCATTAGATTCATATAAAATATTAATTATTGATAATGTTTTGTGAGAGCCGAATAAGTAGAAGAGTCGGAAGATGCGTACCTCGGAAATCAGACACTATTCAGCTTCATATTGCGTGACTAGGACGCCGAATACGTTAGGAAAGCCGAATAGACGGAGGTCAATAGCTTCGAATGAATAAAAGGGGAATGGGATAAAAGTAGGCTCAGGCCCCGAGGCCCATAAAGCAAGTATAAATACAAGAATCACAGATTTAGAAAGGTATGTAAGAATCACTTCACTTAACTTAGTAAAGAAGCTATCCTGAGGGTCTGAATTGACTTGTCCGTCGGAGTGCTAATTCCGGCACCCCCGACCGGAGTGTTTGTGTCTTTTCAGGTGATTAGCTGAGAATCATTAGCGTCTCCAAGGATCTGAAGAGTATTTCCAAACCACTTCCCCACAACTGGCGCCGTCTGTGGGAATACTCAAATACATCCATGGCAGGCGTGACTGAAGATCCTCCGATAACCACTGACGAGACCGCACAAAGAGATGACCTCATTCCAGCAAACTCGCTTGGACCAAAAACCATCGCAGTAAGACTTGCCTTGGACCTCTGCTTATCTTCAAACCCAACGCAAAAGAATATACAAGCGACCATGGCACAAGCTAGGCAGACCAAACAGAGGTTGGACAACATCATCGCTGAGAACGAACGCCTTCGTCGTGATCTGGCCTCGGAAATAGCAAAATTCAAACAAACGGTGCGCCAGGCTTCTGAGAGACCCCCGAGGGCAGATGATCGACAATCCCGGGCCCGACAGCAAGAAACTGACGGCCGCTATGCCTCAACAGATCATCTTGAGGAGTTGGCAAAGGACGAACATCTCCACCAACGCGTCCGGAGGAGTGTGGTCGAAACACCCGCCCTTCCAAAGGATGCATTTCCGCTTGACACCGTCCACATGATATACAGCCTGCCAGCAGCCCCGGCCGTGCATGCGATCCAATCACATCCAGGCCCCCAACAGCAACTCACGCCAGCAAAGCGACCCCGACAAACGCCAAGTATCACCTTTGACGATTCTGATTTGATCGGTGTAACACTCCCTCACATCGATCCGTTGGTTGTTGAGCTACGCGTAAATCGGTTTACCGTCGAACGCGTTCTTATCGACCAGGGCAGTACCTCGGAGGTTATGTATTATAAAACCTTCACCAAACTCGGATTCAACGAGTCAGACTTGACTCCGGCTCTTTATCTACTATTCGGCTTCAATGCCACTCTAGAGTATCCATTGGGAAAGATCAGCTTACTCGTTCGAGTAGGTTCCAGAACGGTGGACGTGAAATTCTTGGTCGTCAGGCTGCTATCGCCGTACAATCTCATCATGGGGCGATCATGGTTGCATACCTTGCAGGCCGTCCCAAACACCTACCATCAGCTGCTACGTTTCCCAACAGAACACGGCATTGAGCAAATTCGCGGATCCCAGCAATCGGCACAAACATGTTATCTCCTTGCCGACAGAACGCCAAAGGAACTGCAAGTAAACTCCATTGAGGTGCCGAATCGGGAGAGCCTAGATGACGTTGGGCGGCATCCAAATAAGAAGGCCACGGGAGATTTAGACCAAGTTGACATTGATGGAAGCCCAGAAAAGTTCTTCATGATCGGTGTTTCTCTAAATCAGGCCGATAGGTAGCAGCTGATCTCTTTCTTGCTCAACAACCTTGACGTCTTTGCGCGGACTCCGTACGAAATGCCGAGAATAGACCCGTCAGTTTTACAACACCATCTGAACGTCGATCCCAAATGTAAGCCGATCATTCAGAAAGGCCGGCGGTCAGCCGCGGAGCACACTGCCGCCGTTGTTGAGGAAGTAGACAGACTGCTTAACGCCGGGACAATTAGAGAAGTCTCTTACCCTATGTGGCTCTCCAATACAGTGGTGGTGAAGAAGAAAAATGGGACTTGGCGAGTGTGCGTCGACTTCACGAATCTGAACAAAGCTTGCCCCAAAAACTGTTTTCCTCTACCCAGAATCGACCAGCTTGTCGATGCGACGGCACGTCATCAACGCATGAGCTTCTTTGATGCTTACAGAGGCCACCATCAAATCGCCATGCATCCAGATGACCAGGACAAAACTGCCTTCCTTACCCTAAGAGAAACCTATTGCTACAAAGTTATGCCCTTTGGGCTAAAGAATGCAGGGGCAACCTACCAAAGACTGGTCACCGCCATGTTCAAAGAGTAACTTGGCCACACTATGGAAGTATACATCGACGATATGGTGGTCAAGTCTAAAAAAGAACAGAATCATATAGCCGATCTAGAAAAGACATTCAGCATCTTACGCAAATACAGAATGAAACTGAACGCTTCTAAGTGTGCGTTCGGAATCGGCTCTGGCAAATTCCTGGGTTACATCGTTAATCACTGAGGAATCGAAGCCAACCCAAGGCAAGTCACAGCAATCTTGGAACTCGGCTCCCCCCGTTCAGTAAAAGAAGTCCAAAAGTTGATGGGGATGGCCGCTGCACTTAACAGGTTCATCAGCCGGTCTACAGATAGCTGCCGACAATTCTTCCACACACTACGGCAGGGTAAGGCTTTTGAATGGTCCGCCGAATGCGAATCAGCCTTCAACGGACTCAAGACCTACCTCTGCTCAGTACCTCTCTTGACAACACCCGCCGCTAGTGACCCACTCATCCTATATCTGGCAGTTTCCGATAGGGCCGTCAGCGCCGTACTGTTAAAAGAGGAGGATGGGGAGCAACGGCCAGTGTATTATGTGAGCAAGGCAATGGTTGACGCCGAAACACGCTACCTTCCGCTGGAAAAACTCATCTTAGCCCTAGTCATGGCGGCAAGAAAACTGATGCATTACTTCCAGGGACATAGCATTGGGGTGCTAACAGATTATCCCCTCCGATCAGTACTACGGAGTGCAGAAGCATCAGGACGTGTTTCAAAATGGGCTCTTGAACTCGGCGAATACGACATTCAGTTTTTACCAAAAACTGTAATCAAGGGGCAGGTGTTGGCCGACTTTGTTGCCGAATTCACCGGCGAGCTTGCCAACCTCAAACCTGATGAAGTTCGACCAAAAGTTGAAGTTCTACCAAAGCCGAACTGGAGAATTTATGTCGGGGATATCTGGCAATTATACTGTGATGGATCATCTAACCAAAGGGGCAGTGGCGCCAGAGTTGTAATCATGTCTCCAGACGGCGCAGTAATTAAGCAGGCCGTCAAGCTTGGCTTCGAAGCATCAAATAACGAAGCCGAATACGAAACCCTTCTAGCCGGTTTGCGGAATGCGCACCTTCTCGGCGCTTGGCGTCTGCTTGTGTTTTGTGATTCAAAATTGGTAATCAATCAGCTAAAGGGGAAGTACGCAGCAAGAAACGACCGAATGGCGGCCTACATGAAAACGGCCAATTCCTTGCTGGCAAAATTTGACCATCACGAACTGAACCAAATAACACGTGACCAGAACACACACGCGGATGCCTTGGCGTGCCTAGCCTCCGCCATCAATTCTGAGATCAAACGGACCATCGAAGTAGGTTTCGTCCCGGAGCCGAGTATTGGCCCTTTGGAGGAAATCCATGTCAACGTTATAGAATCCGCACCAAGCTGGATGGACCCCATTGCTGCATTCCTCTCTTCTGAACAACTCCCGGAGGACAAAAACGAAGCACACAAGCTGCGAAATAAAGCCCTGCGATACTATCTAGATCCGCAAGGAGGCCTTGATAAAAAGTCTCTCTCTGGTCCATATTTGGAATACGTGCACCCCGACAAAGTGGAGGAGCTTCTGACAGAGATACATGAGGGCAATTATGGTGCCCATTCTGGCAGACGCTCCTTGGCCCATCGAGCTATAACGCAGGGATATTATTGGCCGACGATGAGAGCTGACGCAGAGAGTTATGTAAAAAAGTGCGAACGGTGCCAAAAGTTCTCCCTGTTAACCCATTTGCGTGCCGAAGAGTTGAACTCTATCACCAGTCCCTGGCCGTTTGCTTAGTGGGGACTTGATATCGTAGGACCATTGCCTAGGGCCCTAGGAAACAAGCGATTCTTAATCGTCATGACAGACTACTTCACAAAATGGGTCGAAGCGGAGGCTTTAACACATATACGAGATGCCAACATTAAACGCTTTGTATGGAGAAACATCATAACACGATTCGGCATTCCGAGAGCTCTCATCTCGGATAATGACACCCAGTTCGATTGTGGCGTATATCGAGAGTTATGCAGCAAGTATGGCATTCGGCCTTACTTCTCGACACTGGCCTATCCCCAAAGCAATGGTCAAGCCGAAGCCTCTAACAAATCCATCTTGGACGGCATCAAAAAGAGGCTGGAAAAAGCTAAAGGCAAATGGGTCGAAGAATTGCCGAGTGTATTGTGGGCTCATCGTACAACGCCGAGGAGATCCATTGGAGAAACGCCGTTTGCTCTATGCTTTGGAACCCAGGCAATCTTACCCCTGGAAATCGGCCTTCCAACTCTGAAATCGCAAGTTTTTGATATGGGTCGAAACGACATGATGCTTGCCCTATATCTAATTCTAATCGAAGAATGAAGAGATCGCGCCTTGGCATCCATGGCACGGTATCAGCAGTAGCTCGCCAAGTCGTATAATTAGCGAGTTCAGTTGCACCGATACACGCTAGGAGAGCTTGTCCTAAAGAAGGTACTTCCAGCCGACCGGAGACCGGCCGATGGAAAATTGGGTCCAAACTGGGACGGCCCCTATCAGATAGAATCCATCGCAGGAACAGGGGCATATTGGCTCTCAGACATGTCAGGAAGAAGCTTGCCACGGCCTTGGAATTCAACACATTTACGTAAATTCTATCATTGACCCGACTTGTGGGCTTGATACTTGTACATGTTCCACCTTTGCAATACAAAGTTTCTCGTTCTCTCGAGCTCGCTCCCAAGCCTTCATTAACAAAGGATTCGGAGCCCCTTTCGGTGCACGACACCTTAGGGCTGACCAAGACTTCGGATTCGGAGCGCCCTTCGTGGATATCACGATTGGCCAAAATAAAGCCTCCGGATTCGGAGCCCCTTTCGGTGCACGACACCTTAGGGCCGACCAAGACTCCGGATTCGGAGCGCCCTTCGTGGATATCACGATTGGCCAAAATAAAGCCTCCGGATTTGGAGCCCCTTTCGGTGCACGACACCTTAGGGCCGACCAAGACTCCGGATTCGGAGCGCCCTTCGTGAATATCACGATTGGCCAAAATAAAGCCTCCGGATTCGAAGCCCCTTTCGGTGCACGACACCTTAGGGCCGACTAAGACTCCGAATTCGGAGCGCCCTTCGTGGATATCACGATTGGCCAAAATAAAGACTCCGGATTCGGAGCGCCCTTCATGGATATCACGATTGGCCAAAATAAAGCCTCCGGATTCGGAGCCCCTTTCGGTGCACGACACCTTAGGGCCGACTAAGACTCCGGATTCGGAGTGCCCTTCGTGGATATCACGATTGGCCAAAATAAAGACTCTGGATTCGGAGCGCCCTTCGTGGATATCACGATTGGCCAAAATAAAGCCTCCGGATTCGGAGCCCCTTTCAGTGCACGATACCTTACGGCCGACTAGGACTCCAAATTCGGAGCGTCCTTCGTGGATATCACGATTGGCCAAAATAAAGCCTCCGGATTCGAAGCCCCTTTCGGCACATGACACCTTAGCGCCGATTAAGGCTCCGAATTTGGAACGCCCTTTGCGGATATCACGATTGGCCTTTTTGAGATATGCATTCGGACCACTTCATTGGCCGAATAAATATTCACTGAGAATCGTTTTTAATTCAAGACCGGTCAATGTATGTTTAAATATTTATGCCATGCAACATAAGATCAATGCATGTTTAAATATTTACACCACGCAACACAAAACTTGCCAGTAAGTTGAAATAACATGATTAATTAAGCACAAAACATTTCAAGACCAAATACAAATGTTGAAAATAACATAAATTCTATTTATTCGGCGCGAATTCTATTCATTCGGCACCCTCATCGTCGCTCTTCTCAATTTCGAAATCGGAATAAGGAAAGTAGTGGCGATGATACAGGGGCGAGACCGAATCAATGCCCACGGCTTCGAGAGCTTCCTCGGTTTGAAGGGCCTTGATCCAGCCGTGCTTGAATCCACGATTTTCACATCGGCAGACCTCCTTGGCAAGGTCCTGTTTGGTCTTCTCTATCTCGACCTTCAGGCCGTCCTGAAACCCCTTTTCATAACCCGAGGTCCGTCGGGTCACTCTCTCCGCAACAACCAATTTAGATTGACCGGCCACCAACGACGCACTCGTTTGACCATTCTTCAGCTCCCGAAGCTCACGCTTAGCCTTTTCCGCGCGAATCTCCAGACTGCGATTCCTTTCGTCCTTTTTCTCGCTCTCACGTTGCGCTTCCCGCAGACGCATGCCGACTTCGTAAGCAATATATAGTCCTTTCACGGCCCCATGTATGCCGTCTCGAAATACTTCAAAATCTCGACGTCCAACCATCGATTGTTGGACTTCCGGCGGGAATATCTGTCGAGCGAACTCAACTGCCACATCTGGGTCTTTAATGATAGAGTCCGCCTTCGTCATTGGTCTATTCCTCACAGAAATCGCAAAACTCAACGGTCATGGCGTCGCATCAAGTTCAATTTTCGGTCGCGGGCGCGGAGAATCTCCTCGTTGTTGCCTGTCCTTTCGGGGCGATCTGCTTCGATGACTAAGGGGTTGCTGTGTTTCCTGATCCTTCGACGTTCTTCTTCCCGTACGCGTAGGCTCGCTACTACGACTCATTGCGGCGTCTGATTCAGTCAATCTTCGTCCCTCCCAAGTTGCCTGAATGGAAATAAGTAGGGCCTCTGGCGTACACCCGCCCCATTTATCCTTCAATGTATCCTTCAATGTATGCAGCTCTCCCGAGGCAACGTCAGTAATCCCAAACGTCAACAGTCGGCTGACAATTGTCCAGCCCACGAGCTGGGCCAGCTCGCGCCCTGGCTAAGGCAAGGGCGGATTTACTACTCTTAGCTCGCGCTCTGACTAAGGCAAGGGCAGATTTATTAATCTGGTCGGCCATATTTTCAAGCGCAAGCGCCGATCAATCTTTGCCTCAGCCAGCCCACGAGTTAGGCCCATTCGGCTTCCCAAGCTCACGCTCTGGCTAAGGCAAGGGCAGATTTATTAATCTGGTCGGCCATGTCTTCAAGCGCAGGCGCCGATCAATCTATGCCTCAGCCAGCCCACAAGTTAGGCCCATTCAGCTTCCCAAGCTTACGCCCTGGCTCAGGTAAGGGCAGATTTATTAATCTGGTCTGCCATGTCTTCAAGCACAGTCGCCGATCAATCTATGCCTCAGCCAGCCCACGAGTCAGGCCCATTTGGCTTCCCAAGCTCGCGCCCTGGCTCAGGCAATGGCAGATTTATTAATCTGGTCGGCCATGTCTTCAAGCACAGGCGCCGATCAATCTATGCCTCAGCCAGCCCATGAGTCAGGCCCATTCGACTTCCCAAGCTCACGCCCTGGCTAAGGTAAGGGCAGATTTATTAATCTAGTCAGCCAAATACCTAAGCTAAGCAGCCAATCTAACTATAACCGAAAGCGATATCATTCATCAACATTTTCCTTAGCCAGTTGAGCACAACTCATGAAATTTTATATACTCATTTTATATACTCAAGTTACTAAACAAAAAGCTACAAGCCCGCATAAAAATGCCTAGCAAAAAACTATCACTGTAGCAACAGATGAAAAATACTAAATTAAAAACTGTAAAAATACATTCGACATCCTAAAAACTATGTCAGTCGGCCGGATCAGCCATCGGAATCAGACTCCAATGGCTCAACATCCACTTGCTCATATGGTATTAGCATAATCAATGAAGCGTTAGCAGCAACAAGCGCTTTGTGCCAGCCATGTTTGAATCCCCGATTTTCAAACCTGGGGACTTGGTCCACGTACTCGGCGAGTCCAGCATTTTTCCCGGCCTCGAATACTTTGGAAGACTCCGAGCCGGCTGCTTCCTTTGTCGCCTTCATTTTAGCCAACTCAGCTTCCAATTTGGAGATTGCCTTCTGGGCCAATTTGAGCGCATCTTCGCTCGCGTCCGCTTTCTTCTCGGCATCCGATCTCAATTGATCCACGCTACGAGCCCTCTCCATCTCAGCGTCGGCCCTTGAGGCTTCCTTGTTCGCCCTCAAAGCTTCGACCTCGGCCCTTCTCCTCTAGCCTTCAACTTCCTCGCGTAAATGACCAATCTGTTTGACGGCGTCGCGATGGCGACGGCCCATATCGGCTATCCACCTGACGGTCTACAAAACAAGAATTTAAAACCATAACTTCAACAGTATTTGGATTAAGTGAAGCTAAGTTCGAATATGTACCAAAAGTGCCGATTGGGCGCTAGTGCTGTCGCATTCAGATCCGTTTCCACCCGAAAAGCCTCCTTGTCAGACGGCAACGACACGGACGTAGCCAAGCTGAATGCGACTTCTGGATCTTTCAGCGCCGAAGCATCAGAAGAAACCGGCATGTTTTTTATCATCGACTGAATGACAAAAGGAATGATCACGTCCAATCCCTCTAATCGAGGACGTTTGCCGCCATGTTCTTCTGAGCCGGCCTCAAACTCGGCAGGGCATTTCTCTGCCTCAACTTCTTGACCGGCCTGCACGATCCAAGTAGATTCGACATTCCGATTTTCTGCCGTCTCCACCTCAATAACGCGCAAGGACTCTGATTCACTAACAGGCAGGGAGAATTGTGATTCGGTGGCGGGTGGTACTTCAGACGGAAGGGCCTCCGCTCTTCGCCGCGCGGCCAATCTTTCCGCATTCGCCTTCCTGGCAAATTTTGTCAGGCTTAACCCGGCCATGTCTTCGGGGTCTACGGCGGGAGGATCCTCTAAGCCGTGAAAAACGCCGTCAAGTGAAAGATCCCCTCGGCCCGAAGTGGATGGGGGATCGGCCGAATTCAATACCTCGTCAGACTCGGTTTCGGACTGATCTGATTCAGTGACATTAGCAACATCCCGCTCCGAATCGGACCCTTCGAAACCAACCTGCCTCAAGTTTTTGAAGTCGAACAAAATAAGAGCGATAAGAGAATCTTCACCCACCGGAACCGGGATATTTTCCACCGCTGAGAAGGTCGTGTATGTCGGCTCGTAACGAAGCAGAATGTGGGCGGCCCTCCCTTGTTTCTGTAGACTTCGACGGCTGAAATATTTGAGCGCGACTTCGATATCCGAAAGAACGGCGTCGTCAGTTGAAGACACAACTTTCTTCAAATTGCTCCCTGCATAAGCCAAGCCGTAACATTTCAAAGAAGAGGCTTTACAACAAAAACAAACAAATAATAAAAGCGAGAAGGCAATCGGCCACCTGGCTCGCCCCTCCGTCTAGGAATAGGGTCGACGCGATCCTCCATTTCACCAAATTCCCAGTTACCCTGGACAACGACCATAACATCATCCACTCGTTTTCCAGAACTGGAAAGCATAGTAATCAGCTGATGGTCGATATCCTTGGCCCTAAGGAAGAAACGCCCGTGCCGACCAGAAGACTTAGCCAAGGCATAACAATGCCGGATGGCTGGAATGCCAAGGTTAATTCTTAGGCGACGGTTGAGCGCTATAACCCCCATTATGATTCTAAAGAAATTCGCATTAAGTTCGGAAGGGATTAAACCCCAATGGCAAAGCATAGCCCTAAGAAACGGGTGAAGGGGGAAACGGACTCCACCCTCTGCAATCGACAAAAGAGGAAAGACAATCGTAGTTTTGTCCCCCCTCTTATTATCAAGAGTGCCGTCTGCCACAAGCGACAGACAGACATCATCAGGAATGGAGAAATGGCGTTTAAAGCCAACAATTCGATCTGACGAGAGGAGGTCTTTTAGATGTTTCGCCATACCCTACAGTTTATGAGAATATGCCAAGGAAGGAATAAACCAGAAAGAGTCCTCGAAGTAAGGGAGGAGAGAACTTACAAAGGGCGAAGAGGATATCGGAAAAGAGAGTTGCAAGGACGATTCAAAAGGCAATCCAGCGATGAGCGTCATAAAACACATACTTGAAAGGACGTCAAAATCTTAAATCGCAATAAATAGAAGCGTACGAGGGGGCGGAAAGTCGACATGACAACCGAAAGGGGTGCGCTTAGATATCCGCATGAGGATGAGGCCAACCGCCGAATTTTGGCTCTAACTTTTCGAAATTCAAAACCAAGCACTCCAGCCAACTGTCGTCGGTGAAGTGCTTGGGGGGCAATTGTGGGAGTCGAATAAGTAGAAGAGTCAGAAGATGCGTACCCCGGAAATCAGATACTATTCGGCTTCATATTGCGTGACTAGGACGCCGAATACGTTAGGAAAGCCGAATAGACGGAGGTCAGTAGCTCCGAATGAATAAAAGGGGAATGGGATAAAAGTAGGCTCAGGCCCCGAGGCCCAGAAAGCAAGTATAAATACAAGAACCACAGATTTAGAAAGGCATATAAGAATCACTTCACTTAACTTAGTAAAGAAGTTATCCTGAGGGTCTGAACTGACTTGTCCGTCGGAGTGCTAATTCCGGCACCCCCGACCGAAGTGTTTGTATAACGATCCCGGGTTTTACCCTTTGTTGTACAGTAGTCCGGACTTGAGTCCGTGGACATTAGCAGTTGTTATTTTCTTGTTTACATCCTTTCACACTTTGTTTGGGTTATAGGATGTGTTGGGCAGGTTTGTTACAGGTTGGTTGTGTCTGGGAGCCAAGTGTTGCTGCCCAGAATTCTGGACCTTCGCTCGAGCGAGGATTTTGTCGCTCGAGCGAGCTCTCTGTTTTGGTCCTTCGCTCGAGCCTCGCTCGAGCGAGCTCTCTGTTTTGGTCCTTCGCTCGAGCCATGGTTTGGTCGCTCGAGCGAGAGGTGTGTTTAGTGTCTGGTGGGTCGAGCTAGAGTGACTTCGCTCGAGCAAGCGATTGCGTCTGGTTCTGGACCTGAGAGTTGCATTTCTTGGCTCGAGCGAGCTTTTCTTCGCTCGAGCGGTCTGGTTTTTCTTCTCGCTCGAGCGAGCGTTCCGTCGCTCGAGCGTGCGTCTGGTTGCAGACCTGTAGGTTCGAGTTGTTGGCTCGAGCGAGGGTTTTGTCGCTCGAGCGAGATTCTGAGTTGTTGGCTCGAGCGAGGTTTTCTGTGTCTGGTCGCTCGAGCGACCAAGTCTTCGCTCGAGCGAGCCTGTTTTATATCAGCGGGCAGCAGCGATTTTAAACATAACTTTTTCACTCCCTTCTCTTTCCAAACCCTAGATCTGAGACCCTCTCTCTCTAAACTTATCTTCTCTCTAGGATTTCATCTCTCTCTAATGTGAATCTATCCTAAGTCCTTTGTTAAAAAGATAGAGGGTGTCGAGATCTTTGTTTTAATCCGAAAAAGTTGAGGTTTGGAGCACGTTGGGTTTTGGTCATCATCTTCGTTGGAGCTCAAACTTTAAGGTAGGGATAACCTACTCCTCCTTATGGACCTTGTCTTTCAATTTTAGCATTTTGTATGTTGGGTGTTGTTGGGTAATTTTGAGAAAGTCTGGGTCTTTTGTGTAATTTTACAAAAGTTGGGGGTTTTGTTTATAATAAACCTAAATGCAAGTTTGGCATAGAAAGATGAGATAGGTAATGGATTATGGATGAAAATGGAACCTCAGGGTTGTTTTGTTAATTATGGGCATTTGCCCTAATTGTTTTAATTAAATAATGTATATAATTAATTAAAGGAAATGATGAATTGAATTGGAAATGTTGAAATTTGGAATGGATGGGATTAAAGGGTGTAGTTGATTTATTTATCGCTCACCAAATTGAGTTGTTGATATATTATCCATTTTGTGCATTTATTTTCTGTTTAGAAATAACTGTTTTGGGCTATCGGTGGAGGATAGTCTTGATTGTTGTAGACAATGCATGATGATTAGGCAAACGAAAACTAATCAGTGGAATGTGTCATGGAGCTTGACGGTTGATAGAATACATTAACTTTATGTATTGATTGATTGTATATAGAACCTATGTGTTTATATGCATTGTGTGTAGAGGAGAAGATGGGGGATGTACTCCGCGGTTTAGGGGAAGATAGGGGATGTACCTCTAAACCGGATAGTGTTGGAAGGAGATAGGGGATGAACTCCGTAGATATAGCTCGTATGCTTATCTTTGAGGAGTATAGGCACAGCTCATATGCTTGTCTAGAGAAATGTAGATATAGCTCATATGCTTATCTTTGGTTGCATGATATAGTTCTTATACTTATCAGTTGAGATGTTGATATCGCTAATATGCTTATCTGTTGATATATTGATTCAGCTAGTATGCTTATCTACAAAAAAAAAATGGAAAATGAAAAGTAACATGGACTTGTTTGTCATGTAATTGAAATGTGATATAAGTGAATGTATCAGGGTTGACCATCTATCAACTGCTAATCTTTTAGTCATTGTTCATGGCTGGTTTAGTGTATTTCTACTAGGCTGTGGCTCACCCTATATGGGAATATCATTTTCAGGTACAGGTAGCATGCCACCTCCAAGAACATAGCTTGGGAGGCTAGAGGCAGTCAGACTTTTTGGATGTTATTTTCCTTTTGATGTATTACATGTAAATCCAAGCCTAGGGCTTAATGTGTATATGAGTTAGTACTCGTTTCTTGTAACCAAGTGTTGGCTTGGAAAGTTGTAAGCCCATGAGGCGTTTACTTTTATTGTCAACATGTAATACTTTTTGTAAGGAAATACTCTGATGAATAGAAAGATGTTGATCTTTTATATATCAATGCATGTCAATATTGTAGAGTTTATTGTTATTATTTTGAGGGCGTTACAGTTTGTGTCTTTTCAGGTGATTAGCTGAGGATCATTAGCGTCTCCAAAGATCTGAAGAGTATTTCCAAACCACTTCCCCACATGTTCAAATGTTAACTTTATGAGTAAGACATTGATTTTTGGACATAGTAACTATATTAATTTTTTAACATAGTGATTATATTTTTAAATTGATTAAGAATGATTATATTCATTAGGTTTTGGATATTAGCTTTGTGAGTAAATCATTTATTTTTTAACATAGTAATTATAGTTTTAAATTGATTAAGAATGATTGTATTCATTAAGTTCACATAAAATATTAATTATTGATGATGATTGGATATTGATGGCAATGATTAGATTATTCTTTCTAATTGAGTTTTTTAACTCATTGTATTTTTCAAAAAAAAAAATGGTTGTGCTTAATTTCTGATTTGGTTTTTAACTCACTGTGCTTTTTGACTCAAAAAAAAAAAAATTGTATTTTTATTTTTTTAAACGATTATGTTTTTTTACACTCCATTTAATATGTGTTTTTTGAAAAAAAATAAAATAAAATTGTATTCATGTTTGATGATGATTGGATTGTTTTTTATGATTGTGATTAAAACTTTGCTTATTTTTTAATATTTTATTTTTTCTATGTTTTTTAGGGAAAAAAAAAAAAGATTATATTCATTAGGTTCATATAAAGTATGTATTATTGATGATAATGATTAGATTATTTTTTGGAATTGGGTTTTTTAACTCAATGTATTTTTCAAAAAAAAATGGTTGCGCTTAATTTGTGATTGTGTTTTTAACTCACTATACTTTTTGATACAAAAAAATAATTGTATTTTTTAATTATCAACTGACTTAATTTTTTTTTATGAGGAAAAATGTAATTGTATTTTTTTACTCCATTTTGATCACATGGTGATTTTATTTTTTTAAATGATTAGGTTTTTTTGCATCCATTTAATATGTGTTTTTGGAAAGAAAAAAAAAGATTGTATTCATGTTTTTATCGATGGTAATGATTAGATTATTTTTTGTAATTGACTTTTTTAACTTACTGTATTTTTCAAAAAAAAAAAATGGTTGTACTTAATTTGTGATTGAGGTCTCGTTTGGCAAGTGACTTTTTCAGTCAAAAAGTCATTAAACAATCAAAAATCTAACAACTTATACTAAAAAATCAAAGATTCTCTTTTCTCTCTATTTTTTGCACATCTTTTCATAAAAAATCAAAAAGTCATCTCAAACATAGTAATTTTTTTTACATCATATTTTACCAAAAGGTCAAAAAAATTACTAAGTGGCCTGATTTTTTAGCTCACTATGCATTTTGATACAAAAAAAATAATTGTATTTCTTAATTATCAAGTGACTTCATTGTTTTTTTTTTTTTTTTAGAAAAATGTGATTGTGTTTTTTTACCCTCCATTTTTTATCACACGGTGATTTTACTTTTTAAATGATTATGTTTTTTTAACACTCCATTTAATATGTGTTTTTGGAAAAAAAAAAAAAATGTATTCATGTTTTTTTAATACAATAATTTGTGATTGGATTTTTAACTCAATATACATTTTGATAAGAAAAAAATTAAATAATTGTATTTTTATTTTTTTAAATAATTATGTTTTTTTACACTCCATTTAATGTGTTTTTTGAGGAAAAAAATAGATCGTATTCATATTTTTTTAATACAATCACACGGTGATTGTATTTTTAGTCTTTTGTATTTGTGTTTGATGATAATTGGATTGTATTTTGTGATTGTGATTAAAACTTTGTTTATTTTTCAATATTTTATTTTTAATCTATATGTTTTGAAAAAAAAAAATTAGATTGTATTTATTAGATTCACATAAAGTGCACACTATTGATGATAATGATCAGATTAATTTTTGTAATTTGGTTTTTTAACTCAATGTATTTTTCAAAAAAAAAAATGGTTGTACTTACTTTTAGATTGTGTTTTTAACTCACTGTGCTTTTTTATACAAAAAAATAATTGTATTTTTTAATTATCAAGTGACTTCATTGTTTTTTTTTTTTTTTTTATGAGGAAAAATGTAATTGTGTGTTTTTACACTCCATTTTGATCACAGGGTGATTTTATTTTTTTAAATGATTATGTTTTTTTACACTCCATTTAATGTGTTTTTGGAAAAAAACAAAAAGATTATATTCATGTTTTTATTTATGGTAATGATTAGATTATTTTTTGTAATTGGATTTTTTAACTCACTGTATTTTTCAAACAAAAATTGGTTGTGCTTAATTTGTGATTGGGTTTTTAACTCACTATGCTTTTTGATACCAAAAAAAAAATTGTATCTTTTAATTATCATGTGACTTCACTGTTTTTTTTTTATAAGGAAAAATGTGATTATGTTTTTTTACACTCCATTTTGATCCCATGGTAATTTTATTTTTTTAAATGATTATGTTTTTTTACACTCCATTTAATATGTGTTTTTGGAAAGAAAAAAAAAATTATATTCATGTTTTTTTAATACAATCACACGGTGATTATATTTTTAGTCTATGTTTTTTGAAAAAAAAAATGAAGAATGTATTCATGTTTTTTGAATACTATTGTATTTTTAGTCTATGTTTTTAAAAAAAAAAAAAATAGATTGTGTTTATTAGATTCATATAAAGTAGTCACTGTATTTTTTTTAAAAAAAAAAAGTTGTGCTTTTAACTATTAATTAACTTAATTTGTATTTTTTTTTTTTTTTAAAAATTATGTGAATTGAAACATTTCAATTCAATATAGTTTAAATTGTAAATGTAATATTTTATAAATACATAATATATGTATTGTTCATCAATTATAATATCCACAAATCTTGTGGGAGTTCCAAGTTCCTAATCTAAATTTTATAATTTTTTGATTTTTAAAATTAAAAAAAAAAACTTCTTTTGGCTTGCTCTTATTCAAGCAAAAATAAATAAATAAATAAAAATTAATATCTCTTGATTTATGACTTTTAAATAGAAAGTATATCAAATCTAAAAAAAAATGAAATATAACTAATTTTGAAAAGTAATCTATTAATTTAAATTTAAAATTGACACAATATAAATTTAAAATTATAATAATCTATCCCATGATTTATAAGTTTCAAGTACAAATTCAAAATTATCATAATTAGCTCATAATTTTTATATTTAGGACCAATAAGAGTGACATTGGGATTATTTACATATTTTACAATAAAATACTTTTAAGAAGAGATATTATGAGAGTTTCAAAACCTTATACAAAATCTATATACTATTATAATTTAAAAACGTTGTTATTCTATTAAAACTTAAAGTTGCAATTTTTAGTATTTTGTTTAATTTTTGTTAATATGTATCATAATATAATTGGTTTATAAATTATGATTGGTTTATAATTTTTGTTAATATGTGTCACAATATGATTGGTTTATTCTTAACATAAAATTTTAAGTTTAGATTTTTCCTTAAATTATGCTATCAGAATAAGATCAATATTCATTTTTTAATTTTTGCATCTTTTATTAAATTATAAAATAAAATTTTAAATTTAAATTCTTTTTTAAATTAGGTTACTACGATTAGAATGAGATCAATATTCACATGTGTCATAATAACGTATCATAATATTATTGGTCTAAACATAATATGTTATTAAATACACTTATTCAAATTATTAATCACTAATAAAAGTTTATATTTTTATTTTTTGTTTTAACTTTTATAAATAAATAAATAAAAATTATGCCATTCTAAACTACAAGGACTTAGACAATAATTTTTTTTTAATTCAAATATTTTTTTTAACAAAATAAAAAAATATTAAGAAAATGAGTGACTTTTTTAACAATTGCCAAACATAATGGATTCTATAATTTTTTTCATCTCAATTCTCAATTAAACAAATTAAAATAAAAAAATAATTTTTTTTGCTTAAATTAAGAAGTGACTTTTGCTAAAATTAAATAGAAATAAACAATTTTTTTCAATTAAAAATGATAGTTGGTGAAACTTATTTTTTTTATATAATAAAAAAAAAGAAAAGAAAATGGGAGTTACATGTGATAATTTATTATTTTAATGTTACAGACCCACATTTTTACCCACAATGATGTGACAAGAGAGTTGGGCCCTATGTCATTGAGTATATAGCAAATTAAAAGTTGACATATGTGATACCATATCATTGTGGATATAATTGTGAGTTTTTTTTTTCCGGTCTCAACTCTTTTTTTTTATTATTATTCATCTAGACTTTTTTAGTACTTACGAAACATGTAGATCCTGTTAATTTTTTTTTTAATCTCAGTTGTCAATTAAACATACTAAAATAAAAAATGAAAATTTTTTGTCTCAAATTGCTAAAAAGTGAGTTTTTTTTAAAACAAATAGAAATAAATGTTATTATTTTAATAAAAGTGATGGTTTGTGAAATATCTTTTTTTATTTAAAAAAAATGAGGATTATAGGTGATAATTTATTGATCATCTATAACTATTTTCAGATCAAATGAGAATATCATTATAAATTTTCTTCTTACCTTTTTTTTTTTTATTTAGATACTTTTATTTTGTGGAAATTTAATTTTATTATATTAAATATTTTATTATAATTTTAAAAAAATCATATTTAAATTATTTTATGCCATTATAAAATATAATTTTCTTAATATCAACTTGTTCGATGATCCGTTTCTAAAAGATGTACTTGTTTTTGTTTATTAATATTAAAATTTTAATTAATCTTATTTATCATTAAAAAATAAATTAGCAAATAATTTTATACATTTATATATATAATTTTGTTTCGATTGCTCAGGTTATTTGGTATCTCTATCCAAGTCCATTTAAATTTATTTAAATTTTTGAATCTTACATAGGTTTTCACCAAATTAAAAATTATATTACATAATTTTTAAAAATTTACAAGCTTGACTCGAATTGTTTGGGTTCAACTTGCCCAAATTTACAACTTTAGCAAGGGGTTGAAAGTTACATTATTGAAGTTATGACAAATTAAAAATAGATACATAAATTGTAAAACTTAAATTATAAGTTTCAATATTTTTTTTATTTTCATAATTTATATAAAAAATATAACTATTTATATTATTTTATATAAATATATTTTATTAATTTTTTCATATCCTGTGCATAGCATGGATTTTTACTAATTAATATTTATTAAAAGTTGACATTTTTTTTTTTTTGAATGAGAAAGTTGATATTTAAACAATATATAAATAGTATAAATGGAGACAAAGACCTCATTTGGTATCACTTATAGGTTAGCTTTTTATGATTATAATTTTTTAGATTATTAATTTATATTATATAAAATAAATGATAAATCTGTTCGATATAACTTTTCACAATATGTAAAAATAAATATATAAATAAAATTGACCCTGTTTGGTTAAGTAAGTTTCACCTAGTGTTTTTTTTTTTTTTTTTTTTTCTTTTTTAATTTATGTGCGTAAATATTGAGAATGTTTTAAAAAGTTATAATTAAAACCACAAAATGAGATTATTTTCTCTACACTTATTTATTTAAGAATTTCAAATAAGTTAAATAACTACAAATTGTATCATAAAAAATCTTGTGTTTTTTAACCAAATAAACTAAAAAAAGTTAAATACGTTATAATTTAAAATTGTAACCAAACAATATTAGTTAAATTTTTAGATTAATCCCTTTAAATTAGCCGATCTTACAAGATCAATAAGACAGGCTAGTTGGGAAGTAGTGATTTACAGAGAAAAGAATCGCTGAGAGATAGATTCTACTATTTAATTAGGACCGATGAGTGGCTATAAAGCATGTTTCATAAAAAAATCTTATTTTTTAATCAAATAAACTAAAAAAAGTTAAATAAATTATAATTTAAAATTCTAACCAAACAATATTAGTCAATTTTTTTTTAATATAATAAATTAAATAAGTTCACTTCTAAATTCTGTCAAATAAAATCAAAGCGTGATGAGCAAATACAAGTTACATTTTTTTATTGGGCCATGAGAAATGCTCCTTCTTGAATTTACCAATTTACCATCATTCGGAACTTCAAAAGATCCATGTCGGCTCAAAAACCAAAAAAAAGGTTAAAGAATAATCTATTAAATGAATTATATAATTCCTTATAGATACGGTTCACTTCTACCAGTGTGGATATACCTGTCTAATGATAATAGCTGTTTTTTTTTTTAAAAAAATTGTTTTTATTTTATGAGGATGAAAACTAGAGTAATATCTAGAGCGATGTAATCCGGTGGAAACGATCGGTATTTATATGAAATTTTACACTGAATCAATAATGTCAATATTATTATATTAAAAATAAATAAAGGCCAAATTTTTTTTATCAAATCGCATCAAACGGCACCGATTCAAACAGTTTGACTCAATGTGGTTTAATCGATTTAAGTACTTTTAAAAATATCATATTCAATTCAACTATTCACAAAAATACAAACAAAAAAAATTAATAAATACTAATGCTTGAAACTTTTACTAAATTAGAATTAGAAATAAAATATAATTTAAGAACCAAAGTCTTAACATCAAAATAAAATCAAAACTTAAAACAATAAATTTATTATATGTAAACGTTTACGGTCGGTTTAAGTAAAAATCAGTGTATAATACGTCAAAACTGGTACCAAATCGAAAATTGAAAAAAAATAATTTTCAAAACCGAACAGATCGATTTATATTGAAATACCGACCAAATAAAACCGGTTTGATTTAAGTCAATCAGTTTAGTCAATTTTTTCGATTTTTCTTACATCTTTAATAATATCAACAAAACTCTTATTCAAGTTTTATAACAACTAAATATAAAAAATAAAAGAGTTCACATCAATATATATGATTTACAGTCTTTGTATTTAATATTTAAAAAGGTTGATGCATCTCCAGTAGTGGGTTTTTAGTTAAAAATATCCTCTCCTTTCTTCTCAATAATTAACTATTTTTTTAGCTTGTTAAAACACTTTGGCTTCATATATATATATATATATGTAAGTAATTTCATAAATTATACCAAACAAGACTCTTAAAAAAAATTTAGGAGGCCAGCTCCTCTCCAGTTTGAAAACTGACTAGACAGTACTGTTGAGCTTGATTTCGAACTCATCTCGATAATTCAAACCGTTCAATGTATAGAACTCATCGAGTACATTATGCCTATAAAAAATCACGTTGATCAGATATCGATAACCACTTGATCAACTTGCATTTGTGTTTGCAATTTACTTTAAAAATCATAAATACCGTTGAAAAAAAATGCAAACTAATTAAATAGCTATCGATATTTGATCAACGTATTTTTTTACAGAGATAATATACTCATTGAGTTATATACAGTGAACAGTTTAAATTATCAAAATGAATCTGAAATTAAACCCAACATGGCTCAACAGCACCAAATTGTGGCCAAAATTTAAACTCATGTTGGCTGTATAAATTGTATAAGCCAATCACGATTCAACATGTGGCATGAGAAGGGTAATTTGGAAAGGTAATATAAATCGCTAACCATAGTCAGACACGTGTCAACCCATACTGGTAATAATGGGTCTACGTAGCACTAGAATAATCGAGGGATATAAGGTGATGTGGCCTAACGGTTGCTCACAAGGTTCAAATTCAAAATCAGGAGGGAAGCCTAACTGCAAACATGGCGTAGTGGAGCTAACTGTAAGAGAGCATGATCAGAAATGAAGGGATGTTTCGACGATTAGAATCCCATTTCGACGATTATCATTGAGAAGTATAAATAGTAGAGAAGGCCCCAGAAAGAGGAACTCATACTCAGATCCAGAAACCAGTTTTTATCTACTTTATTTTCCTTTCAATTTTTATAGTTCTTTACATTTCTGCACTTCAAATTCCTGTATTGCACTTTATTCATAGGAGTAGTTTCGAATAACTTATCGTTGTAAACCTCTACGAGGCTAGGTCGGATCATTGTAAATTTTTCATTTTTATTTAATGAAATGCTGCAATTGTTCTTCATTTAATTATTATTTACTAAATTCTCCTAAACAAGCCACCAGTAAAAGTCCTCTTCATTGAGGTTGAAAAGAACTAAAACACAATCGTCTGATAATTGGTTGGCAATTAATCTTCTATAAGGATTGATTGATCCTTGTTGGCACGCTTAAAATTACAATACTAACCTTCGAAAGCCAAAAAGCCAACATATATTTTTGGCACGCCTAGTGGGACTAATTGAAATGGCTAGACGTAGGAGACAATGAGAAAATGAACGCCTAGAAGAAGGTGTGGAAGGAGAGGTAGAGGTACCTGATCCAGAGGATAATGTGATAACACATTCTATAGAAGCACCTATCTCATCAGAACATGTGGTCGAACAGACTAGTAATGCAGAACATGCACCACGTGTCTAGAATAGTGGACGAGACAATGGAATTGGACCATCCACTATTCCATCTACTCAGCCAATGAATTCGTGGGGAGGCCTAGTAGATGCCATATGACAGCAGTTAATGAACACAATGGAAAGATAGGCAATATTCTTTATGGATTGGATGAATACCCATCAACCAACTAACACAAGGCATATAGAGGAAATTTCAAATGTCCCTCAGCAAAGATTGGCTAGAGATAAATAGCCTATGCAAAGCAATAGACATACTAATGGTCAAACTAGTAATCAAAATTATGAAAGACCATCACCTCAGTCTTGGTATAAGCCTTTTTCGAGGCCTATGATAAATCAAAATGCCTCATTACTTAACTGTGAAGCCATGCAAATTGATGGATCTGGGCCAACACAAGAAAATGGCATGAGGATGTTTCCAAATTCCATGTTCGAAGCCATACCTGGCACAAGGGGGCTCACTAATCCTTTGTTCGAATTTGTCCCCGGGGGGTTAGAAGGGTTTCCTGCGGCTGGAAAAGACACAACACCTGTTCCTCCTATTACAGCACCTTTTGCAGGTCTTTTCGTAGGGCAGGCTCAGAGAGGTCAACTATACCCTCAACAACAGCCAGCATCACAGGGACAGCCAGTCCTAAATATACCTCCTTATGGACCAAAAGGACCTCAGGCACAAGGTTTTCCACCAAATCCTGTGTTTGTTCCTCCAGTAGTGATTCAACAAGCACAAAATATGGTTCCTAGGGACCGAATTACTGATATTGTTAGAGAAATGTGTGGACCTATGGCTCGAGGGGTTCAAACTCCTGTGTACAGGAAACCATATCCAGAATGGGTGGATAGGGTACATGAATACCCAAAAGGGTTTAGAATACTAGACTTTGCTCTTTTTTATAGGAATGGAAACTAGTCAACAGTAGAACATATTGCTAGGTTCGCTACCTAATGTGGTGAATTTACCAATAATGATTACATGAAGTTAAGACTTTTTTCAAATTCTCTAACTAGGGCAGCTTTTGTATGGTATATTAACCTTACACCTGGTTTTATCCAAACTTGGCAACAAATAGAGGAGGCCTTTCATGCCCAATTCTTCGAAACGGAATCAGAAGTTTCTATGGCAGATTTGGCAAGATTGAGTCAAAGGCCTGGTGAGAAGGCTGTTCAATTTATTGCCAGATTCAAAAGAGTATGAAATAAGTGTAG
Source organism: Camellia granthamiana (assembly GCA_036172215.1). Classification (NCBI taxonomy): domain Eukaryota; kingdom Viridiplantae; phylum Streptophyta; class Magnoliopsida; order Ericales; family Theaceae; genus Camellia; species Camellia granthamiana. The sequence goes on from CM069916.1 coordinate 14,421,188, forward strand.
TATCATTCTACCAGAGCCTGAATTTGTGAGATTGGCTCAAAATAGTTTAGAGTTTAGGCTTCGAAAGAAGTTTGACTCAACTGAGTTTCGAGACTTAGTGGAATTAACCTATAAGGTGTCTAGATATGAATCATTACTTGAGGAAGAACAAGATCGAACTAATGCATCATACAAGACATATTATAGAGATCCTAATTATGAGATTGATGTAGCAAAGATCATAGGGAAAGAGCCTGTGATATGTGAGGCGTTAATTCATAAAGACACTACAATGGATCAGCAATTTAAAAAGAAACACCTTTCTAGGAAATATTCTTTCGATTTAACAAAGACAGATGACATTTTTGAATCATTTGCTTGCAGTAAATTTCCTAAAGTTACCAAAAAGAGTCAAAATTCCTTCTCTTAAAGGAAAAATGTATTGTAAATAGCATAATTCTTAGTCTCACTCAACTAAAAACTGTATTATTTTTTGGGACAGAATCCAAGAACAGATTCAAAAGGGGAGTTTAAAATTCCCAGAAATTGGAGAAGTAACAGCCAATATTATTATGCCAGACTTCCAGAACTTATCCTTGAAGGAATTGGAAGAGGTTAATGTGCAGAAGCATGTTGTCAATCAGACTACTGCCAAGATAGATGCTAGAAGTTCACCAGCGAATAGGCAGGGCTTTGCAGACCAAAGGGAAGACTCTAGTGAGGAGGTACTGGATGATGACTCTTTAGAGGTAGCTGTCATGCAAAGAATGTGTCCCAAATACAGGTTAAGTTACAAATGGTTGAAAGGGATCTCGATTGATGGGAAATAGTATTACAAGGATGTGCAGAGACGCTCTAAACCAACCAGTGCCTACAATAAAAGGCCATACCCAACTGGTCATAAGTAACAGCCATTCTTAGCTGAACCAATAACTACTAAAGTGTATTCCAAGGGCAAAAGACCTTTACATGAACTTAGACCACCCAACTACTACAGGACGGAGGGCAATTATCCTGAGAGGAGGTCCTAAGTGGGCTCAAGTTATGGGATCAGAGCCAAAGATTGGCCTTCTAGACCAGCCTCACACAAAATGGAAAGTAGCCACCCTCATGGAAGGCCTAAATCAGGCCCTAGATAGGGGGTCAGGGCCAAGCAGTGGCCTCCACAAGCAGCTTCGAAACTGGCTTCGAAGGCAAAAAGAGACAGTTCAACAACTGGGCTAGTGGGTTCATAGGTACTTGCGGTTCCAGATTAGTTTGTCATGCAGAACAAGCTTAAGGAAATACTTACCCAAAGAAGTGTTGTTGGAGACCAGGGTAGGATGGTTAAACCTTCCTAGGTGACTCCAAATAATTGGGTGTTACTAAAACATCCAAAAACAAAGGAAACAAATATGGTCTCAGTAATTTCTAGTTCCCAAAGGAGGAAGATCCAGTGAAGGTACACTCAGTACCAAAAAGATCTAAAAGAAAGTGGGGAAAGTTCTTCATTGGCCCAACCAAAAGGCCAAACAGAGGGAAGAAAAAGTCCAAAGTTGGATCATAATCCAAAATCGACTCCTCAAGACAGAAGGAGTTTTAGCAAAGAGTAGTTAGCTAAAGTTCACTCTGAACTGAAAGCCAAAGGAAGATCCAGTTTAGCAGGTCTTGAAAAGGCTTTGATGAAAAGCAACAGTGAGACAGAAGGAAAAGTTAACCTAGGCCAAAGGAAAGAGGTGGTTGAGGAGGAGATGTTTGAAGTCTTCATAGCTGAACAAACATTTTTGGTCAAAAGACCAGCAAGAACCGACCATTCGAAGGAAGTCACTAGTACTGAAGTGCCAGAATTCAGCATGGAAAATGTTTCTGAAGTAATTGAACAAGTTGGCTTGGAAAAGAAGCAAGTACAGCCAGTAGTTCAATTTGGCTCATTTCCTCCAGTGTTAGTGAATATGGTGCATATACTACCACAGGAGTTCGAGATTGAAGAAGAAAACCAAGAAAGTCTGGAGATTGACCCTATTCCAGTTTCTAGTGAAGATTCACAGGTTAGTATGGTTTAAGATGAATCCGAAGTGGCCACGCCAATGGAAACTGAGGACGAGAGTGAGGACGAGGTGAGTATTAGTCTCTCATATCATTTTGAGTATCCTACAACATCCATGACACAGCATGTCAAGCCCTTGTATATTAAGACTTTTTCTGATAGGATACAGATGAATAGGGTATTGGTGGATAATGGAGCAGCGGTGAACCTGCTTCCGAAATCTTCTTTGAATAAATTAGGAAAAAGGAACACCAGGTTAATCCCAACCACCACAACCATTGTTAGTTTTGCTGGAGATAAATAGATGGCTCAGGGTATTTTGCCCATCAACCTGAGTGTGAGAACCAGAGATTGTATGACGGCATTCTTTGTTATTGACAGCAATGCTAAGTATAATGCTCTACATCGTAGGGATTGGATTCACATCAACAAATGTGTGCCTTCCTCTCTACATCAGAAGATAATGATGGCCTTGTGCAATGGAGAGACAGAGGAGATCAATGCAAACCCTCAACCCTTTGTCGCTTGTGCTGATTTTGCGGAGGCCAAGTTGTATATTGAAGGAGTAACACTACTCAGTCTATTGAGAAAACCTGATGGTTTAGCCGAAGTGACGGCTGATGAAGAAGTAGCATACTTGAAGCACTTGGTACAGAGGAGTGCTGATAAAGAATTCATTGTCAAAGATGATAATGATGCCTGGTTATAGGCAAGAAAATGAAACCCAAGAAGCCAGACCTTTGGCTTTAGTCAAATTCACAGCATTAGACTTAAAAGCAATAGTCCAAAAGGTTCAAGAACAAGACAAGGAAGCCATAGTAGTTGGCTGTAAGCATAAACAATAACAGGTCAGACCTTTGACATTTGATAAATATTGTGCATTGGACATCGAAATAAAAGTCCAGGAAATACAGGAGGAAGAAGCCTTATGGACAGACTTTGTTTATGAGGAGGAGGGAAAAAATGTTAAATCAGAGAAACTGGGAGCAGAACAAAGCAAAGAAATTGCTTCGAAGATAGAAGAAATAAAAAAAGAAGAATTAGTGAGTTCTCAGATACAAGACCCCTTAGAAGAGGTTAATTTAGGGGAAGGTTTTACATAGCAACCTACCTACATCAATGCTTGGTTAAGTGCTCTTGGCAGGGACCAGTTGTTGATGGTCTTAAAAAGATATAAAGATTGTTTTGCATGGTCTTATAAGAAACTGCCAGGATTGGATAGATCATTAGTGAAACATAGGCTCCCTATGAAGCCCAATTTCAAGCCATACAAGCAAAAACCAAAAAGGATGAGTCCTGAAGTGATCCAGAAGGTTAAGGAGGAAATTCTTAGACTCCTTAAGGCAGACTTTATTAGAACAGCCAAATATGTTGAATTGCTATCCAATATTGTGCCTGTAGTTAAGAAGAATGGTAAAATAAGGGTATGCATCGATTTTAGAAACCTGAATTTAGCAACTCCAAAAGATAAGTACCCTATGTCCATAGTAGATTTATTGGTGGATGGTTCAGCAAGGCACAAGATTTTATCAATGATGGATAGGCACTCTGTTTATAACCAAATCTTCATTGCAGAAGAGGATATCCATAAGATAATATTCAAATGTCCTGAGAACATTGGCACCTTCGAATGGGTTAAGATGCCATTTGGCCTGAAGAATACTGGGGCTACATATCAAAAGGTTATAAATACTATCTTCCATGATCTCATTGGAGGATATTTAGGGTGTTACATTGATGATATTGTAGTGAAGTCCCAATCTATGGAGGAACATTTGTTTCACTTGGAAACAGCTTTCGAAAGAATGAGAAAGTTTAAGTTGAAGCTTAATCCTCTCAAATGTGCTTTCGGTGTATCAACTGGAAACTTCTTGGGCTATATAGTACACAAAAAGGGAATATAGATTGATCAAAATAAAGCCAAAGCCATCATTGAAGCCAAGCCTCCATCAAGTAAGAAAGAAGTACAAAAATTCCTTGGACAGGTTAATTTTTCTTCAAAAATTTATTTCTAATATTGCAGGGAAAACTAAAGTATTTTCTTCCTTATTAAGGTTCAAAGGTGAAGAGGAGTTTGTGTGGATAGCAGAGTATCAAACTGCTTTCGAAGGAATCAAAGCCTACTTGGCCAAGCCTCCAATGCTGATGCCACCAAAGAGTAATAAGCCCTTGAAGTTGTACATTGCTGTAGCAGAAGATTCACTGGGAGTTTTCTTAACCTAGAACAATGAAGAAGGCAAAGAGCAAGCAGTTTATTACCTTAGTAGGTTCTTAAATTCTTGTGAATGTAAATATTCAACTGTAGAAAAGCTGTGCCTTGCATTGTATTTTGCTGCAATGAAACTAAGATTCTATCTTTTGCCTACAACTATCTTGGTAATTGCAACCACAGATTTGGTTAAGTATATGTTGTCTAGACTTATGTTCAGAGGAAGAATTGACAAATGGATACTAGCTTTATCATAATTTCATCTAAAATATGTCTCCCAAAAAGTAATAAAAGGACAAGTTTTAGCTAATTTCTTAGCAGATCATCCATGTCAGACAGAAAGCCAAGAGATAATGGATCTTGGTATGGTTAATATTGAACCATGGCATATGTGGTTTGATGGATCAAAAGCCAACGGTCTAACTAGAATTGATGTGGTGATTAAGTCACCACAAGGGGTAGAAACCATATATGGTTTCAGAGTAGATGAAATTACTTGTTCCAATAATCAAGCTGAATATGAAGCTTTAATAACGGGACTGGAAATACTTATTGGGTTACAAGCTCATGCAGTTGATATATTTGGGGATTCTCAATTGGTGGTTAACCAAGTGAAATGAATTTTCAAATGTCAAAGTGCAAGCATGTTGCCATACTATGTTATTGCATTACATTTGCTTTCTCAATTTTAGATAGTAAATGTGACTTATGTCCTAAGATTCATGAATAACAAAGCCAATGATGTGGCTTAGAAAGTTTCGAACTTCAAGAGAAGAGATAACACTCCAATGAATATAATCCAAACAACATATCAAAAAGTAATACCACCCTTAACAAAAAGAAATGTGGTGTTAGAAGTCAATCATAATGACTTACAAGAACAAGATTGGAGGTATCCAATAATGCGGTACCTAACTGGCCCATCTTCGAAAGCCAGCAGAAAAATCAAATTACAATCTATGCAATACATAGTGTATGGTAATGCTCTTTACAAAAGAGAAGTAGATGGGTTATTATTGGAATGTTTAGGGCCAAAGGAGGCATTGACAGCCATGGCTGAGGTTCATGAAGGCATCTGTGGTGCTCATCAGCCTGGTGTGAAGATGAGATTGCTGCTTCGAAGACATTCCTACTATTGGCCAACCATTATTCAAAATTGTATAGAATATGCTAGAGGTTGCCAGGCATGCCAAAAGCATGGCACGATAAGACATGTACCAATAACTGATTTGCATGTGGTTGTGAAGCCTTGGCCGTTTAGAGGATGGACTATGGATATGAAAGGAAAAATACATCCACCCTCGTCGAAGCATCATCGTTTCATCTTAGTGGCCATAGATTACTTCACTAAGTGGGTCAAAGCTAAACCATATAAGGCTGTAAACCAGACTGAAGTTATTAGATTCATTAAAGATCTGATCCATAGATTCAGTATCCCACAAACCATAACTGTTGATAATGGGACTGTATTTGATGGGTAGATGGTAAAGTCTTTTGTAGTAGAGTTTGGAATTAGCCTTGTTAATTCTACCCACTATTATGCACAAGCAAATAGTCAGGCAGAATCATCCAATAAATCCTTGAAAAAAGGAATACAGAGAGTTGTGGAAGACAATCCCAATGATTGACATAACTTACTGTTGGATGTATTATGGGTTTATAGGACTTCTCCAAGATCAAGTACAGGAGTTACTCCTTATGCCTTAATATATGGGCATGATGCAGTGTTACCTGTAGAAATTAACATCAAGTCCTTGAGGGTGAGATGCTAGAATCAGTTAGTTCCTGAGCAGTACCATCAAAGCATGTGCTTGGAATTAGAGAATGTGGATGAAACTAGAATTTTTGCATTAAATAGCATTCTTTTCCAAAAGAAGAAAGCAGTCAAAAACTATAATAAGAAAGTCAAGCACATTAACTTTGATAAAGGTGATTTGGTATGGAAGACAATACTCCCAATAAGGATTAAAAGCCATAAGTTTGGCAAATGGTCACCTAATTAGGAAGGACCATATCAAGTTCATAGAGTCTTGCCTTGGGGAGCATATCATTTGAGAAATTTGAATGGATATGTACACCCTAAGAAAATTAATGGCAAGTTTTTGAAGCCTTATTATCCAACTATGTGGGAAATACGAGGAATATAGTAATTGCTAAACAAAAGAAGTATGAAAACACTTAAATAATAAATAAAGATTTTATTTCATAAAGAGTTGAATACATGTAGCCATAGATTGGCTCAAAAGTCAGTACAATGTTTCAGTTGTTCCTTTACAATAGACTCTCTACTCTTAAGAGATGGGAACAACTGAATGGTCGTAGTCATCTCCTGCTTCCGAATCAGCCAGTCCTTGGTTGGTGATTTCCAGCTTGGTGGCAGTTCAATCCAAAGCCAGGTTGATTGCTGATAACTCTTTTTCTACTTGAGCTTTCTTCTCCAAAAGTTGGGCCCGAAATTGAGAGACAGAAGAATGTTATTTTTTCAATTCAGACACTTCAGCATGTATCTGGGAAACAAATTTATGGTCTCTCAATAATTTCTCCTCTGCAGCTTTGGCAACATGGCAGATGTTGATATAAAACTCAATGGTAGCTGCTACTTGAGATAAATGACTTGAAATAGCTATGCTGGATTGCTCAATAACCTTGCAACACTAGAGGAAACCATTTTTGATAATAGGTCTTTGCAAGGCTTCGAAGGGGATCCTTGAGAACAATGTCAGCAACTCCAAACAGCTGTCCAAATCCAGTGAAGGCGAGGAAGTCCTACTATTGGTGGAAGAGCTCTAAAAAATTTCTACAAGAGAATTAGCCAGAACCAATGGCTTAGTTTCATTGCTAGCTGTTGGAATGGTAGAAGGCATGTTAAAAAGGCTAGCTAGTCTAGCTTCGAAAATGTCCACCTCTTCCATTGACATGGTTGGTGCAGAAAGGGCTCTGGTAGAAGGAAGAGATGGTTGCACAGGGATAGGAGAGGAAGATGAAGTATCCCTAGTAGTTTCCATAGTCCTGGCTACCAGTAGGTCAAGAGAAGAGGGACTGGAGCCAGATAGGGATAGTGGACAAGGAACTGGTGAGCTACCAGTGTCTTCTCTAAGGGAATCAGCTATCACTGGAGATGAAGTAATAACTGGGATTTCCTCAGGAGGGGAAGGAGCAGCACGGTTTGAAGGGAGAATAAATTGGGCTGAGTTAAAGGATAGAAGAGGAAGGTATGGAGTTAAGCTAAAGGATAAGGATATAGGAATGCTTTGCCTAAAAAATGATATGAAAAGTGTAGAACCAGGGAGTGTGAGTATGGCTTGAATGGGCTCTACACTTTGAGGTATTGTTTCTGATAGTCTTTCAACTTTAGATGAAACTAAAGAAGTCCTTATTAAAAGAGAAGGCATAGTAGTTGTTGCTGTAAAAGAAGAAATATGAAGCAATGTTAAGTTTCAGTATCAAGAACTTGAGAAAAGAAATTGGAGTCAGTATCAAGAACTTAAGAAAGGAAATTAGAGACACAAAAGGAAATTACTAGGTTCAGAAGTGGTAGCAATGGTTGGAGAGTTGCGAAGGGTATAATGTTCAGTAGTTTGTTGTTTCCTTGCAGTTTCTCTTTGGAGTTCATTAGCAGCAGCAGCTTCATCCCTAAGCATTTGTTGTTGTCTCCTCTTCTCAGCCTTCTGGAACACAATGATTTCTTTAGAGTGTTCCGCTTCCACTACTTTAATAGATGCTTCGTGAATGGGGTCCCCAGTGAAATCAGAGAGAGAGACTGTCATTTTCTTCTTTCTTTTTAATGGTGTCTCTTACTCTTTTTTTGTTTCCTCTTCCTCCACGTGAGCCTCAGATACCTTCTCTTCAGGATCAAGAAAAAGCTTTCTTTTGCTTTATTGCTTCTGCTTGCTTTTAAGGAAATTTAAAGCTTGAGCTCGTTGAGGAGAGTCTCCCTGTGAGGCGCCTACGCCACTTGCACCAAAAAAGGAACTATAAGTAAAAGGCAAAGTATCATTTAAAAGGAGAAAAGAAAAGAAGCAGTAGTGCATACTTTTCTTCGAAGCAGCTTAAGTAACTCTAGAAAGAGGTAAGGCAGCAAGAGTAGACTCTGCAGTAGCGGGGGCAAGAACTGGGGTAACATGAGCAGTGGAGGAAGTAACTACTCTAGTCCCTTCAGACTTGGCTTGAGGCATGTCTAGTACCATTAATAGATCTTGAGGAGAAATGGCCAAGTGCACCTCCTTATTGGCCATTCACCAGTTCTGGTACCTTTTCAGTGTATTGCTTTGAGGTATGAAGGGTAGGTACTCAAAATCAATTAGATCTTGGATAAATTTAGAAGTTGCTTCTTCCAATCTGGATCTTGGAACCTTCAAATCTCTACTGGCAAGGTTTAAATTGGACTGACTGTAGAGAAGGATAGGGACCCCATGTGAGAATCCAAATTGCCTAACAAATTGGGCAGGACAATAGGGCTCAGAGATGCACTTATAAGCTCTAGGGTTCATAGTACCAATGAATAGTTCCCTGGGGATCAAAATAGAAGCCCACATGTTTTTGTGCTAAGGCGTAGAACAGGATCTATCACTCAAAAAGGTCTTCAACCAGGCTGGGCCAATATTGGTAGCTTCGAAGGGGCGGAAAGTGTGAGAAGAAGGGGAAGCTGGGAGTTGGTGAAAGAAAGAAAAGTAGAAGGCGAAGTTGGAAGGATAAAGTGAAACATTGGCTAACTCATACCATAAATGGTAGGGTTTGGCACCAAGAACTTTAAGCATTTAGACTACAAATCAGTGAAGTATGCAAAAAGCCAGAGTTAGAGTATCCAAAATGGGACTCCTTGATTGGCATCCATGGGTTTTTCACAAAAGAGGGAACAAGCTCTATAAACATGACCCAAAACATATAGAGCTAAGGCCACCTTTCTTTGTAAAACAAAGGCTTTGGCAAAAGGGGCAAACTCAGGCATGATCTTCCGAAAAGAGGTACAGAAGAGGAATTTGCAAAGCCAAACAATAAAAAAGAGAAAAATTCCCTATCAGTCACAGGGCCTTCTCTTTTGTTCTTAACCTTGACAAAGTCACTATAGGATGAGTTCAGAGAAGGGAGAGAAAAGGGGGTTTTGAGGTCAAGATAGTCTGGACCGATGAGGGTACCAATAGGAGATAATCTTAACAGATGGCAAATGTTAAAGATAGTTGGAGCCATTATCCCACATCTGAATTGGAAGAAATTGAAAGTAAAATTTCAAAAACAAGGAGTAACGGGTATTAAAAATGGGTCCTCTAAAATGGTGAACTTGGACAATTGAAGGGCGTCGAAGTGGCAAAGCTCCTGAAGATCCAATGTCCTAGTAGGGACGACCCGATCATATCATTCCTCCCACTCTGGTCTTACTGTGGGCCAACAGCGATGGGGTTGGTTCATTCTCCAGCTCCCCCAGTCAAGACCGCCTTCATAAAAGAGGCAATGATCCTCCAAACACGGATATAGAGCTGGGAGCTCAGTAGGGACCTCTTTAAAAATAGGCCCAAGTGCATATTCCTGTTGTTCATGGCGACGGGGAATGAATATGCGCCCATCAATAGCACTCTTCTCACCAGCTTTGTATTTCTCACACTCTTTAGCGATGATCCTTTTTAAGGCCACAGATGGACTCACGCGCTCCACAACTGGTATCTTCGAGGAGGAAGAAGCCATTAGTAGAAGTTTCAGAAGATGAAGTTAAGAAAGAGGGTAAAGAAGAAGAGAGGCCAATGGAGATGAAGGGTTTGTGTGTTGGGCGAGCAAAGTAAATTAAGCGCACGAAATGAAAAGGTTTTTAAACCTTTCTGTCTGAAAAAACACCAAATCGTTTTAAATTGGTAGAATTCATAAAGAAGTACTGAAGGTACGGATGCGAAAAATTTCCCTCAATATGGATAATTTGGGAGGGAAATGTATCTCAAACACTTATATTGGCTTCGAAATCAAGTATTTGGCTTCGAAGCCAAGCTTTGGCTCCAAAGCCAGGTGAAAACATCCAGTTAGGGCTTCGAAAGCAGGAAGCTGACTTTGAAGCGCATTTCACACCTCAAAAAACAAGAATGCTTAGGTGTTTGTTTGCTTCAAGAGGGTTAAAGACCTGCTTTTAGGTCTCTTGTTGAAAGTAAAATCCTTCGAAGTAAAATTTGAAATATTCTACAGTTAAAATTTGTTAGTTCTAGACTTCGAAGTGACATAAAACCGATATTTGGTTGAGCAGTGAAGGATACAAAAGGGACTCACTCTTTTAGAATAAAACAGTACAATCCTTAAGGGAAGTTTCTATATTTTGGAAAATGTAGACTGTTTATTCGAAGTAAGAATAGTTGATTCGAAATTGTTGATTATGTTAACCATATGATTGAAAAAAGAAGACTTAAGGGAAAGGTTGTCAATTACACGCCATATATTGGGGAAGTTCAAATTAAGTTTCCAGTATTCCATTGGATATGTTCACATCAGGTTTCGAAGGACAAAATTAGTGAATTCGAAACTCTGATTTTGTTTGTTTTGGACAAATAGAATAAAATCAGACCACGCCAAATAAAGAAAGGAAAACTTAGCTCTATTAAGATGAAAGTAATTATATCAGAAGCCCTTTTTGGCTACATATTCAATTTCATAAAAATAAGGAATAGAAAAAATGAAAAGGTCATGGAATTTGTTCCAACTGTGGTCAATGAATTTCTGTTCCTTTTTTATTCTGTCTTCTATCTTCTCCAGGCTAGGTTATTGAAGCTGATATGCTCTTGTTTGATAAAAAAAGTTTTTCGGCTTTTACTTCAAACTTTGTTTCCTTCAATCCTTGTTCCATCTCATCCATATCTAAGTCATTCCAATATGCAGAGTCTTTATTCTTGAAATCATTATATTCGTCGATAAGGTTCTCTACTTTATACTGGGTATGAATTCGACGGGCTAAGATTTTGTCCAAAGATCGAGTAGTGGCCACAGAAGTTTGGTGCCAATGAAGAAGCAGCGGGAGTTGATCCAAAAACATCTGAAGCTCTGCTTGGGCAATGGGATTGAGGACATAACCCCGGGTTATAACGTCACAAACCCATCGAACGTTCTTAAGAGGAACATCACCCTCAAGAACATTGAAGGGCAAGTGAGAAAAGGCCGCAAGCAGAAGCTGAGCTTGATATCGCTCAAATATAGTGGAAGGAGTTGAAGGTTCATAAGAAGGAAGAAACTGATTCTCAAAGAGAGTAAATCTCAGTTCTTCCACCCAATGAGGGTTTTGCGGAAGAGGAGGTGCAGGAGGAGCCATTTCGAAAGAAGAAGGGAACTGGGGATTGTTTATGCATTCAAGCCAGTCAGAAGAGCAAAATTTTTCCCTCTGGGCTAAGAATGACGGGCTGTACCCTTGTGCTTTCTCAGAACGACGAGTGGCTTGTACTATTTTCGAAAGCATGGAGGATGTGTACTATGCTATGAGTAAGTTGTCTTCCAAACTGTGTCGGCGATCGATGGATACATATGGGTAAACCACCGAGCTCCGAGCGAAAGGAAGGAAAGATGGAAGATCAGTGAATTCGACGAAGTGATGGTTAATGCGCTCTCTCAGCTTGGATTCCTCAGGTTCTGGCCAGCCTCCCCAGCCACAAGCCTTAGAAGAAGAAGAAGAAGAAAAAGCTGCAGCCTCATCCCACGCAGAAGGTTTTTGGTTAGAAGAAAAGCTTCCAATATCCATGTTTGCAAAGTTTTGGACTAAAGAATTTTGAACAATAGGCTCATAATCCAAAGGTCGATAGTTTGTAAAAACTTCCATGACTTGAATACAGAGAGATGGATAGGTGTGGCTAATAAATGCATGAAAATTCTTTCAAGGGCAAACATCAGTATCTAACAACTCCTCGTATGCTCAATCTATGTCAAAGAAAGTTTGTTTGGCCATGCGAGCTGTCTTTTCGAATGCTCAGATAGTGGGAAATGTTCAAGGTGTAGAAAAGAATTTAATGGAGTCGGTTGGCAGTTCTACGAAGATGTGAAACCCATGTACGTCCTAGGACGTGCGTGAAGTGTTTTGATCCACTAATATCACCAAGTATTTGGTATATTAGTGCGAGGGGTAATGTTGACTGTATAAATTGTATAAGCCAATCACGATTCAACACGTGGCATGAAAAGGGAAATTTGGAAAGGTAATATAAATCACCAACCATAGTCAGACACGTGTCAACCCATACTGGTAATAATGGGTCTGCGTAGCACTGGAATGATCGAGGGATATAAGGTGATGTGGCCTAACGGTTGCTCACAAGGTTCAAATTCAAAATCAAGAGGGAAGCCTAACTGCAAACATGGCGTAGTTGAGCTAACTGTGAGAGAGCATGATCAGCGATCATGGAGGGATGTTTCGACGATTAGAAGCCCATTTCGACAGTTATCATTGAGAAGTATAAATAACAGAGAAGGCCCCAGAAAGAGGGACTCAGACTCAGATTCAGAAACCAGTTTTTATCTACTTTATTTTCCTTCCAGTTTTTACAGTTCTTTACATTTCTGCACTTCAAATTCCTGTATTGCACTTTGTTCATAGGAGTAGTTTCGAATAGCTTGTTGCTATAAACCTCTACGAGACTAGGTCAGATCATTATAAGTTTTTCATTTTTACTTAATGAAATGTTACAATTGTTCTTCATTTAATTGTTGTTCACTAAATTCTCCTAAACAAGTCACTAGTAAAGGTCCTCTTCATTGAGGCTGAAAGAAGTAAAACACAATCGTCTGATAATTGGTTGGCAATTAATCTTCTGTAAGGACTGATAGATCCTTGCTGACACGCTTAAAATTACAATACTAACATTCAAAAGCCAAAAAATCAACAACTCCCCTAGTCCATGAAGTAAGTGGATTGTCCAATTCAATTCAACTTGTGGTTCCACTCTATGCTCCATCTCATTTATTTTTTAGTCAAGCTTTAACTCCCTAATTTCCACTTTAAACTTCTTTTATACACTTTGAATTTGACAAAATAAATATGAAAGACTAAAAATAAATGTTTTAATAACTTAAGTCTTGTTTGATAATATTTTTGTTTTTTATTTTATTTTTTAAATTAAAAATATTTAAATTTCATTCTCTCATCTCTCCATCACCTATAATCACCCCTGGTCACCAAATTCTGACCACCTTTGAACCAATCTTTTGTGAACTCCGGTGAAGGATGGATCTAGGAACCGTAAGGGGTGATTGCCCTCTCCAAAAGTTTTAAAATTTTATATATTATATTAAAAAATTTAAAATTCTAAAAATTTGTACTTTCAAATATACTTTTCCACCTCTATAATAATAATCCTAAATCCTTACCTGTCTCCGACCATTCCCACTGTTGGCCACTATTTTTAACAACTTATTAAATATATTTATTTATTTTAAAATCTAAATAAATCTTTGTTTTTTTTTTTATAAAATAAAAAATAAATAAAATAAAAATTGAAAAGGTTAAAAAATATTGATGAAAAAGCACTGAAATCAGATAAAGAGTTCGTTTGGGATGTGAGTTGACTTTTTAGTTATTTTAGCATGGGCTAAAAAGTTTCGTTTGAAATAGGTTTTGTAGTTTTCTTGACTTTTGTAAGAGGAAAAATAAAATAATTTTGGTTTGGATGTAGCATTTTGTCTTATTAGGCTAAAAATGTTATTTTGTCTTTTTGTGACTATTTTAACAAAAAAATCCCACTTTAATTTATGACAAACGAAGGCAAAGAGGGTCGGTTGCAGCGTCGAATTTGGTCTGACGATCGCACTTGTCTAATCAAAAGAATGAGGCGCCACCACACAACCCAACCCCATCCCAATGTAACTCAACCCAACCCAACCCAACCCAACTTAACTTCAACTGACTCTCTTTGTTTCTCTGGCCCTGTTTGGTGTAATTGTAGGAAAATGATTATAAATTATAACTTAACAGATTATATATTATAGCTTTAAACATAAGTTGTTAACTTATTTGGTATAACTGTGGGATTATAAATTTAATCAGCAGAGTAGTGTATGGTTGAATAAGCTGTAAAATAACTTTTTACTGTGTAATGTATTTTTTTGCCCTTATAAGATTTGTGATTTCATTTATGACATGGATAGGCCCATAAAGACCATAGCCCACAGTGAACAAACCCAAGCCCACCATTTAGACCCCATTGCATAACCCGGTAGTAAAATCCAGGACAGCTAGAGGCTAACTGGGCATGAGGGACCAATGACATTCGGACATATGGCAGGTGCAAGACAGGCTACATCAGCAGACAAAGATCTGCAAAGTTATTGCCACAACACATCACCATTAATGCAGCCCATCACAGCATTTATTACAACAACACCTCCCCGTCGGAATGGCGCCCCTTTACCCTGAACAATGTAGGCTATAGCACAGGCTTTTCGGCAAGGGAGGCACGTCAGAAGGGACAGTGAAATGATTACCAAAGAATATAAGCAAGTATGGAAGGCAAGAAGAAGGTTAAGTATTTTGTTCCTCTCTCTCTCTCTCTCTCTCTCTCTCTCTCTCTACATTCCCTACTTCCACTTCTAATTTACACGCCGGAGGGTTCGCTGGGGGACTACCCTGTTCCCCTTTGAACTTGTTTGCAGGTCTTCTGGTGGGCCTCATCACTCGGACGTGGGCTTGAGGAGCTTGGATCGGTCCAGTCCATCCACCGTGAACGAACTGTATCATCAGTTGGCGCCGTCTGTGGGAACTGGTTGGTCCGTGCGCCAGTTGTGTTCATTGCCGCCGGAGACCCCGTTCCCGTAACCTTTTACGTCTCACCCGTCAAGTGTATGGTCACGACTAGATCCATGGCTTCCCACCATAATGCTGCCGATCATCAAACCGACCCTCCCAATCCAAACAACCCACCACAGTACTTCATCGAGCTTACCAACAGCATCAACCGCATGGCCGAACAAAACCAGGCCTTAATAAATGCTCTGCTCCAGAGAAACCTCCCTATTCCTCCACCACCACCTCCAGATATTCCACCCCATCCAGAACAAACTCCGAGCCATATTGTCCCACAACCCAATCCACTCAACTCGAGAGGGTTTCAACCTCCTCACCCACATATAAATCCACCACCTCCACCCCCACGTCCATCGGTCGTAACACCAGCCCCCGAGGGAGAAGCCAGCAGCGTCCAACACCTATCTCCCTCTGGTGGCGACAACATTCCCCTTTGGGACGCTGAACTCTGAGCCATGAAGCTCCAGCTCCAAGGGGTTATGCAGAATATCCAGCATAAGCCCTCCACCACGGCGAGCTCGCCGTTTGTCGCCTCCATTCGAGACAAACCCCTGCCCGCCAAGTTCAAAATGCCCACCCTCAACTCCTTCGACGGAACGACCGACCCGGTCGACCATCTGGAGACCTATCGCACCCTCATGATCCTCCATGCCTTTCCTGACGAAATCATGTGCCGAGCTTTTCCCGTGACACTGAAGGGGTCAGCTCGACTGTGGTTTAGCCAATTACCACCAGACTCGATCTCCACTTTTCAGCATCTTAGTGACTCTTTCCTGAGCCATTTTATCGGAGCCCAGCGCCAACGACGCCCGGCCACCCAACTCCTCAACATTCATCAGACCGAGGGGGAGTCACTACGCAGCTTCGTTACTCGCTTCAATACCGAAACTCTGCAAGTAGCGAAAAACGACGATAAGGTCATCCTCACGGCTTTCATGGCCGGCCTACGGTCGTCCGACTACCTTTTCTCCCTCTCCAAAAACCCCTCGACCTCCATGGCCGCACTACTCTCCAAAGCCCAAAAATACATGAATACCGAAGATTCATTGGCCACTCGGCAGGACCCAATAACTAAGAACCCCACCCCCAGAGATAAGCGAAAAGACGCCGAACCCAAAAACACCCAGTATAATAGCCAAACACCCCACTTTAATGACCGACCTCCTCGAGCTGACCGGTCGCATCCAACCGGCCACCCAGTCGGTTCGAGCGGTACACGCCCTCAATTCTCCCATGGAACACGTCCTTAATCAGATCCAGCGAGACTACCCCCTCAAATGGCCCTTGCCGTCCCGAACCCCTTCCAATCGAAAAGATCAGTCCAAGTACTGCCGTTTCCACCAGGACCATAGCCATAACACTGACGATTGCATCAACCTCAAGGATCAGGTGGAGACCTTAATACGTCAGGGGTGCCTCAGCCGGTTCACAAACACTCGCCCCCAGCAGAGACAACGAACCGAGCCCCACAGGAACAACCGCCGGCACACGCCACCCCAACAGCCAGCCCAACCTACTCAAGTCCATGATCGACCTCCCCAACAACCCCGGCCACCAGGTAACCCACAGCCGCCTGTTGGTGAAATCAGAGTTATCTCAGGTGGACTTGCCTGTGGAGGGCCATCCCGCTCGGCTCAGAGGGCGGAGCTAAGAAAAATAAGGCAGGGCTCAGACAAGGCAGTCGCTACTGTAGACCGACCCTCCAAACAGCCCAAACAGTGGGCAGAGCCCATCACCTTTACGGACGCCGACTGCACAGGCATCCGCTACCCACATGATGACCCCCTTGTCATTTCGGCCATCCTCTCCAATTACAATGTCAGACGAGTTCTCATCGACAACGGTAGCTCTTCAGACATCATCTTCCTCAACTTCTTCCGCCAGCTCAAGATTGGGGAAGAAAGCTTGTCTCCACTCCAAACCCCCTTGGTCGGCTTCATCGGCGACCGCATGACCTCCATTGGTTCCATTGACCTCCCCATCACAATCGACGAATACCCACGGCAAGCCACGAAGTTGCTCACCTTTCTTGTGGTCGATTGCCCATCTGCCTACAACATCATCCTTGGCCGCACCGTCCTAAACGCTTTCCAAGCCATCACATCCACCTACCATCTTGCCCTCAAGTTTCCCACCGATCTCGGGGTCGGAACGGTCAGAGGAGAGCAGACCGTGGCCAGGGAATGTTATGTTGCCTCACTTAAAGAAGTCAAACTGAAGGAGGCAATGATCATCGAAGGTCTTGACGTCCGGGATGAGGACGAGCTGGTTAGAGGAGAACCTGTGGAGGAGCTCGTTGAGGTCCCCATTGACCCCACCAACCCACTGAAAACTGCCAAGATTGGCACCCAACTATCCCCCCAAGCCAAAGCTGACCTTACCGCCCTTTTGATCGAGCACAATGACGTGTTTGCCTGGACCCATGCAGACATGCCAGGCATCAACCCCTCCTTCATAACTCACCACCTCAGCATCGAACCCCATTTCCGACCTTACCGCCAGAAGCAGCGCATCTTCCATCCAGAGCGCAATACTCTTATAGTCGCAAAGGTCGACAAGCTCCTTGAGGCCCAATTCATCCAAAATGTAGACTATCCTAAGTGGCTGTCCAATGTGGTTTTAGTCCGCAAGAACAATGGCAAGTGGCGACTCTGCGTCGATTACTCTGACCTGAACCGAGCTTGCCCCAAAGATAGCTATCCACTCCCCCAAATAGATCTGCTGGTCGACGCCACGGCCGGTCACCAAATGCTCAGCTTCATGGATGCATTCTCCGGGTACAACCAAATCATGATGCACTCATCCGATCGGGAACACACGTCCTTCATTACCGATCGAGGTACCTACCACTACTGTGTAATGCCGTTCGGACTAAGAATGCTGGGGCCACCTATTAACGGTTAGTCAACGCTGTTTTCCACCATCAGATCGGTCGGAACATGGAAGTGTATGTGGACGACATGCTAGTCAAGAGCAAACTCTCCTCTGACCATCTGACCGACCTACGAGAAACCTTTGCCACCCTTCGCAAGTATCAGATGAAGCTTAACCCCGAGAAGTGCGCCTTCGGCGTAGGATCTGGAAAGTTTTTGGGTTTTATGGTCAGTCAGCGCGGCATTGAAGCCAACCCTGAGAAGATCAAGGCCTTGATTGAGATGTAGTCACCCAAAACTGTTAAAGAAGTCCAAAGACTCACGGGCAGAGTGACGGCCCTCAACCGCTTCATTTCCCGCGCAACAGATAAGTGCCTACCCTTCTTCAAAGTTCTTCGGCAAACTTTTGAATGGACAGCTGAATCCGAAGAAGCTTTTCAGTAGTTAAAGCAATGCATGGCCAATCCCCCCCTTCTTTCACAGGCAATTATGGGCGAGCCCCTCTTCCTCTATTTAGCAGTATTGAACACCGCCGTCAGTGCAGCTCTTATCCGGGAAGATGTTTCAGTCCAACGGCCGGTCTACTACATCAGTCGAGCTCTCAGGGGAGCAGAGCAGAATTACCCATTGCTAGAAAAGTTGTCCCTGGCCTTGGTCACCGCCTCCAGACGACTTCGTCCTTACTTCCAGGCCCATTCCATAGTGGTCCTCACCGACCAACCCCTGAAGAAGATCATGCAGCAACCAGAACTTTCTGGCCGACTCATGCATTGGTCGGTGGAACTCAGCCAGTTCGACATCTCCTACCCCCCTCGCACAGCAATCAAGGGACAGGCCATAGCCGACTTCATCCTGGAATTCACCAACCCTACCCCAACCACTGCCTCTCCACCCCCACCAACTCCTGCCGAGCCAGAGGACCCCATTCTTGGACTCTCAACGTCGACGAGTCATCCCGGAGGGAAGGTAGTGGGGCTGGCCTCATCCTCACCTCCCCTGAGGGTGGTTACTTCAAATGTGCTCTCCGTCTCTTGTTTGAGGCCAGCAACAATGAGGCCGAATATGAAGCATTGATAGCAGGACTCCGCCTGGCCAAGGATATCGGTGTCAGCCACATCCGAGTGTTCAGTGACTCACAGCTCATCGTCGGTCAGATTACGGGGGAATTCGACGCCAAGGATGGCACAATGCGGGCTTACAGGGACATGGCGCTCCCTCTTGTTCGCCTCTTCAATACTTTCCAGATCAACCACATACCTCGGGCAGAAAACTCCAAAGCAGATGAGATGGCTCAGTTGGCTTCTGCAGACCAGTCCGACCTCAGCCACGGAGTCCGCCTCGAATACCTAACCCATCCGGCCATCTCACCCGCCCCGCACGAAGTGCAGTTCCTCCAAAATGAATCCCTCCCCTGGGCATCCGACATCATACAATTTTTGACAACAGGAGAACTTCCAGATGACCAACAGCAAGCCGCCAAAGTCAGGGCCCGATCGTCCAATTACATCCTCGACAATGGCATCCTGTACAAACGTGGTTTTTCACGACCATATCTGCGATGCCTCAATTCGACCCAAGCCACCTATGTCATGCAGGAAATTCATGAGGGAATTTGTGGCAACCACTCGGGCGGCAGGTCTTTAGCCCACAAGATACTCAATACGAGTTATTTTTGGCCAACTCTTAATCAAGATGCAACTGATTTCGTCCTCAAATGCGATAAGTGTCAGCGTTTTGCCAACATCCCCCATGCCCCTCCTACAGAGTTGATCACGCTTTGCAACCCTTATCCGTTCGCCAAATGGGGGATCGACCTGGTCGGTCCGTTTCCCACCGGCCGAGGCCAGACCAAATTCGCAATCGTCGCCATTGACTACTTCACCAAATGGGTAGAGGCCGAACCCCTAGCCACCATTACCGAGCAGAACACAACCAGGTTCATCTGGCAATCGATCGTATGCAGGTTTGGCATCTCTCAGGCCATCGTGTCAGACAACGGCAAACAATTCGACAATGCCAGATACAGAAAGTTCTGTGCAGACCTCCGGATTCAACCATGTTTTTCCTCCCCTGGGCATCCCCAGGCCAATGGTCAAGTTGAGGTCACCAATCGTTCTCTTCTGAAGATCATCAAGGCTAAGCTGGAAGCTGCTAAGGGACTCTGGGCTGAGGAACTACCGAATGTACTCTGGGCCTACCGAACCACAGCTCGGACTCCCACCGGGGAAACCCCTTTCCGCTTAACATACGGCGCTGAGGCGGTTATTCCGGTGGAAGTCGGTCTGCCAACCCCCAGGGTTTTACATCCGGATCCAACGCTCACTGAAGAGCTTCGTCGGGCGGACTTAGACCTAATTGAAGAGCTCAGAGAGACCACTGCCGTCAGATTGGCCTCATACCAACAGAAAATGCGAACTTACTACAATCGCAAAGTCCGACCGCGGGAATTCGCTGTAGGTGATCTTGTCTTAAGAGAGGCCACTCTTGCCACCAAAAATCCGACCGAGGGAAAACTGGCAGCCAAATGGGAGGGACCCTACATTGTGAAAGCCCGTCCACGACCGGGCACTTACCGACTTCAAGACATGGAGGGTCGAGACCTTCCCCACCCATGGAACGCTGAACACTTGAAACGCTACTTTCAATAGGCTATCGCTTTTGTATTGCTCAATTGTTGTACTTTCTTTTTGACGCATAATGTAAATTTTGATCGTTGGAATACACTTCCCATGGCAACAATTTCATCTCCCAGTTACCCCTCTCGTCTCAATAACATTTTTTACTTGCGGCCAGACTGAGCACTTCAAAAGCCTCGGCCAGACCGAGCACTCCAAAGCCTCAACCAGACCGAGCACTCCAAAAGCCTCAACCAGACGGAGCACTTCAAAAGCCTCGGCCAGACCGAGCACTTCAAAAGCCTCGGCCAGACCGAGCACTTCAAAAGCCTCGGACAGACCGAGCACTTCAAAAGCCTCAGCCAGACTGAGCACTTCAAAAGCCTCCGCCAGACCGAGCACTTCAAAAGCCTCAGCCATGACCGAGCACTCCAAAGCCTCAGCCAGACTGAGCACTTCAAAAGCCTCGGCCAGACCGAGCACTTCAAAAGCCTCGGCCAGACCGAGCACTTCAAAAGCCTCAGCCAGATCGAGCACTTCAAAAGCCTCGGCCAGACTGAGCAATTCGAAAGCCTCAGCCATGACCGAGCGCTCCAAAAGACTCAACCAGACTGAGTGCCACCAATGCAGGTCCAGAATGCCTTACCTACAACCTCAATTCCACCATTAGTGACACTCCATAATTATAGCCTTAATAAGATCTACATTGCGCGTTAAACAGTTCCTTACTTTCCTTTGACAGTCACAATTCCAGATCCAAGTTTTTACACCACCCTTTACTTAGTCAAATTCCAAAGATGTTCTCACATGTTTCATTTACTAATCAGATTATTTCCTCCACCATCTAGCGTGAATTTTTATACAAGTCCCATGTCAGCCTACATTGCGTATTAAGGAGTTCTTTACTTTACTTTGCATTGAATTTTTATACAAGTCCTATTCCAGCACCACTTTGAACTTCACTGAATTTTCATACCACTCCAATATGACTGCATTGAGTTTTTAAGTTTTTGTACAGGTTCAGTTTTACTATGCATAAGGGAGTTTTTAACTTTGTTCAATATTGAATTTTTACACCTCTCTCAAATTCAGTTCATAACTGACTTATACACAAGCAAACACAATTGTCTGATAGAAACATAAATAAAGTTTTATTCAGCCACAAATGTATGCACAAGTTCGCTACATCAAAAAAAAAAAAAAAAAAGACAAAAAGACAAAACAAAAACCTTCAAGTACACACTCCTTCCGTTCACTCATCCCCCTCACTGGAGACGAGGTCTTCTTCTTCAATACCCTCATCCAGAGGGGTTTGAGCCACATCATCCTCCCCAACCGTCACACTACTTAGGTCAAGTTCTGGGAACAGCTCCTCAGCTCTACGTTTGAACATCTTCCACCCGCTGTCCCAGTACTCAGCCATTTCATGCTTGTGGAAGTCTGACTGCTGGAAGCTCTCAATGACTTCAGACTCAGTTCTCCCCCCAGCAGTCGTCCTTGATGGGCCAGCCCCCCCAGATTCCACCCCAGCTAAGCTGCTGGCGACTGCGACATCCACTGTCATCTGAAATTCAGGAGACCCTTTGAATTGAGTAACTGCTGCAACATAAAGATCGGGATAGGCTGCCCTTTCCGAGGCCGCCTTCGCCTTTTCTTCGTCCAGCTCTTTTTGTAGGATCTCCTTCTCAGAGGCTGCCATGGATCTTTCTTCCTCCAGCTCTTTACGCAAAGCCTCCATTTCAGCGGCCGCCCTCGCCCTCTCTGCTTCGAGCTCTTTCTGCAGAGTCTCCTTTTCAACGGTCGTTTTGCCCCTCTCTGCCTGCAACTCCTTTTGCAGGCTCTCCCTCTGCTCCATCGCTCTGGCACGCTCACCTTCCAGCTCTTTTTGCAGAGTATTAACTTTAACATCTGCCTCGTCTTTTTGCCTGACCAGCTCCTCATTGCTACTCATGGCCTCTTCATGCCGCTCGACCGCAACAGCACAGGCTCTTTCGGACTCCTCCAACTTTTTCTGCACGCCAGCCAGTTGGAACTCGAGCGACACAACCTGGTGGCGTGTGTCCTCCAACTCCAACGAAACTGCTTGCAGATCAGTGTGGGCAGTCTTCCAGTCGGCGCTCTCCTTCGTCAACTTCGCCAAATGAGCCTTGGCTTCCTCCGCCTTTAGTTTGGCAGCCCCCGCCTTCCTCAGAAGAGCACCTGCCAAGGTGGTTACCTCCATCTGGGCGGAACATAACCCCCTCAGCAGGTTAGCCTCATTGAATCTAGATGCCGAGCGCAGGGCTGCCTCCTCCACAATCTTCACCAGGCGATCTACCCCCGCCCTGGCTGGGCCTTCTTCTCCCTCCAGCCGTCCCGCCACCGCACGGGCATGATAGATTGCTGTGGCTAGACCGACTTCTCCTTCCTGGGGTGCAGGGCCCCTTTAGGTCTGTTCCCTACCACTCGGTTCAGCTCCAGCCACCCCAACTCCTACTTGTATTGCTGGGGCCATCTCCACAACCTCCAGCGCTGGGATGACCCTCTCCACCCCAACTGGAACCACCCTGGCCTTCTTGGACCCAGGCTCATCTGCAGCCTTTTCTGGGGCACTTCTTTTCTTTTTCTTCTTCTTCAGAGCCTCCCCCTCCCTTCTCGCCTGTTCTTTCACAGGATCAACTGGGGGCAGTCGGGGCTCGAAACTGCTTAAATCCTTACCCCCCAGTGGCCTTGGGCGCGGTCGGATCCTCTCCTGCGCGATTGGTTGAACCGGTCGGTCTCCTTGCGCTTCCTTAAACTTTTTGGCTCTTGCTAGGATGGCCTGATCCTCTACCTCCTGAGCTTCCCTCCTCACCTCCAACTCTGCTCGGTCGAGGTCCCCCCTGATCGGCTGTGGACCCAGCCCCGCCTCGAATAATGCGGACGGCTGAACGAGCTCGTCCCATTTGGCCTTCTCCCTCTCCCTCCACTCCTTCACCCTCTTCACCCTCTCCTCTGCCGCTGCCCCCAGTCTTGCTTCCATCGACCTGATGGGCACCTTCCACATGGTGCGCACCCCAAGCCCCCCATTGGCGGAGATGTAGAACCACCGTGGTCGCCACCCCCTTGATCGACGTTGGCAGCCCCGCCACCAACCCCTTCCCCGCTACTGCCTGCAGGGTAACCCACGTTTCCTGCTGCCTAGAGGCCTTATAACAGGCAAAGAAAACTCATCTACTGTCATGGCCTCCCCTCCATTCGCCTTCGGCCATGCGCTTGCACAGGCTAGCATGATCTTCCATGCATTGGGCATCAGTTGACCCGGTGCTACCTCCAGTCGGTTGAGCACATCCACTACCACTTGAGGCAGCGGCAACCTCAGTCCACCCTTTAGAGCCTCCTCATAAAGGGAAAACTCTCCCGGCCTGGCGTCAGACGGCCTTTCCGTTGATGTTGGCAGCGACAACTCCACTTCCATGGGGATCTGATATCTTTCACGCATAGCCTCTAAATCCGCTGCCGTCACCGTCGATTTATCCGCCTTTGTATGCCAATGGTCCGGTTCCACCTGGCTAATTGACTCCGCAGCTGCTATCACGATGGAGCTGTGGGATCGTGCCACCGTTTCCCCACCCTCCCCATTCTATATTGCTGCGCCAACTCCTCGGCATCATCATCACCAAGCGGGTCCATCCTGGCAATGGCAGTTTCTTCCTGGGCCATTTCTAAGCTGTATCTGCGAATCGCTTCCGCTGCAGGTGCAAGAAAATCGAAGAAGTGTCGCAAAGGTGTATCGTGAGCTACAGATGAAGCAAGACTTGGGATGTTTTGGTTCTTTGTAAACAAGTAGGTGAATCGAATGATACCAAAAGCCCACGGTTTGCCCGTATTCCAAGGATCCCAATTAATTTTCGCCAGTTTGAAAACTTTTCAAATCATCCGCCAAAACTGTCTTTTCAACTCCATAATGACCTATAATGACCTATCGTTTCACTTCTACTCCAACGCCTCACTTCCCCCCACCCTCCACGATCTTGCCACGTGTACGACCACGATGCGCTGTCTCCTCGCCTCACACTGTCTTTTCCACTTCAAATCATCACGTGCCACGCCGCCTCTCGAGCCCCGCCCCCTTCCGCTCGGCTCCCCTCGCGGTCGGCACACCTTACGGTCGTCCCTTCCGCTCGGCTCCCTTCGCGGTCGGCACACCTCACGGTCGCCCCTTCCGCTCTGCTCCCCTCGCGGTCGGCATACCTCATGGTCGCCCCTTCCGCTCGGCTCCCCTCGCGGTCGGCACACCTCCCGCTCGGTCCACCAACTCGGACACCCCTGACGGCCGGACTCATCTTCTTCATTACTATTCCCTTCGTTGGACTGAAGCTGCACTCAGAAATGGGGGACTACTGACATGGATAGGCCTGATGATACAGTTCGTTCACGGTGGATGCACTGGACCGATCCAAGCTCCTCAAGCCCACGTCCGAGTGATGAGGCCCACCAGAAGACCTGCAAACAAGTTCAAAGGGGAACAAGGTAGTCCCCCAACGAACCCTCCGGCGTGTAAATTAGAAGTGGAAGTAGGGAATGTAGAGAGAGAGAGAGAGATAGAGGAACAGAATACTTAACCTTCTTCTTGCCTTCCATACTTGCTTATATTCTTTGGTAATCATTTCACTGTCCCTTCCGACGTGCCTCCCTTGCCGAAAAGCCTGTGTTGTAGCCTACCTTGTTCAGGGTAAAGGGGCGCCATTCCGACGGGGAGGTGTTGTCGTAATAAATGCTGTGATGGGCTGCATTAATGGTGATGTGTTGTGGCAATAACTTTGCAGATCTTTGTCTGCTGATGTGGCCTGTCTTGCACCTGCCATATGTCCGAATGTCATTGGTCCCTCATGCCCAATTAGCCTCCAGTTGTCCTGAATTTTACTACCCGGGTTATGCAATGGGGTCTAAATGGTGGGCTTGGATTTGTTCACTGTGGGCTGTGGTCTTTATGGGCCTATCCATGTCAATTTATAATACTTTTTTTTTTCTTTTTCTTCATTTTATTTTCTTTTCTTTTATTTTTCTCCTTATTTTCTTTTCTCTTCTTTCTTTCTTTCTTTTTTTTTTCTCTCTTCTTTTTGCTGTTAATTTTGTTTAATTTATTAATTCATTAAAATTAATATCAATTATTATTCATGTTCTAATTTATATTAATGTTTTGATTTCATTGCATATTATTTTTTTATATTCATTTTAATTATTTATTTATGCATTTCTTTTCTTTATTATCATTATTAATTGTGATTTTTTTCATTATAATACCAATTAATAATATAAAGTTTAATTTTTTTTAAAATTTATTAATTCAATACAATAATACCAATTAATTCATTTTCTAATCCACTACTGGCAGCCCCGTCTCACCTACCACCGACAGCTCTTTCTTATCCACCACTAACAACCCCTTCTTTTTTTCCTCATTCTCACCTACTGCCGGCAACCCCTTGCAAAACCTTAGCCGCAATCGCAGAGAGACAGAGAGAGCTAGGGTTTTATTACGGCATTGATCGCAAAGAGGGAGAGAGAGCTAGGGTTTGTCACGTTGTCGATCTCGAAGAGAGAGAGAGAGAGAGAGAGAGAGAGAGCACTAGGGTTTTGTCACGTGATCATCATTGTCAAGCTATCTCGCGATGCCGAAGATCGTGAAGAGAGAGAGAGAGAGAAAGAGAGATAGATAGATCTGAGAGTGAGTGAGTGAATGAGAGGTGATTATTCAGTATTTTTGAAATATGGACACGTGGTGTTCTATAAAGTTTTGATTGGTAGAGTGAGATAGAGGCTCACCATTTATGTTGGGGATGGAAAAACAACATGAGACTAAGTAATTGGTGATTGGTTTGGAGTATGGCCACGTAATATTCCTGGATTATTGAAAAATTTCTGTGAAGATGTGTGTTTGGGCCCATATTTATACGGAAGGTCATTTTTGTCTTTTTGTTTGATTTTGTCCTGACAAAGTGTTTCAACGTTTGAATTTTTAAATAAATAAAAATAAAATTTTGACTTTTAAATTGAATGCCCTTTTAAAAATCCTATAAAAAAAATAAAAAAATAAAATGATTTTAAGGGTTGGTTTGGGAAGTGGGTTGGTTTTTTGTGTTTTTGACTTTTTTAGCTATTTTAACTTGGAATTAAAAAGTTTCGTTTGGAAAGGATTTTTGATTTTTTGTTTTTTTGTGAAAGGAAGAATATAATGATAATAAGTTGAATGTAGTATTTTATTTTATTAAATTAAAAAGTCTATTTTATTTTTTATAACTAAAATAATTAAGATAATTCCAAACTTGACCTTCTAAACGAAGTCCAAAAATAAAAAATCTAAAAAATTGATTGATTTTTAATTGTATTGCCAAAATAAGCCGAAAGATCAAGAAGGTGGGTAGTCGGACGATTGTCAACAACACACGTGGAGTGCTTTAAATGCAATTGGGTCCTCTTCTCTTCTCTGTGCTTGTTAGATAAGGATATCTGTCTTGATGCATCTTCGTTTGTTTTGTTGTGTTGTGGTGCACTCACTGCAAGTGACATCTCCTTTTCAACAAATATTCCTGCCTTTAACCAATTGGCCTAATAGCGATCGAAGGCCCGTTTGTTTGGGATTATTGAAAGGAGATTATTGATAGGGAGGTGAAATTTATTATTTTTGTATTTATTTTGAGAGATGGTGAGAGAATTCATAATTCACTCCAGATTATGAATCTCTTAAGGAGGATATTCAAATGGGCTTTTAGTACTTGGTATTAAAAAAATAATTCGTTAGATTATTTTTTGATTTTTTACATGTTGGACATTTTTTTTGAACATTAATGTTTAATTTTTGTACTTTTTGTTAGGTAAAATTCATTGTTTTATTTGTTTTATTGTTTTTTGGAAATTTTTTATTTTTTATTTTTTAAATTTTTTACATGTTGGGAATTTTTTTTTGAACATTAATGCTTAATGTTTTTGTATTTTTATTTGTTTTATTATTTTATATAAAAATAATTGAATAATTCCTACACCAACCAACGACTATCATCAAAATAAACATAATTTTACTTAATCCTCTCACTATCAATCCTCTTACTATAAATCATCTACATTCTACTTCTGAAAACAAACGGGGCTAAGTAGTATCACTTTGTATGGTGAGAATTATGCATTTGTATTTTCAGTTCAATTATTGATTCGGATGATGTTGTTTGGAATAGTATAGTTAATGATGAGTCTTAATTATTTGAATTGTTTGTTTTTTAAATTATTTTCTGTAGATCACTCGTAAAAAAAATAAAATTAGATCAATTTAATATATGTATATACATATTTTATCACATTTTTTTTCAAAAAAAATGTATGGTATATTTTTAAAAAGGTATTGTTATACAAGTCTAAAAATTATATTTGATTTTTAAACCCAATCATGTAGTAATCAATTAGAATATCTAAAGTAACATTCTTTTTCATATTTTCTTAATCATCAATCAATCATGGCACTTACATGTCATTATATTATTTTCCTTTTTGAAATCATTCATACGGTTCATTTTTTCAGAAATAAATATAATAAAATTATATAGTAATACAAATATCAGATTGACATGATTATGTGTGTGGATGATCTAGTGATTTGAAGGATAAACTATTCGAATTATTAAAATGAGACTTTAATGATGGACCGCAAGACATCGAACAACTATATCCAATCAAATAACTGGATAGGAGATAATCCACCACCTAAATATGTTTATATAATTAAGTTGGCTCCAATTAAATTCAAAATTCAAAATTATTGAATGAGCCAAATTCGAGTTTAATTCTTTTAAGTAGGCTCAAACTTAAATATTTTTTAAAAAAATGAAGGGTAAAAATCAATTTTAATCTTTAAAGTATGTATTTTTTGTTATGTTAGTCCCTTAAGTAATAATTTTGTCCTCTTGATCATTAAAATTGGTAATTTAAGTCAATTTAGTCTTACATTTGATGTTCATTTACATTGATAACGGAAAAAATATTTTATCATTGGATAAAAGACATATTTGGTCTCTAAAGTATCTATATCTTGTCATTTTAGTCTTTTAATTTTTAAATTTTGTCATTTTGATCCTCAAAATTGTTAATCTGAGTTGGGACCAAATTGACAATTTTAAAAACTAAAATGACAAAATTTAAAACTTGATGAATTAAAATGACAAAAAATACATACTTTAAGAATTAAAATTGTCTTTTATCCATATTTCCGTTACTAATGTGCAAAGATGTTAGACTTAAGATTAAATTGACTCAAATTGACAATTTTAATAATCATAAAATTTAAATTTAAAAAACTAAAATAAAAAACAACACATACTTTAAAGACTAAAACTGTCTTTTATTCTTAAAAAAATTAATTCAACTCGTTTACATCTTACTCAAAACCATGTGTGACAGAGATTGGGTTTTGAAGATCTTTCTCCATGTTAGGTGATGGACAATGAAAAAAGAGTAGAGGAAGGGTAACAATCACAAGAGACAGAAACCACACACTAAGGTCTTATTTAAAAATATATTATTTTAATAATTTTTTATTTTTTTATAAAAAAAATATATATAAAAAAATAATATAACAATCTATAATACCTAATTTCAACCAAAAAAAAAAAAAATCTATAATACCTTTTTAACGACGACATGTAATCTCACACAAGATCCAAGAAGATGATAAAAGTATCAAATGCACATGAAATCATAAGTTTCAATTGATTGCAGAGATTGAGACAATTCCATTTAACTAACTCTTTTCCAATCTGCATTGGTATTCCATTCCATCTCTCTCTTCATTAATAAGAGAGAGTGACATCAACATCTCTATAAAATAAATAATACTATATGAATTAATTAATATACTAATTAATATATTAATAGATTATACAACATAATTTTAGAGATTTTAAATATTTATTATTAGGATAAATTATATAAATAGTCTTTATAGTTTGGGACTTGTGTCACTTTGGTTCCTAACTTTTTAATTGTGACACATTTGACTCTGAATTTTGAATTTTGTTCCAAATAAGGACAATTGAATATATAATTAGATTTTTGAAGGGTAAAATTGTCGATTTGATAAAATATAAACTAATTCAACAAAAATAAATGTCAAACAAATATTTTTGAATTTTTAAAAATTATTTCTACCTACTAAAAATAAAATTATGTAAAATGGATAAATTTTTTAGACATTTATTTATTTATTTTTACCAAATTAATTTTTATTATGTTTTTGGATGATGATCATGTAAAATTAATTTTAAAAAATTAATCATATAATTTTTATTAATTTTACATAATTTTATCATTGGTGGATAAAAATAATTTTTAAAAAATTAAAAATATATTTTTGACATTTATTTTTGTCAAATTAGTATATATTTTATCAAATTGACGATTTTACCCTTGAAAAATCTAATGATATTTTCAATTGTCCTTATTTAGAACAAGATTCAAAATTCAGAGTCAAATGTGTCACAATTGAAAAGTCATGGACTAAAATTACACAAGTCCCAAACTATAGAGACTATTAGTGTAATTAACCCTAATTTATATAATAAGTGAGATCAGTAATAATAACATAATACTAATTAATATATTAATATATTAATATATACATTAATTAATACATGTAACACCACCGCTATAAATCTCACCGATCGTGCTACGTAGCTCGAAAACGGGGAGCCCGAATGGCTCGATTTTTTTTTTTTTTGCAGAAGAAGAACGAAGACCAATAAGAAGAAGGAAGAAAGGAGGAGGAGAAGGAGGACTGGAGGGGGCATAATATTCGAGGGAGGAGGAGGAGGTGGAGGCGGGGCGACAGCAGTCGGAGGCTGCGGCGGGGCTGGGCTGGGCGACGATCGGCGGATCGGCGGCTGGGAGAGGCGACGATCGGCGGCTGGCCGGGGCGACGATCGTCTTCTCTCTCTCTCTCTCTTCCCCTCTACTTCTCTCTTTCTCTCCCTCTCCCTTTGCTTCTCTCTTTCTCTCCCTCTGCTTCTCTCTGCGTCTTCTCCCTCGAGCCATTCGGGGCAAAATGTTTCGAGCTACGAAACATTTCCCAAATCTCACCTTTCACTTCCTACTTTTTCTAACATCATTCCATGATCAATGAGTGTGTAGTTACATAAGTTTAATTATTCATAGGACAATCACACTAATTTTATGTAGGGTGATGCTAGGGAGCTCGAAAGCCTCCCCCCCGAATCCCCCTAATTTTTTTTTTTTTTTTTCAGAAGCAGAGAAGGAGAAGAAAAGAGAAGAGAGGAGGAGGAGGAGAAAGGAGAAGGAGGAGGAGGAGGACTGGAGGGGGCCGGACTGGAGGGGGCCATAACTGGAGGGGGCCGGAGGCGAGCTGCTGCTGCTGCGATGAGCTGTCGGAGGCGAGCTGCTGCTGCGACGAGCTGCCGGAGGCGAGCTGCTGCTACGACGAGCTGCGGCCAGACTGCGAGGAGCTGTGGCGGGGCTGCGACTCCTCCTCTTCCCCTCTCTTCTCTCTCTCTCCCTCTCCCTCTTCCTCTGCGTTTCAGACTTGAAATGGAAGAAGAAGAAGAAAAAAAAAAAAAAAAAGAAATGCCAAAAACGACGTCGTTTTGGGCATTAAGGGGTTTCGGGGGGGATAGTTTCGAGCTACGAAACATTATCCTTTTATGTAATAGTATAAAATCTTAATTTGTTAAAGTTTTAGTATTTCAAAAATTTTAATATAGCATCAGAATTAGGTCCTTAAAGATTTAGTGGGTCTTGTTTATCTCTAATAATTTTATGTATCCAAAACCAAAAACAGAGACAAAAATAAAAATAAAAATTTTACTAAACAAATAGTGTGTTCTTTTTGGCTACAAGCCCAAAGTTACCAATAAGCAAAGCATGTATATTTATAGAGGTGAAATATTTTGTGTTTGGTTTGATTTTGGAAGATAAATTTTTTTAAAAAAATTTTGGGGAGAGAGTTTAAAAAAAAATTTGGTTTGTTTGATTGTATATTTTGGAAATAGTTTTGGAGTATGGAATTTTGGGATGATTTGATATTTTGTTGTAGTTGAGTAGATATGTGTGAGAAAAAAAGTGATTGAGAAGGAGAGAGAAGAGAGAAAACGTGGTTGATTGATGTGTAGGAGAGAGAAGGTGATTTTAGAAAAAAAATTCCAAAATCACTAAACTAAACAAAATTTTGAAAATTTTTCTCTAAAATTACTCTCTCAAAATCAAACCAAACAAGGCCACAATATGTTTTTAGTGGTTGCATTGGATTAACTAGGCAATTCAAAAACCCTACCATGCATGTACATTTTGGAAAATAGAGATGGACATCTTAACAATCTTTGATTCTTCTTCATATCCATATTGACTCTGGTTTCTAGTGTCAAACTTTCAACCTCTGTTGAGCTAGTTGGTATATATATGATATTTTAAGAATTTGTAGCATATAATCAAGTTTAGTGTGATATAAAATACAAAGAAGAATAAAATGTACAAAAATAATAAATCATATTGATGTGATTAACAAGAATGTGAAATAGTTGGAGATAATTAACAAGTGATTTTCATAAAATTAGTAGTCATCCCATTATTTTCATATCATTTGTTTTTGGTACATAAACAATTTTTGAAAATTTAGGGAGCATTTTTACACTTCTTAAAAAGTAATTATTTTTAGAATTTTTTTGCCAACCCTTCAATAATTATGAAGTCCAACATAAAATAAAGGGCAAATTACACAAATAGTCCCTATAGTTTGGGGCTTGTGTCACTTTGGTCCCTAACTTTTCAATTGTGACACATTTGACCCTGTATTTTGAATCTTGTTCCAAATAAGGACAATTGAATATATAATTAGATTTTTTAAGGGTAAATTGTCAATTTGATAAAATATAAACTAATTTGACAAAAATAAATGTCAAACAAATATTTTTGAATTTTTAAAAATTATTTCAACCTACTAAAAATAAAATTATGTAGAATTGACAAATCTTTTAAACATTTATTTATTTTTTTTACCAAATTAATTTTTATTACGTGTTTGGATGATGATCATGTAAAATTAATTTTAAAAAATTAATCATGTAATTTTTATTAATTTTATATAATTTTATCATTGGTGGATAAAAATAATTTTAAAAAAATTAAAAATATTTTTTTGACATTTATTTTTGTCAAATTAGTTTATATATTATCAAATTGACGATTTTACCCTTAAAATATCTAATAATATTTTCAATTGTCCTTATTTGGAACAAGATTCAAAATTCAAGATCAAATGTGTCACAATTGAAAAGTCAGGGACCAAAGTGACACAAGTCCTAAACTATAGGGACTATTAGTGTAATTAACCCTAAAATAAATATTGAGGCATGGGGTGGTGTATGTGTTTATTCTTGATGAATCTTAAGGAGACAAAATGGAAGATGGTTTATTATTCCTACTGGCAACAGTCCTCCATTAAAGCTTGGGCTCATGGCATCACATGGAATGTCCAATAGTAGATAGCATTTCCTTTAATAAGTCCACACACACAAAATCAAATATATAAAATATAAGAAAAATTATTTTTTTATGATTGATTTTATCATCTCATATATGTGATTAAAATTATTTTATGTGATTAATTTTACATTATTCCATTTCTTTTACATGAATTATTCCAAGACACTCAATATCCATCAAAGGCACACACACTACTTGTATTTCTTAATCCTCCCTCTCTCAGACACACAAATTTAAGGTTGGACCATATGATAGGGACAATAGATGTCTACATAATTATATATATGCATCCACAAACCAACTACTAGTCCAACTTCTAATTAGTTTTGATTCATTTTTTTTATTATAAAAAATGTAAAAAATTATTAAGTGCACTCGGATAAATGCTCTACATTAACTACTAAATGATAAATCTTGAAAAAGTATTTTATATGTCATTTATGTTTACACCTCCCTATTTATTGATTGTCATGTGATACAAAAAGTAAAACTTGCAAAAATACTTTGTTATCAGCATGAGTGACTGATTGTTTAGTCACGGTGGAGACTTGCCCAAGACTTTGAAGCCAGGAAGACGACGTCAATAGGTACCCAACTTGAAAGTGATTTAGGTGCTATGGCCTCCAAAGACGAAGTTACTCTTAACCCAGCAAGGACAATTGAAGAAGAAGACCACTTGAACCGAAGCACCAAGAAAATTAAAGGTGCCGAAGCCTCTCAGGATGTAGCCATGACCTATGAGGGGAACCTGGTCCTTGGTTCACCGAAGGAGGGAACCTCTGATCATGTCCTTGGGGCAATGGATTCTCCTTCCCCACCCCTGAAATCGTTCAAAGAAGTTCTGACTACGAAATCCAGAAACGACTATCTTTTTGACAGCAGGGTCGAAATTCTATCTTCGGACGAAGAGGATGATGAACAAGAACGACAAACGGAAATCCACACCTCTTCCTCAGAACACTTGGGCTTTCCTCGGGTCACCTTACCAAAGAAACTCCTGGAGAAGATTAGACAGCCATGGAAGAATGCTCTCATTATCCGACTTTTAGGCAAAACCATTGGGTACAAGATGCTATGTACTCGTGTCAAGAATATTTGGGGTCTTCAAGGGGAATTTTCTGCCATTGACTTGGGTAGCAATTACTTCCTTTTTAAATTTTCTGAACAGTCGGATTACACTACCGTATTCACGGGAGGACCATGGGTGATCATGGATCACTACCTCACTGTTCGAAGGTGGGAACCAAATTTCAAACCTTCGGAAGCTTTTGAAACCACAACCGCTATTTGGGTTCGGTTTCCCGAGCTTCCGATAGAGTATTATCAGGAAAAAGTCCTATTTGCCATAGCCAAAACTATTGGGAAACCTCTAAAGATTGATTGGAATACGGCAATGGCGACGAGGGGGAAATTTGCAAGAATTTGTGTGGAAATGGATCTGAGCCAACCTCTGAAACCAAAGTTTATTTTGGAAGACCGATACTATAGCATTGAATATGAGTCCTTACACTCTTTTTGCTTTCATTGTGGCAGAATTGACCACCGTAAAGAAGCTTGCAGGTTCAACAAACCCACGGTCCCACCGGCGGCGAAGATTATAGCCGTTACTGATGCTAATTTGCCTGTCAATCAAATGACGGAGGCTAACGGCAACCTGCAAACAGAGCTAAGGGAGGAAGATTCATTTGGCCCATGGATGTTAGCTACCAAAAGAGGTAGACGCCCAACCCAACCCAGACGGGCCCAACCAATTCCTGGCCCAACTCCAAATACTAACAAATTCAAATACTTGGAAGAGAGCCCAGATGGACAGGACAAAATTCCCAGGGGCAAAAAGACCTATAGGTCAGGCTTTGAAAAAAGTCATAGTGAGCCCAATAATGTAGTCACCACCAACCCAACGAAGGACCCTAAAGGTAAAGGTAAAATTGGATTCCCCCTTCCCAAACCTAATGAACCAGAGCCCCAATCTCTACCACAGCCGACTGCGAAGTTAATGGAGGAGAGCTCATCGTATATTCCCACCGATCCTAGGGTAGAGTCACCAGTCTGTGACCAAGCAATGGTCTTGTCGAAACCTGATGGCACGCAACCGATCCTGTCGTCTCCTGACATGATTCCTATTTCGGAAACTCCACCTAGAGCTGTTGACTTGACCATGGTAGAAGCTACTACAACCTCTTCTATTTATGCCAGCCCAACGCCAGCTATCAATCCTGCCCAGCAATATATAGACACGCTGAATAAAGCAAGTGAACCCCCAGATCCAGGAGAAGACAGCAATGGAGCCGGAAAACACACAGATCTCAGGAGAACAGATCATCGATGTGGAGGAACACCGGAATCAGACCAGCACGGTGGCTTTGTTGTTAGAACCAGAGAGAGAAGCTGCTCACCTAGTCGCTTTCGTTTGGTGGATCGAACAAATACGCATGACAATCGAGCTAAATTGGGAGGGCATCAGTCTCAAGCCATTTCACTCGATCCAAATGGCCTCCATGAGATCGGAGGAGGCCAATCGCCGGAGGATCCGCAACATTGTTAAGGATATGGTAACTGACTCACCCCTTATTTACCCATCCATGGATTTACTATGACTTTTATTCTGGAATTGCCGTGGGGCCGGCAATAACAACTTCAAACGTAATCTAACGGAACTAGTCCGTGCCCACAAACCTGAAATTCTAATTCTTATGGAAACAAAGGTGCCTTTTAGCAAAATGGGGAATTTCTTTAATAGATTGGGCTTTACGGCTTCGACTATTGTAGACCCTATTGGCCGTGTGGGAGGAATATGGATTGTTTGGGACACGAGCCAGGTTAACGTGCGAGCTTCTTCAGTCAATTCCCAGGCTATCCATGCCACCATCCACAAAACAGATTATGATGAATGGGTCTTAGCAGCTGTTTATGCTAGCCCAAACCCGGTTGCGAGAGAGCAGCTATGGGATGATCTAGAGGCAGTGGCCATCAACATGTCTAAACCTTGGTTGGTTGCCGGCGATTTCAATGATTATGCTAGCCAAGGGGAAAGAAGAAGTTTCAATCCAAGAAATAATGTTGCTAGAAATCAGAAGTTCTTGGGTAGGGTCAACAATTGTAATCTGATTGACTTAAGGAGCTCCGGCCCAAAAATGACATGGACGAACAACAGACAGGGTCTTGCCAACACAATGGAAAGATTGGATAGGACTATGAGCAACTCAGAATGGTGAACCATGTTCCCGGAGGCCACTGTGAGAGTCCTCCCTAGGACTTATTCAGACCATTCACTTGTTTTGGTCTACACCCAAGGTATGCATACCCTCAATCCTCTCATTCGGCCTTTTAGATTTGAAGCTGCTTGGATCACTCACCCTGGTCTCCTTGATGTTATTAAAGCCTCCTGGTCTGATATGAACCAGAACCTCATTGATTCCACTGCTGATTTCACCTGTCGAGTCAAGGAGTGGAATAAAGAGGTTTTTGGTAATATCTTTCAAAGGAAAAGGCATCTTCTTGCTAGAATAGAAGGCATACAAAGATCTTTAGCTAATTACTTCTCTCATAACCTTCAGTCTCTTGAAAAGGAACTTATTTTGCAGTATAATGATTGTTTGTTTCAAGAAGAAGTTTTGTGGTTCCAAAAGTCTCGATCTAAACATATCACTCTAGGTGATAGAAATTCTAAATATTTCCATGTTTCCACTATTACCAAGAGAAGAAAAAATAAAATCAATGCCCTTAAAGATACTTCTGGTAATTGGATCACTGATTCTGTTAATATCAAGGCAACTATTCTTGAGTATTTTCAACACCTCTTCAGAGATGAAGTTGTCAACAAGCTGGATCACTGGAGTAACTTAACTCCTACCTATTTCACTCAAGAGGACAATGCTGGTTTATCTAAACCCCTCACTAATTCAGAAATTTTAAAAGCTGTGAAAGATATTGGTGCTTTCAAAGCACCAGGTAGAGATGGCATTCAAGCCATTTTTTACCAAAAATACTGGAATATAGTTCAACATTCTGTGTGTGATTTTGTGAAAAATTGTTTTCAAAGTAAAATGATTCCTCAGGTCATTAATGAAACTCTTATTGTGCTTATACCTAAGATTGATAATCCTGAAAACATTAGGCAATTCAGACCCATTAGCCTCTGCAATGTTTCTTATAAAATCATTACTAAGCTTATAGTTGGTCGTATTAGACCCCTTCTTGACAATTTGATAAGCCCTAATCAAAGCAGTTTTATACCTGGAAGGAACACCACTGATAGCATCATCATCACTCAAGAAATTCTGCATTCTTTGAGAAATAAGAAAGGAACTAAAGGTGGCATGATATTTAAAATTGACTTGGAAAAAGCTTATGATCGATTGTCCTGGGCTTTCATCAAAGATACTCTTCTTGAACTAAAACTTAATGATAATTGGATTGAGTTAATCATGAGTTGTGTTTCTAACCAACACTCTTCTATCTTGTGGAATGGTGAAATTATTGAGGGTGTCCAGAATGGGAGAGGGCTTAGGCAAGGTGATCCCCTTTCCCCCTACCTATTCGTGCTATGTATGGAAAGGTTATCCAATATGATTAACTTTAAAGTTCAACAGGGTTCTTGGAAAGGCCTCAAGGCATCTCGAAACGGCCCTTCTGTTTCCCACTTGTTTTTCGCTGATGACCTCATCCTTTTTGCTCAAGCTAACCAAATGAATTGTGAAACTATAATAGATGTCCTTTGTGAATTTTGTGAGGTGTCTGGTCAGAAAATCAATTATGCCAAGTCTAAACTCTTCATTTCCCATAATATCCCTAGACTTGTAGCCAAATCCATCAGCGCCTCTAGTGGCATTCCCCTAACTCAAGATCTTGGTAAATACCTAGGCTCCCCCTTACTTCATAAGAGAGTTACTAAGAGCACATTCAATGACATTCTTGAGAAGATGAAAACTAAACTTTCAGGGTGGAAAGCCAAAAACCTTACCATGGCTGGGAGAGCAACTCTTATCCAAGCTGTTACCTCTGCTATTCCCTCCTATAACATGCAAACTATGGACCTTCCTAGAAAACTCTGTGATGAGATAGATAAACTCAATAGAAATTTTTTTTGGGGTGACTCTGAGAACCACAAGAAAGTCCACCTCGTTAACTGGGATAGTGTGTGCAAAAGAAAAGCTGAGGGAGGCCTTGGCATTCGCAAGGCTAGAGATCATAACGCTGCTCTTCTTACCAAACTTGGGTGGAAAATCCTGTGTGATAAGAATAAGCTTTGGTGCAAAATTCTTCATTCCAAATATTTGAAACATCATAGCCTTTATACTTGGCCTCAGAACAAGAAAGCGTCTCACATTTGGCGAAGCATTTGCAAAAATAGAGATATCCTCCGTAAGGGTGTTAAATGGGTTGTTGGTAATGGGGAACACATTTCCCTTTGGAATGATTGGTGGTGTGGTACTCAACCTTTAGCTCAAGTTAATAATACCTACCAATCCAATGATCTTGATAAAGTTAGCTCTATTTTAGACGATGAGGGAAATTGGGATACTGAGAAACTTAAATCCCTTGTCACTCAACAGGACTTGAATGAAATTCTCAAAATATACAGACCTAGATTTGTTACTTTTACTGATGCTCCTGCCTGGATTGGATCTACCTGTGGTTATTTTAATACTGGCTCTGTTTTTAACCTTATTACTAATTCTGTTGTGGATGGCAGGGATTGGAAATGGATTTGGAAAATCAAAACTTCTCAAAAATTGAAATACTTTCTCTGGCTTATCCTAAAAGGCAGGTTGTTGACCAACCAGTTGCGCCTTGAAAGAAATATGGCTTCTTCAGACCTTTGTCCTAGATGTGGTCAGACTAATGAAACCTTGCAACATCTTCTTAGAGACTGTGTCTGCTCCAGGAATATTTGGATCCACGTCCAAAACATCTCTTGGTGGGAGGAAGAGACTGTTTTGCCCCTATTTGATTGGGTGACCTGCAATATGAAAAGTAAAACAATTCTTTATGGGACTAAATGGTCTCTTATTTTTATTGTTACCCTTTGGCAGATCTGGAAAGACCGTAACAAACTGGTTTTCGATAACTTCTCACACCCCACTCAAACCAGTCTTAAGTCCATTCGGGATTATGTGCATGAAATTGAAGAAGCTTTCCACTCCCCTCTCCATCCCCATTCTTCTGTACCTAGATTAATTAACTGGTGCCTTCCCCCTGTAGGTAAACTTAAGCTCAACACGGATGGTT
Source organism: Camellia granthamiana (assembly GCA_036172215.1). NCBI lineage: Eukaryota > Viridiplantae > Streptophyta > Magnoliopsida > Ericales > Theaceae > Camellia > Camellia granthamiana. Next base: position 14,460,369 of record CM069916.1, read on the forward strand.
GCTCAAAAGGAGACCCAGGCCAGGCGGGGTATGGGGGTCTTTTGCGAGATGAAACAGGCACTTGGATATGGGGCTATTATGGAAAATTGGGGCACTGTACAAGCTTAGAGGCAGAAATCTGGGCTATTTATAGAGGTCTAACAATTCTGTTCCAGAAAGGAACTACAAATGTGGTGATAGAAACAGACTCAGAGCAGGCCATACAACAAATCCAGCATGATCCAACTCCAAACTCTCCCTTTAAGGCTCTCATTGAGGATGCTAAGTTCCTCCTGCAGAGGTGTAACTGCTCCCTTATCCACACATTCAGAGAGGGAAACAAAGTAGCTGATCTGTTAGCCAATCTGGGTGTTGCACAATCTGAACATGTTCTGATCCTTGAGGACCCCCCAACTGAAATTACTGCCTTTCTCCTAGATGATAGGTTTGGAATCCCTGCTATGAGGGATTAATTTTCTGTAATGACACATTAACTCTTTCCTTTATGTGTTTGCTGTATTGATGTTTTAACATTACCTTTCCCTTTGAATCAAAAAAAAAGATTGTTTAGTCACGGTCTTATTTTTTTACCACACATCAACCAATGAATAAAAGGGTATACCGTGTCAGCTCGAGCACGTTGCATACCCATTATATGAAATATTTTCTCAATAAATCTTATCTAAAAATGTCAACATAAAAATTTGAGCCCTAATATCTAGACCAATAACAATAAAATTGGACAACCACATAGACGTGTTCCAAGAACACTAAATAATATTTTCAAAAAAGTTATGTACTCGAAAAAATAATTAAGAAGTGCTTAGAATTTGAATTGATGATATAAAATTTAAACTTTAGTGTGGTATATGGGCCATACCAAGAATGAATCTAATCCAAAATATTTCAAGTTATAAACTCTTTTTCTGGATATTTTTTTAGATAGTAGCATTGTTGTTTCTTTATAAATTTAAAATTGCAAATTTAAAAAAAAATAAAAATTCAAACATTCAAAAAAATTTCAAACCAAAAAGATTATTATTATTATTATTATTATTATTATTATTATTATTATTATTATTATTATTGTGGCTGTCATGCATTCCTAAGAAAAAAAGGCTTGAAAATGCAAGCTGTGGTGCCTCCCAGAGTGAAGACACTTCTGGCTGGTTCATCTTATTGTTAGATGGTAACCCCTCTCAATTTATTATGCACGCTTGGTCATGTGTACCGGCAAAATATATACATCCCAACCCCAACCCAACCCCCCCCCCCCCCTAAAAAAAAAAATCAGTTTAAAATTATAAATTTTAATTTAATTCTTACACATGTTATGTTTGGTTGATAGATTTATTGAGAAAAAAAGAAAAGAAAATGTAAAGAAAATTATAATTATTATGCCTTATTGTTTAGTTATAATGAAAAATAAATAGGAAAAGAAGCTATAATGAAAAGATGTTATAAATTAAATTTTTTTTTTTTTTCAAAATCCTAAGTTATAAATTGCCACTACCAGTGAAACAAATTCAAAGGAAACATGATCTTGTTTGGCTAAAGGTTATTTGATTAAAATAGTCAATAATAATAAAATAGGTTAAAATAATTAATAAGACAAAATGTCACATCTAATTTATAATCATTTTACATTTTCTTTCACAACCATTAAATCAACTACCAAAAAAAAAAAATACCTGTCATCACAAACACAATTATTTTAGCTAGGCTAAGCCAAAAAATCATATAACCAACTAAAATAGCATATTCCCAAACGGGGAATTCACACAACAAATGACATAATTTTTAAGAGAAATTACTTAGCAGTTGGACTGTGAAAAAAAAAAACACAAATATGACAGCTTTTCACTTACATCCCACCGCATATTCATGTTTTTGTAATTTTATCAACTAATTCCTCATAATTTTTATTATATCTAAAATATGATGAGATTCATCATTAATAGCAGGTGCACAAAAACATTATTATTGCAGTTTTCTTTGCAATATTATTATTTGTATATTCCATAAACATAGTTTGTTTTACAAGAATTCATGAAGTTTGTTATGTTTGGCAAGAACTTTTTTGGGCTTTTTAGCCACAAAAAACAAAACATCACATCCAACCCATAATCATTACACTTCTCTCTCACAAAAAAAGTCAAAAAAGCCAAAAAGTCAAAAAGCCCTTCCCAAACCAAACTTTTAAGCCCAGGCTAAAATAGCTAAAAAAACCAAAAAGCTAAAAAGCCAACCCACTTCCCAAACAGAGGCATAATTCATTTCCCTGTTGGGGTTTGGCCCTCTAAATTCCTGGTAAAAATACAAAAACAGTATTAAAAAAATAAAATAAAGTATTAAATGTAAATTAATGAAACATGTAATTAAAGATAGGTGCATGCAATGCAACAAAGATATGCAAGAAAGAGAGTTGCACATGCATCCATTTATGTGGGCATGACATGCATGTATGCATGTACATACAACATACTAACAGAAAGGGATTGACTTGACAGGTTAACAATTGTGGACATCAAAATCAGCTTAGAGATCCTCCTCTTAATTCCAGGTTTCAAGAATGGAAAATGGGTGGGAGCACTAATTAGTACTCCACTAATTAGGTGGCAGTGGGTCTCACCAGTAATGATGTGATGTTTTGGTCTTGGAGTTGTATTTTTTTTTTTTTTACATTTTTTTAATGCATTAGTGCTATTAGTGGTGGTATTTTTAGTGGGATGAATCATTGTTGTTTAAGAATAGACTCTAGTAAAATTGTATGAATAATACTTGAGACCCCCTTTTGGGGGTCACCCCCTCACCCCCTTTGTCATGTGTCAGGGAGTGATTGGAGGAGCAGGAAAAAAAAGAAAAAGAAAAAGAAAAAGCAACCAATGAGAGAGAGAGGGGGTCAAAGGGGGTGATGGGAAAAGGGGGGATGAATCATTGTTGAAATTGTATGGTGCACATTCCTTTTACAAATCATGTCTAAATTATCGAGTCTTGCAGTCCAAAATAAAAATCAAAAATATTTTAGAGCACTGATTTGTGAGCTTTAATAGTTTTAATGTATATGTAAAGTTCATCTGATGTGATATTTTGATCTTATTTATTTATTTTTATTTTTTTGGCTTTTCACTTTATTAGAGCTCTAGTGTTAGGAGGATGTATCATTATTGAATAAAAATCATGGGAGGCAAATTATAATATTTTGTTGTAATTAGTTATAAGTTAAAGTGATCTTGATTATGCAATATTATTATTATTATTTATTTATTTATTTATTTTTTTAATTATTAAATGGTATTTTGCTATGAACTGAGGTAGTCTTCATTATGAAACTTTTGTAATGTTTTGGTTATGAACTAATTTTAATTATAACCTACATTAATGAAAGTTATGGACCATGGTGACTAAAATTTTAAGTACATGTCATACGCAATATTTTTATAGTATATATAGCAACACTTTCTAGACTGTAAAATATATCAAATCCAGCCTTTGCTTTGGTCGAGAGGTTATGTCTCATGGATGATGAGCACTAACCTTGATGGTTATTCCAAATTCAAGGGATTTTAGGCATGGAAGATATAGGATAGCGCCATCTTTTTCATGCTGTCATAATTTTTTCTCTAACTCTTCACTCAGATCACATATCTCCATATTTTTTCAACTTATTGTCTATCTCCCATTCGATTTGGGTTTAATGAGGCTGAGTATTGGCACTAGCACGTATAATTTTTATTTTTAGTTATTATTATTATTACAATTAATCGAAGAGATTAATGAAAGAAAAACTACATCTACAGTAGTAAAACTCAAACCCAAACATCAACCTGGCAAAGGAGCACATCATCCACTTGCATAAAAATACAAGTAGGCCACGTTTGTTTGCACAAACTAAATAAAGAAGAATTATAATCCATCAAATTTTTAATCCCCAGATACACAGTCTTTGGACTATTTAGTTGAAAATAATTTGTATCTAACATTTATTTAATCATGAAATTAAATGTTAAAAAATAATTATTCTATTAAATCTTATATTTGTTTGAAATATTATGAACAAAAATAAATACTCAAAAAACTATTTTGCTCTTTTAAATTGCTTACTAAATAATAAGAATACTAAATTTGAGTTAGAAAGTTTATTTTATTTTTTGACAAAAACTTTTAAAAAATTAAATAAATGGATCAATAAAAATTAAATAAACTTAATTTAATTTTTAGTTGAGATTTTTTAAAATTATTTTACTTTACTAAGACCTCGTTTGGAAACAACTATTTTAACAACTTTTTTGACTTTTTACGAAAAGATACGCAGAAAAATAAAGAGAGTGGTGTAACAACTTATAGTGATTTTTTGACCTTTTAACTTAAACATATAGTTGCCAAATGAAGCCCAAGTGTAATTAAAAATAATATAAATAAACACTGAAAGCAAAAAAATGAGTTCCTAAAATGTCATTCTACCTTTCAATCTGGAAGAGGAGTCATCCCCCACCCTTTTTTGTATCCCTCCACAAATAAGGTATTGATAACCCGGCTTACATTTTTTTGAACCAAACATCAGACTATCGCATGAAATGGCCATGGAATTTTATCCCACACTCTAATCCATCCAAACAAACACTCCTTTAAGGGGAAAACACAAGGGAAAAACCCAACACCACACCAGACCAGCTCAAGCTATCCATGAGAGACAGAATCATAACAGACAAATCAATGTTGGTACATAACTCCAGAGATATCAAACATGTGCGAACAAACAATTATAATGAGTAGGTCAGCAATTCAGACAGATAGCATACATATATAGAGGGAATAGAGTATGTAACACTGACATAATGCTGCTGCTCTATCTCCATTGCCATGGAACCTACCAGAAACGCATTTCTTATTCTTCAACCAAAGACAACGCCATACTTCAATTAGAAGTAGGTGCAGTATAAATGGTAATAGGCTTAAGGAATGGTGCGCTGATAGAGGGGCAAAGCTCCCAAAGCTTCACGTTCAGCATTCTCCCTCTTCACCTGCAAGATACAAGCAAGATAGTAATACATTGTTCAGGAACATGTACGCTACATGACAAAAAAAGAAAGGAACAGAAATTCAAAACCTTGAGGCTGCGTTTTTGGATCATGTATTCAGGGAAGGATTTGCAAAGGAAAATGAAAAGTAAATAAAATGTAAGCTAACGCCTCGTTTGGGAACAGGCTAATTTAGTAACTTTTTGGCTATTTGGCTAAAATATGAGCTAAAAAAAATTAGTATGTTTGGGATGACTTTTTGACTTTTTACGAAAAGATGTGCAAAAAATACAGAGAAAATAAAATCTTTGACTTTTTGGTATGGATTGTTGGCTTTTTGGCTTTTTTAGTAACTTTTTGGCTAAATGTGAGGGTTCCCAAACGGGGCCTAAGTCTTTGTTTTTTTATTTCTCTTTACTTCCCCTCACCAAATCTCTTCTCAAATCCATATTCCAAAGACAGCCTGACGGGGAATGGAAAGTGAAAAGGGGTGGTTCAATTGAAACAATCTCACAATGCACGACAAATCTCATTTATATCCACAGAAACCATGATGCCTTCTCACGGAAACACTGGAAATTTGAGAGTGCAAAATCTTGTACTTGCAGAAGATGAGAAAAATATGACTTCAATAAAAGAGCTGAAGGTAAAAAAAAAAAATTAGAAAGCATTCTAGTTTACAAAGTTATCTGATCCACTCCTAGCTCAATGATGAATAGGATCCAAGTACTTAACCATCTAAGTAATCATCAGTAATTAAAAAATAAGTAAATTGACAATAAAGAAAAAGAACAAAGAGTTCCTTAAGGTTGTGTTTGGTTCATGGATTTCAGTAAGGATTTGGATAGGAAAAGCAAAAATTTGGGTGAAATGTGAATGAAATATAACTGCATTTCACACAGTTTTCACACTTTTTCCATTTCAATTTCTAAATTTCTACCCAAATCCATAAACCAAACACAACCTAAAAGACATTTGAAAGAAGTAGAACATGAGTAACGTGGCACAAAGCAAACCACAAAATAGTGGGACTCCAGAAAGTTCTTTTTTTCCATATTGGAAAGGACCAAATATTTGGAAGAATGACACAACAAAATCAATACACTAATGATGCAAGAATGCCCACTTGGATTCTTTATAATTATAATCTAATGACCAGTGGCCTAGTAAGTGAGTTGGAACAAATAAACGTGAAAACATAATAAAATTATAATAGGGACTAAAGGATAATGTTGACTTCATTACTGTATATTTAAAGGATGCAAAAGAAATATTTCAACCTGTAAGCAAAATAAAAAATTCCACAAAGGAATCATGAAAATTAAAGTATTTAACCACTTACAAGGGCCAACATATCTTGAAGATAACTCCTATACGGTGTCTGCATTGCCTGTAAGAAAGTAAATGGAAACTATAGTCAGCAATTACAAAACCTCGTATGCTTGCACACCCAAACTGATCTATTAGAAAATTTATGTGTCTATTGCTCTAATCTACTCTAGTAACAAATTAACAATCATCAAGCATACAAACACAAACAAATTAGATAAATGTATATTTATTTACTGTATTATAAGTATTTCCAATCAATCAAATTGAGACTCCATACATAGATCCCAATACACTTTTGAATGAGTTGAAAAGTTTCAAATCCAAACTCAAAGCATACGAGAATAGAACTTCGTGAAACAGTAAGAATCAACTTAGTAGTCACTAGTCAGCATACAACAGCCATTAATCCACCCTTTAAACCAGACTTTTATGAGCACATAAAACAATGGAAATAACGACATACAACAACCATTAATCCACCCTTTAAACCTGACTTTTTATGAGCACATAAAACAATGGAAATAACGACCTTCCTGGACCCCAACCCCCCGTTCCTTTAAATTCCTCCACATTTGTCACTTCCAATTTGAGTCCATTCCTTCCCTCCTCTCATCTTCAATTAGTCTATCTTTTGAGCTTCACGAATACATAAATTCTTTTCTTTTATTGCTCTTAAAATGCCTGACCTTTCACCTCACGTGCTGGAATTCAATTACTCCAATATTTATTAAGAATGTTCACATACATATTTAAGAGGGTGGCATGCCACTAAACCATACAAGCTAGAAAAGAGGAAGAGGGTGGCTCATGCAATCATTCTACAAAATTACAGGAAAAAAATCTAGGATTTTGCAGATGTTGAGAGATTTAATCAGAATGCATCCGATAATAAATGATACTTGTGCATGGAAGCCTTTTATCCACATCAATTTTTTTTTTTTTTTTTGTGGGTTAAGATATTCAAACCAATTCTAGTTTTTTATTGCATCCATCAAAAGCTAGCACCTACATCCTTTGGTTGCATAGAACAGCTACTATTGCAGATGAAACTCAATCCGATGATGAATGTCCATTCCACACAAATCGATATATATAACAGAAATAATAAACTCAAATCTTTGTACTAGACATGAAAATATTGGAAAGCAAATGAGCAAACTATGTTACATACGAAGTGCAAAAGTCAAGTTCAGGCACATGTATAAGCATTGGATCATCTAATTCCCTCGTCAAAGGAAATTGAGACATGGCAAAATATTCATGTTTTTCAACTTTATTTTTTACTTTCTATGAACTTTTTATTTCTTTATTTATTTATTTATTTTTTATTATTATTATTATTATTATTATTATTTGTGTGTGGGTGTGTATGTATCAAAGACAATGAACAATGGGCACTTCACTCATTTTGAAGCGACCAAATTAGAAAATTGAATACCACAATGCTAGGTGCATGTCCAATTATACATGTCAAACTCACATCCCATACCCAGATAACCCCTGGGGCCTTACCCAAGGGTGTAAACTGTAGTCTCCAAAACAGGTGCTTTAAATTTTCAAAAGTCTCCCTTTCACATTAGATGTTATGATGTCTCGTACGAAATCAGGAATTAGAACATCCACAATTTTGATCCCCATCAATCAACGGTACTAGGACTAGTAAGACAACCGTCATCTTTGCATTATGTCAGCAAAGTGGCTGCTCTCTTAATTTGCTATTTAGGTAAGGTGCCATAACAATCAATAATGCTAGAGACCACTAATTAGTGCTACCACTAATGATGTGGCAGTGGGTCCCACCCACTGCCACATGTGCCTTGTTTTTTTTTTTTTTTTTCACCTCACTAGTGGTGGATTTAAAGCTCATTGTTTAGAGTTTTAAATCATTTTTGCATAACAATAGGAATGACTAGAAATCCTAAATCAGTATATATAAGTATTGATATGGAATTACAAAAGGAGATTAAAATGAAGATTATCATCAACTTGTGGAAGTCTGGAGCCAGGGTTCCTATAATTTGGGCATTTTCATGCTTTAAGCTGCATTTCCTTATAAGTAAAAACAAAAATTTCATTTGAAAGCTTATCAGCCACTCTTTTTTTCTCTCTCTCGAATTTCAGTTTCCAGGTCTATATATTACTCTTTTTCTTATCGGATTGATGTATTAATAATCAATTCATTTTCTATCCAATGCATAACCTTGTAGTTATGCTCTTAATCTATCCAAAGAGGTGATTGACAGAGAGGGATCGATTCTATCCAAACGGACTGTAACAAAAACCCTGCCTTTCTCAGCATCCAAACAGAGAAAATGAAAGATATCTAGAGAGAGAAAGAGAGAGAAACCTGCAAGTGCTCAGGGAGGTAGTCGTGCTTCATGGAGAGGTCCATGGCTCGCTTGAGGCGTTGATTCCTGGCGTCCACGATCTCACGAGGAAGGCGATTCAAAGCTTCCTTCACGTCCAGATCGTAATAGGGATCGAAGAGATCATCATAACGAAGGCCTTCACATACATCAAGAAATACGAATAAAAAAAAACGTAAATTGAATCCATCTTAGAGCTAAAATTAGGGTTTTAAAATTGAATAGAGACAGAGAGGCAAACCGTATCTGCGGAGGCGTTTGGAGATGGATTTCATGTGTTGAGCAGCGAACCAGTTCTTCTTTGGGTCTACGAGCCACTTCATCAACGACGACGCCATAGCTTCTCAGCTCCAACTCTCTCTCTCTCTCTCTAACTTTTCGATCTCTCTCTCTCTCTGTATTTCTCTGGAAGAATCGTCAAGTCCTCCTCACCTCAAAATCGACATTGCCGTAGGCAGGTGAACGGCGTCGTTTATATTGTTGGGCCGGCCTTCCAAGGATTGTCAAGGAAAGAATCGAAGCTACGTCGTTCCAATAAGGATATGTCAGATGATATGACCATTGTGTGAAGTGAACATGTCAAGCCCAATCCATATATTTTAGCTATAGACCGGGTGAATCTATGCTTGGACGGCCTGACAAAAAAGCAGTGGGCTGGGTTGTGGGCTTCTGAACTTTTTGATGACTTTCTTTTTCCATTTTTTGTATGAAGATTTTATAGAAACCATGTCAGTATTTTGTATCTGTTAAGGGAAAAACAGCGTCATACGAACATAGTTTTGGAAGTGCTTGCATGGCAGATTCTGAACCGAATACTTCTATTCCAACAACGTTACGGACTCCAAAAAATATATATATATATATACTTACATAATTAGTCCATATTATTTTAGAATAATAGAAGTCTCTAACTTTGGGAGTCCCAAGCAGGGGTATACGAGGTGTGATTTATGCAATTTAAGAGTAAAATTATAGCTGGAATGACGGGTTAACGGATTAGCAGATTGATAAATTGAGGTTTGAAAGGTTTTTTGAGAATTGACGGATTGAAGAATATTCTAATTAATTATCATACATTTGCATAATATATAATACTAATTTGTATAATATTTTTTAGATATATAATACAAAATAATTTTATATAATATGTTTCATATATATAACTACTAATTTGTAACAAATTTAAGAGTCGTGTTACAGGCCTCGAATATTGAGGCGTGAATTTGTCTCAAATTTGTTTTACTGGTCATCTGGCAAAGAGACTGACAATCATGGTCGACAAGGTGATAACCGCGATAGACAAGTGTTGTCGTCCCACCGGTCAACCGATGACTACAAATTCGCGCTTGAAACTCTCGAGACTTGAAGCATTAGTGTAAATTTAATATCTTAAATCTCTCTCGTACTTATTTTTACATTAATATTTCATTAGAAATTAAGGGTTGGTTTGGGGTATCCTAAAAAAGTGTACTTTTTTTTCTTTTTACGAAAAGATGTGCAGAAAAGTAGAGAGGTGATGTGATAGAAAAAAGATAAAAAGATGGATTATATAGTGTACCCCAAACTAGCCCTAAATATATATATATATATGTGTGTTAACTATAGCAAAGCAGAATAATTCGGTTAACGGATTATAAATTTTAAAATTTAAACTGCAGTTAGAACGGTGCGAATTGATACGAATTGGTGCGATTTTAACGGATTAGACGGTATTTTACAAAGTTCTAATCCCAAGTATTTTTCCTCTATTTATGCATACGTGTCTTTATCTCGTTGAATGGACTGTTTGGTCCAATAAATCATTTTCTACAATTTTTAATAAAAAAAGGTACGTGAAATACATTAAATTTGTTATGTTGGAGAGTGAGCATTCATCAAGAATAAATCTAATGTTGACGACACTAATGTTCTATAAATATTTATAAAAATCATTTACTTTTATGGGAAAATGTTTGCCACCATTATAAAGGAGATTTTCATGACTTCCATTGATATATTGATTATTGATATGTTTAAAAAAAATTTCTATTTCTATCAATGACATGAATGGTTCATATTATTTTACAGTTATGAAAATTATATTTTGTGAAGGTCTCTATTATTACTGTATTTTTATGTGTCTTTATTATTTTCCAACAAAATTTAGAGGTTGATAAACGTGGGATCACACTCATGATTCAATACATATATAAAATTATTTGTTAATTGTAGGTCTTATTTGTCAATTATATATTTTAATTAAAAAATTAAAAAGTTATTATAAATTATCATATCACTTTCTCTATTTATTTTTTTTATATCTTTTTATAAAAAATTAAAAAATTATTAAAATAATTTATTCCAAATCTTAGAGTTATACACTTACCTATTTACCTTTTAAAAATAATATATAAAAATATGTAATTCTGCCAATAGCACCCTATAATTTTCCTGTTCGGATTGGGACCAATATTGGGTCGATTCATTCATAGTACACATGAATGATGAATGTAGGTGGTCTGGTCCGTGACAAAATTAATGAGAAAACACACCTCACATGCAAAACGAGAGACCTTCTTAAGTAACGACAGACTTCTACTACAACTTTTCTATGGATTCATGATGTCTCTCATATTGAGGGGTATTTTGAGATATCCTAAATAAGTATATTTTTTATTTTTTTAAATTAAAAAGTTGAGGAAAAAAAAAAGATGAATATTTGAGTTAATTTTTTACGAAAAAATATATATTAAAAAATTGTATAAATTAGTGTGTAGGAAAAGTTAGGGAAAGTAAGCAGTACGGCCGTACCCTCTAGACAAAGTGATTTGATACAAGCAATGGTTGCCTACTTTTTTGGGCATTACATTGGACAGTGCTGTTTGGCCTGTTGGGGCCATCACAAGTCCCGTTTTGATAATCTGAACCGTTCAATGTGTAAAACTCGTCGAATACTATATGTTCGAAAAAAATCACGTTAATCGGATATCGATAGCTATCTAATCGGATTAATTTTTTTTCAACTGTTAACTATAACACCATCCAATTTTTTATATAAAACTAATTTGATCATGTAATTTGCGATATCCGATCAACGTGATTTTTTACAAACATATAGTACTCGACGAGTTCTACACATTGACAGTTCAAATTATCAAAACGAGACCCGTGATGGCCCCCATGGACCGAACAACACTGTGTTGTTTATGCACCTTACCTGTTCAATTTTTCCAAAAAACTCAGCAAAAGTATATGGGATGTCAGACCGAGTTGTAATAATTTTTGTGTAAAATTATTTATTTATTTATTTTGGTGAATAGTGATAATTTTTAAACTTTTTTAGTAACTTTCTGAATTATTTGGGGTATGCCAAACCAGGCCTTACGTTGTGTTTGAAAAGAGAAATGGAAAAGGAATGTGAAATGTGAATCAAATATACTTACATTTCACCTAATTTCACATACATTTTCCTTTTCCTCTTTTCTTTTCCAAATCTCTTTTCAAATTTTCCAACTAAACACAGTATTAGGGTTAGGATGTGAGTTGTCTTTTTAATTTTTTAATTATTTTAATTTAAGATTAAAAATTTTTATTATTTTAATCTAAGATTTAAAAAATAAATAAAATAAATTTTTTGATTTTTTAAATTTTATAAAAGAAAAAATAAAATAATTATGATTTAAATATAATATTTTATCTTATTAATATTTTAATTTATTTTATTTTTTTATAATTATTTTAACCTAATAACCTCCCAACTTAAGATGCCAAATAAGGACTCAGGTACACTAATATATCTGTGCCCTTCGGTGGGGTTAATCATAATTTTTAACTGTCGTTTTGACATGTAATTTTTTTAGTTAATTTTTTTTTACTCTGTAACTGTTGAATTTTTATTTTTTTATTTTTTTAAAACTAATTAATTTAACGGTAATGCTACAGACCCCCAGTACGGGGACCCCCAGTGCCGACCCCTAGTGACGTGTCGCACTGGGGTTGGCCGGAAATCCAAAAAAAAAAAAAAACAGTGTTTTTGCCCAATAGGAACCGACCCCAGCACCCCCAGCTGGGGGTCCAAGTCATTTTTCTTAATTTAATCCAAAAAATCAATGTCAAATGAGCTTTGGAATGCTGCTTGTGGTTGGAAAACAAGAGTTTGATTGTACCATTCTATGGGGTTCACTGTGACAAACCATTTAACTTGTACGATCTTTCAAGTAAATTATTTATCAAAAATGTTTTAGACTTGTAAGGAATTTTAGAGGTGGCTTTTACTTTATGATTTGATATTTTGATTAGTGATGTTATATTTTTTTATGTTTTGTCACATCATTAGAATTAATATTAGAGATCTAATTCTAGTGTTCTCTATCATCATTCATTATTTATATAAAATTTTAAGTTAAGTTGATATTAATAATTTTAAAAGTCAATTGTCTACATATTTTTAAAAATTAATTTAATCATTTACATTTGTGTTTAAAACAAATAGAAACAAAATTTTGCAAATAAACGGTCAATATTTTTTTTTAAAAATGTGGTCTAAGACTATTCAGTGTATTTGGTTTGAGTTTTTTGAATTAAGTTTTTTAAAAGTTCTTTTTTTTTTCTTTTTTTTTTGTTTTTAGTGAATATTTTTAAAATTTTAAACATTTTTTTTTACTTTTTTAGATGTATCTTATTAAGATGAGTCTAAAAAATAAAATATTTTAAAAAATTAATAAATACACAAAAATATGAAAATATACTAAATTTTCATTTTTTTTTTTTTGTATTTTTTGTATTTAGTAATTTTTTTAAAGATTTTTGTCACAAAAATAATACTTTTTAAGTGTATTTATGTTAGGTATGTCTAAAAATTTTAAAAATTACTTAAAATATTAAAAAATTTAATAAAAACAAAAAAATATAAAAAATAAGAAAGTAGAATTTTTTGAAAAGTGTTTTTAGAAAATTCAACCGAGCAAAGTGATTGATTTTTTTATTTTTTTATTTTTTTTCTTTGGTTGACAAGTTCCAAGTGAAATTCATTGAGAGACACGTGACTTTTTTTTGTGAGGTTGGATTTTCTAGAATAATTTTTCCTAAAGCGATCTTATAGGGATCATAGAGTGATTATCAATAAATAATATTGTATCATCAACTTTTATAAAATTAAATCTTAGTTAGACAAAAAATCGCCACGATATTATCCTGTGTTTAGACCAAAAGCAAAAATTAACTGAAAAAATATGTGGCAATGAACTTTACTTAATTGTCCACATTAATTTTTGAAATGACATACTACCAATAAGAGGTGTAATTCAATTTTCAGATGTCACCTCACTTAAAGCAAGGTGGTTTACGGTTGCCGGTGTTGCAGTGTGTTTGTCTCATATTGTCTGCATGTTTGGTGCAGTTTAAAAGTTGTTTATTTCAGCTTTTAGCTTAATTTAAGCTATTTTAATGTGTTTGGTTTAGCTTATAACTTATAACTTTTTGAAAGTCAGAAATCAGCTTATTCTTTGAATGGGACAGGAGATGCTTAATTTATAAGTCAGAAATCGACTTATATTCATAGTTATAAGCTATAAGCTGTTTAGGCATAAGCTATAAGTACTTTCCCACAACTCTACCAAACAGGGCCTGTGCGGGGGTGACTTCCGCAGTATGAAAAAGGATTGAACTTCGTGGATGAACAGCGTAATCTAGGAATTGAAGATTTGCACAGAGTAACAAATCGTGAGGCTGTCCGACCGGGATTTGGTCGGAAACCCCTCCGATGGTAAAGTCAGGGACTCAGGGAGATCAAGAAGAGAGAATACAAAGAGTGTATATATGTTAAGTGTGTGGATTTCGGATCCCTTGAGGGTGAATAGTGCTTACCTTTTATAGGAGAAGGTTGCTTGTCCTCCAAGACCTTCTCTCTCCGCCATCTGTCCAATGTGTCTTATTCGTGGTCGTTTCCTATTGGAGGAAGACGACCACTCCTCCTGACACTCGAGTGCAGGTCTGTTATGTTTGTCTCATTAGCAGTCATTTCTTATTGGAGGAGGACGACCACTCACCTAACACTCAGATGCGGGTCTGTCATGTGTGCACCTCCTCCCTTTGCACCTCCATGTCTCCACGTTTTGTTCACACAGAGGGAGATAAGCAGAGTTGTTTGTCTCTTGTGGGCCCAAGAAAGATCTTCAGTGACTTGGCCTTTTTTATGTTGGTCTACTCCAGAATGGTTGTCCAACCAGGAGGTCCAACATGTTGCTCAGCCCACTTCGGAGTTGTTCTATCCATCTAGGAGGTCCACCATGTTGCTCGGCCCATTTTGGAGTGGCGCTTGTACATTGGGTCGAACTCTTATGATTGTCTTGCTTCGGAGCAAGTGTTGGCCATAGGGCCAAGGTCCAACTTAGCTCGATCTCGGAGCGAGTATAGCATTGGGCCTAGCACCAAGACTTCATTAATTTTTACCCACTTCATTTGCCCCCTGGCTTGCGCTTACGTTTAGAGAAGCGGAAGCCAATTTTGTCACAAACTTCGAAGTTTGGTTGATCACGACTTAATTTGAGCTTCGTGAGTTGGATTCAAAATTATTGTTCGGCCCAATGCTTGTGTTTACCCAATATTTCGTAGCTTGGTTGTGCCCCCAAACTAAATGTGTATCTTCATTAGCTTTGTAATTGTCTAGCCTGGTGCTCTTTCAATCGGCTGAGTGTCGCTGCTTGACTTGAAAATATATGTATACACACAATTTTTTTTTTTAAATATATATACACACATTTTTTTTAATATATATACACACATTTTTTATTTTTTTTTAGGTATTTATATATTTCTAAACTTCAACAATTGGACTGAGCAACACAACGTGCTTCAAAGCAGTCCAAGTGTGTCTTATCATAGCCAATTTCTAACTTGTTTTGATAATGTTAATGGGTAATGCTTTGTGGGCCCTCCCTTGATGCCATGCATGGAAATAGCATACAAATATCATTTGCTGGGTACTTGACGTTATGTTGCTCTTGGTGAAATTGGCGTGGGGCCCACAAACTTGGTACTCCACTTAATCAAATTTTGTAAGTTTGCCATGGAAGTGTTTGGTGGGCCATGTGTTGACTTTCATGCTTTGATCACAGTATGAACATTTTTATTTGGTTGGTTTGCACGTCTGTTAACTGAGCAAGTCGTTGGAGGCCAAACAATTTAACATTATTTAATACGCTTATTCTGTCCTTATTTGAAAAACATTAGCTCTGTTTGTTTGGTCCCACTTGAAAAAATCAAAAGGTGATGTTCAGTGCTTGGTCGGCCAATTCTTACTCATGCACTCTAGTTCGGACGTGATTAGCAGATCAATTGTTTCAGCTCACTTCTTCATGCATTGGTCGATTTGGACGTCATTGCTTGGTTAAGCCTTTTCCAACACTTGAAATGCCGAGCAACATCGCTTAGTTTACACATTTACGCAGCTCTATCGGTATTTCGGTCTTCAAATTTGTGTTTTGTGTTGCACAGCTGTCTTCAATTTTGCTCGGTTCAATCTTGTTTAGTTGATGTTGTTGCTCGGACAAGCCTATTCTGACACATAATGGGCCAAACAACTCCCGTTTAATTTACGCATGACACTGCCTCCATTTCTGCTCGGTTTATTCTTGTTCGGTCATCATCTTTCTTCATATCCAGTAGCATTTTTCTTCCGTGGTCTTTGTTGTTCGGTTGGACCGTTGCTCAGCCATGGGTTTGCCATTGCTCGGCCTTAGAGGAGCATGTCATCAAATTCCCAGCTTGGTCGCTAGCTTGGTTCATCGCCGACAACGAATAAGTTTGGTCGGTTGCCGTTATTCCATAGCTTGGTTCACACCAGCCCTTCCATGTTGCTCAGTGATCACTAATTTGTGCTTGTTTTCATCTTTTCAGTGTCGCATTCGGCTGGCCACCATCTTCGTCTTGCCATTGGACTTCAAACTCGACACTGACGGACGTACATACTTGACTGTCAAGCTACCACACGTCCATATTTGATTAGTTTGGGGCTGCTAATGTCACGTGAAAGCAAACCATCTTAGAATTTTTTGAAAATAAGCAAACCCATTACTTTCTCACTCTAAACACTTGGATTTCCAAACCCACTTTTCTCATGTCTTTGCTTTCTCACTTTTTGACTTCAAAAACAACAGGGCCCATTTTTGGAACAGAGGCTCTGATTTTGTTTTTATCCTTATGCTTTCTTTTTTTTTCTTGGAACTCTAAAGCAATTTTAAAATCTGATAGCTTCAACTCTAGTCCTCTTTCTATAAATTCCAAATTTCTCTTCAGAAAGTTGAGAGCTTGCACCAACGAAGTGGTCTCCTCACTTTCTCACTCTAAAGAATTAGATTTTCAAAGTCTGGAGACAAACCCAGCGTTCTCTTCTTCAATCTTCATCTTCCGGCGACCCATCGACATTCGTTGTTTGCAGCCAAAAAATATCCTTGCCATTATGTTACTTACGACCTGTTCATTTTGCCTCTTGTTCACTGGTTTTGTTTTCTGGTGATCTACCATTACTCTGTGGCTTGCGTTTTTTTTTTTTTTTTTTGGTTGCTGTCAACTTGTCTCACCGGTTCTAATCTTGTAAGTTTTTGAACTCTCTCATTTTAATAAGCTTTTCTTGCTGATTTTTGGTTGCTCCACCATTATTGAGTCATTCCTTATTCCTTTTATGACAGCTTTTCCCAGTTCAACAGTAATCACAGCGGGACCTCCTCGCTACCATTGCATCTTGTTCCTTTTATTGGCACTGTAAGTTATTGAATCCATGCATTTCCTTTCCATTTTCACCATTATTGTTTTGGTTAAGTGTAATATTGAGAGTTGTCTGGTACACGACTGCTTGGTCGGCCATTGTACCTCCAACCTTGTAAGTCATCCTTAGTGTCGTTGTTTGGTGGAACGTCGCACCTCCCATGGGTAAGTTTCGGAACTTAGTGGATACTCTGGCAGGAATGGATGAGTTCCACCGAAGATATAACATTCCCAATGATGTCACGTTGACATTGGCGGCGGTGGACGCAGATCGGTCGTGTATGAGCACCACAATGCCCTTCTTAATTGCCTCCATCGTAGAGGGGGGTGTTAGGTTTCCGTTGAACGCTTTGTTGCGTCGATTCTTTTCTTCTTTGAACTTACACCAATACAAATATCAATGAACACATTTAGAGTGGTAAACGGTGTCTCGATCTTGAACGACCTCTTAGACTTGGACTTGGGTATTTGGGATATCCTTCATTGCTACTCCTTGTGTCATAATAAAGGCGGTAAAACCTATTATGTCAAAGTTCGGTCGTTCGAGCTCCAACTTGTCATTGAACTTCTTGATAATGACAAATATTGCTCTGATTTCCTCTAAGTCGGAGGTAATTGGGAGTTTGCGGCCGAGGATGTCACGACCCGCTTCCCGTACCCAAGGGTTAAGTATCGTGATGGCCAGTAACTGAGATTACCTCTGGCCAATTCATAAACAAATTAAATAATGCAAGCGGAAGTAATATTTAAATGAGGGTACCAAAATAATCATTGGAGCTTCTATTTTTATTACAAAATATATTGACCAAAAAAGTCGATATTTACATATAAAAATATCATAAAAATGTTGTGTGTGTCTATTCCGCAGCCCCGCATCTAAGACTTTTCAAAAGCTATTTCTGAATTGCATTGTTTCCTGAAAATTGATAAACAGCAATAAGCACATGGCAGAGTGAGAAATATGATACTAAGAGTATAAGGGACACGAAATAACCATGGATAGTTAGTTAGGCCAAAACATTTAAGATAACTTAGTCAGAACAAATAATATTTTAAATAGCAAAACTGAGATTATTTTCATTTAAGTGGCAGAAACTGAAATACATGAATTATGCAAATATATAGCTATAACTACGGTACTGAACAGAACAGAACAGAGGTCACTGAAGCGACAGTCAGAACAGAGGTACGGATTCAAGAGATGACTCGTACGGATTCTAGAGGTGGCTCCCACAATAGTGTAGCACTTAGCTCCGCACAGCACTTTGGTTCACACAGAACAGAGGTACGAATTCAAGAGGTGGCTCGTACGGCTTCTAGAGGTGGCTCCCACAACAGTGTAGCACTTAGCTCCGCACAACACTTTGGTCCGCACAGAACGGAGGTCCATGGATCAGAGAGCCACAAAGTAACCAAACATAGGCCAATGGTTATTTAAGTCCCCCAAGGCGTGGGACTCCCGTGGTGGTACTTACAAAACATAATTGTATATAAGGTCATAGCCAAATATTCTTTAAAAGTAAAACAAACATATCCATGGATTTCCTTTTAAGCAAATAGGGTTCAGAAATAAAACCGCGTAACTGAAACTTTTATAAAACATAACTTTTATTAATATACTAATAAAACATAACTTGTATAAAATAGATTTTGGTAAGTTAAAACACACGTAAAATACATTTTGGTGACTCAAGGTATAATATAAATCACCTTAACTTTAATACCTTACTCTTTAATACATTACTCTTTCTTTCCACTATCAAAGGCCCTTTTAACTTTCACTATTTTTTCCTTCTCTTTCTCTTTTCTTTCTTTCTCCTTTTCTTCTTTCATTTCCTTCTTTCTTCTTTCTTTTTTTCTCCCCAGGAAACGCCTTCCCCTTTTATAGGGAGGAGAGACGCGTCTGTGGCCTCCACGTGGTTAGGCGTCGCTTTCCCTCAGATTTAATTTATAATTATATAGATTCATTCTTATCCTTAATAGATATTTAAGATTATTACCTTTTAACCCAATATTTTAATATGATTATATAAATAAATTAATTCTTAATTAAATTACACTTTATCTTATACTAACAGAAAATTAATTATTTATTTTGCAATCACACCCATTATTATTATTATTTATATTATCTATATTATTATTATTTATATTTTAACCCCTAAACTTTTAATAATTATATTATTTTACAAAATTACACATAATAATATATAATAAATCATATATTTTCTTAACTGAGATTAAATAATATTAATATAAATTCTATAGAATAATTAAAAATCTGGGTTGTTACAGAGGAGGTGGGCCGATCGAAGCGGGTTCCACGAGAGAACGGTCACCCAGGTCATTCTTTATTTTAGTTTCCTTTTGTCTATTCACTTATCGCCTGTGATTTTTTTTTTTTTAAAGTGTTGTTGTTCGTACTTGCAGGTTCAAAGAAGCTGAAAAGGAGGCCAGAGAAAGAGCATTCGAGGGATATCAAAGTTACACTAAGGTACGAAGATCGGATGGCCCCGCATTTGCTTGACTATGTACAAACTTATAGACATCTCATCCAACGAAAACTCAAAGTAAATGACTTCTTGAGGGACTCACCTGAGATAGAAATCGAAGAGCAAGTTGGCCATATCATCGAAGCTTCCTCTACTGTTGTTGTTTGTTCATTAAGTGGATCACTCAGTAGAGGCTACTCTCCATCGCCAGATTTAGCAAATGAAATGACTCGCCGCCAAAAGCTCAATCTTGATGCCTTAGTCTTTGGATCTGATGATGAGGACCTTCTAGCTACTTTGACAGTCGACACACGAGTTCCTTCTCTACCGATTGAGAGGTCTAAAGGTGGAACAAAGCATGTTGCTCCTCATTCTCCCGTTGCTACCCTTGCTCTTCCTGTTGATAAGGCCTCAAAGAGGAAGAGGTCCAAAGGTAAAGAAGTTGCTGGGGATTCTAATGAGCAGGGCTCGGTTGAAGAATGGGTGCCTCCCTTGGAGCATAACAGCCGAGCAATCACTACATCGGACAGCACAATCTAATCAAGCGACTTGGCCTTTGACTTATCAAAGGCATTGCAGCTACCTTTAGACATGGTAGAGCAAAACATTTCAAGCGACGTGTTGATCAAGGGTTCGGTGCAGATGCTAACCGCAGTATGTCTTCTTCTATGTCTTTGTCATTTCCTTAAATTTGGTTGTTGAGAACATGACATTTTGGTTTGGTGCAATACATTCAAAGAATGCACATCATAGATGAAAGGCGACATCATGAAGAGCAAGAGAGGGTTAAGACGATCAACATGTTGGTTGATGCTGATATGTCCTTGAAGGCGGCCGGAGAGGATCTAAAGGAGATGAAAGATGCAAAGAAGAAGGCTGAAGCATTGATGTTCATGTCCGAACAGAGGGCTGCAGATGTCGATGCTGCTTTGAAGTCTTTGAAGGCTAATTATCAAGGGATGGTGGACAAGACCGAACATAGGGGCTATATCGAGGCCGAAAAGACCTATTCGGAGGAGCTTTGCACGCTGCTAAGGTGGAAGAGACTTCTCCTCTTTATAATATTGACGATATGTAGTCCCTTCAAAGACCGCTGCAAAGGTTAGAAGGAGAAGGCCTCGGGGGGATAAAGCTACGGATGTTGATCTTTCTGACCTTTCTCCTTTCCTACCGAGCTCTTCCTTAGTTAGGCAGACTGTCAATCCTACAGAGAAGGAGCACCGCGAGAATGGACACTACGAGGAGGAGCAACGCGAGGAGTAAGTTGTTAGGTTGCCTCGAGTTTTTGCTTTTACTTCTGCTTTAGTAGTTCTTTTGTAATGAAACTTGGAAGTTAATGAAATATCTTCAACTTTTGCTTTAGTGCTCGGTTGAATAGGCTATGATACAAACCGAGCTCCCTTTTGTAATGAAGTACCTTCTAAATTTGCCAAGTGTTAAACTTGCAACTTGCACTTTTTTATTTGTCTTGGAGTTCGGTCGGCTGGACTTCTTCTTTTGTAAGGCTGAACTCTTTCATTTCAATGCACTCGTTCTTATATTTTCGTAAGTGTTGAACTGCTTATCTTCAATTTTTGCTTGTATGTAATGTTTGCCCCCAGCCGAGCAGAGGCTCGTGGCCTAGCAGGCCGTCTGTTTGGTCTAATTAGGCTTCGTGCCTTGGAAAAAATTGAGTGAGTTTTGATGCCTCCAGCCGAGCATGAGCTTTGTGGCTCATAAGGCTGTCTGTTCGGTCAGACCGTGCTTCATGCCTTAGGAGAGAAAAAATTGTGAAAGTTTTGGCCACCTAACTTGGTCAAGTTTTGGCATGATTTAACCCATCGTAGTGTAATTCGGCCCTTCTTCGAGTGCGAATTGTGAATATGGACCGTGCTCCAAGTAACGATACTTGGCACAAATTCCACCAAGTTATACCACTTGGCACCCCGCTCCAACCAAAGGGTCAAGCATCCGGGATTGGCTTGAGTTAAGACCCGTGGCCAATTTGCTCCACTGAGCATAAATGTACAACACAACTAAATAAGGACAAATTGTAAAACAAATTTCCATTCATTGATACTTATAACTTTTGATTACATTAAGGCATGTTCTGAGAAATACATTACTGTAAGTACTTCATCTTAAGAATCACATCACTGGAAGTACTTCTTTAGGTTGGCAACATTCCATGGTCTAGGGATTGCCTTCCCTGCTAAGTCAGCCACATAGTATGCGCCGTTGCCAAGTGCTGAAGTAACCTTGTAGGGCCCCTCCCAGTTAGCACCGAGTTTCCCTTCTCCTGGAACTTTCTTGTGATCCATCACCTTCCTAAGTACCAAGTCACCTAGTAGGAATTGCCTTGGACACACATTCTTGTTAAAACTCTTAGTGAGTTGCTGCTGGTAAGCTGCCAATCGAATGAAGGTAGCTTCCTTACGCTCTTCGGCCATGTCCAGAGCTTGAGCGATGGCTTCATCATTGTCTGCTGGCTCAAAGATCTCAGAACAGATGGTAGGAAGGCCAACCTCCGAAGGGATGACTGCTGCCATCCCATAGGTAAGAGAGTAAGGTGTCTCACCGGTCAACCGGCGATGAGTAGTTCGGTAGGCCCAAAGGACATTCGGTATCTCTTCCACCCATTTGCCCTTGGCTTTTTCAAGACACTTTTTTATCTCGTCAATGATCGTCTTATTGGACGCTTCAGCTTAGCCATTGCCCTGTGGGTAGGTCGGAGTGGAGTTTCGGAACTCTATCTTCAAGTCAGCGCAAAATCTCCTGAAGATCTTGCCATTAAATTATGTGCCATTGTCAAAGAGAAGGACTCTAGAAATGCCAAATCGAGTCACAACATTGTGCCAAACAAACCTCTTAGTGTCTGTTTCTTTGATCTTGCACAAGGCCTCCACCTCTACCCACTTGGTGAAGTAGTCAGTTGCAGCGATGAAGAACCTTTTTATTCCCAGTTCACTAGCTAATGGTCCAACAATATCTAAGCCCCACTGAGCGAATGGCCAAGGACTGGTGAGGGGGGTTAGAGCTTTGGCTGGCTGGTGAATAAGAGGAGCAAACTTTTGGCACTTATCGCACTTGCGAACATACTGTTAGGCCTCCTTTTGCATGCACGGCCGCCAATACCCGTGTGTTAGGGCTTGGTGTGCCAAGGACCGACCACCAGTGTGACTCCCACACATTCCATCATGAATCTCATAAAGCACATCTTCCACTAGACTTGGATGAACATAAAGTAGATAAGGGCCATGTAGGACTTCTTGTAAAGCTTGCCAGATGGGAGACCCAAAACTGAGCAGCTCTATGCCTTATCTTGTGCGCTTTTTTTTGTCCTCAGGAAGGGTGTCATTCTTCAAGAAAGCCAAGAGTGGGTCCATCCAACTTGGGCCCAAGTCAGTGCAGAGGACCATTTCGACTAGTTGAATACTTGGTTGGGGTACATATTCCACCCATATTTTGCGGCCGTCTCTGGAGTCAACCGAGGAACCCAGGCAAGCTAAAGCATCAACGTGACCATTTCCCTCTTGGCCAATCTTCTCGACTCTGATGGCTTGGAACTTTTTGATCAAATTTTTGGCCTATTCTGCATAAGTAGCCATCCATTCATCGCGAGCCTCGTAAACTCCAGAGAGTTAGTTGACCACTAATTAGGAATCACTAAAGACGAGTAGCTCCTCTGTGTTGAAGTGTTCGGCACTTCACAGGCCGACGAGTAGAGCTTCATACTCTGTTTCATTATTAGAAGCTTTCTAGCCCAATCGGATGGCCTGCTCCCACATGAATCCTTTAAGGGAAATAAGGACAACTCCTGCCCCTGAGCCTTTTTGGTTAGAAGAATCGTCCACAAACAGATTCCATACGTCTCCGACAAAAAGTTTCCATGCTTCGACTGGAGATTGCCTTTTGTGCTGAGCAGTCATAGTGACCAAAGCTGAGCTCCCTTCGGAGTGGACAGCTAGTCCCAGGGTGAATTCTGCAACAAAGTCTGCCAGGACTTGAGCTTTGATGGCTGTTCGAGGTTGGAACTTGATGTCAAACTCTCCAAGCTCCACCGCCCACTTTGCTGTTCGGCCTGAGAAATCTGCTCGGTTCATTCTTGTTCGGTTATCATCTTTCTTCATATCCAGCAGCATTTTTCTTCTGTGGTCTTTGTTGTTCGGTTGGACCGTTGCTCAGCCATGGGTTTGCCGTTGCTCGGCCTTAGAGGAGCATGTCATCAAATTCGCAGCTTGGTCCCTAGCTTGGTTCGTCGTCAATGACGAATGAGTTTGGTTGGTTGCTGTTATTCTGTAGCTTGGTTCATACCAGCCCTTTCATGCTGCTCGGTGATCACTAATTTGTGCTTGGTTTTATCTTTTCAATGTCGCGTTCAGCTGGCCACCAACTTCGTCTTGCCGTTAGACTTCAAGCTTGGCACTGACGGACGTACATACGTGACTGTCGAGCTGCCACGCGTCCATATTTGATTAGTTTGGGGCTGCTAATGTCACGTGAAAGCAAACTATCTCAGAATTTTTTGAAAATAAGCAAACCCATTACTTTCTCACTCTAAACACTTGGATTTCCAAACCCACTTTTCTCATGTCTTTGCTTTCTCACTTTTTGACTTCAAAAACAACATGACCCATTTTTGGAACAGAGGCTCTGACTTTGTTTTTATCCTTACGCTTTCTTTTTTTTCTTGGAACTCTAAAGCAATTTTTAAATCTGATACCTGCACCTCTAGTCCTCTTTCTATAAATTCCAAATTTCTCTTTAGGGAGAATTCAGTGAGGACGTTGATGGTATGTCCTTGAAAGTAGTGAACAAGCTTCCTAGAGGCAATTAATAGGGCATATGCCAATTTCTCCAATGGCAAGTATCTAGTTTCGGCATCTAAGAGGGTCTTGTTAACATAATACACTGGTTTTTACTCCTTTCCATCCTCTCTGACCAGCACTGCACTAACAGCATGATTAGAAATAGCCAAGTAAAGGAAAAGCTCTTCGTTCGTGACAGGTGTAGATAGAAGAGGAGGAGAGGACAAATACTTCTTCAAATCTTCTAGTGCTTCGGAGCATTGGCTTCCTCATTCAAAACTAGTTTTCTTCCTTAGAAGTTAGAAGAAGCGCTTTATCCGATCAGAGGACCAACTGATGAAACGGTTAAGTGCTGCAGCTATGCCAGTAAGCTTCTGGAGTTCCTTAGCCTTTGTAGGCGCTTCGAGGTCTTTGAGGGCTTTGATCTAGTCGGGGTTGGCTTCAATGCCCCGCCTGGTCACCATATACCCCAAGAACTTCCCTGATCCTACTCCAAAAGCACATTTTGAGGCGTTCAATCGAAGCTTGTGAGTCTTCAGAATTCCAAACACTTGCTCAAGGCCCCTTAGATAGTGTTCGGCCAACTTGCTTTTGACGACCATGTCATCAATGTATGCTTCCATGGTTTTATCGAGCTGGTTCTTGAACATTTTGGTGACCATTCGTTGGTAGGTGGCACCGGTGTTCTTCAAGTTGAAGGGCATCACTTTGTAGCAGTAAGTGCCTCTAGGGCTGATGAAAGCTTTTCTTCTGGTCAGGACCGAACATGGGGATCTAGTGGTAGCCATTGTAGGTGTCTAGAAAGCTTATGCGCTCATGTCCAGCCGTTGCATCAACAAGTTAATCTATTCGTGGAAGGGGGAAGCTATCCTTGGGGCAAGCTTTGCTAAGGCTAATGAAATCAATGCAAACTCTCCATTTGCTATTCTTCTTCTTCACCACGACAGCGTTGGATAGCCACTTTGGGTACTGCACTTCTCGAATGACTCCAACAGCTAAAAGTTTGTCCACCTCTTCGATCACTACATGGCTGTGTTGCGCGGATGACCGTCTACTCTTTTGAACAACCGGTTGCGCTCCTCATTGGATGTTGAGTCGATGACAAGCATAATTGGGGTCTAACCCAGGATTGTCATAGGCTGACCAGGCGAACACTTCGATGTTTTTACAGAGTAGAGCCAATAATTGCTCTTTCTCTCCAACAGTGAGGGAAGTGCCGAGCAGGAAGAACTTGTCTGGGTTTCCTTCTTCTACCAAGACCATCTCTAGGTCTTTTACCATCTTCTCGGTTGGCACTCCATCGACGTCTTCCAAAACTAGCTAGTTAGGTACTTTCACCATCTGCATTTGGTCGCAGACTTGTTTGGTTTTCATGGCGGCAATGAAGCAATGTTTGGCCGCCACTTGGTCTCCGCGAATCTCCTCTACTCCATACTTGGTTAGAAAGCGAACGAGTTGGTGATAAGTGGAAGGGACTGCCTCCATCTGGTGAATCCAAGGTCGGCCAAGGATGGCATTGTAGGGAGATGGAGTGTTTACCACCAAGAAGTCAACAGAGACCACCTTGGACTTAGCTATGACAAGCAGAGTTATTCAGCTGAGCGACCATTCTGTTTGTGAGTTGAAACCAACCAAATGGGAGGTGGCAGATGTCAGGTGTTGTTCACTGAGGCCAAGCTTCTTGAAAAGCTCATAATACATGATGTCTGCGTCACTCCCTTGGTCAATCAAGACTCGCTTCACATCGAACTTGTTGGCCACACCAACTATAACGATGAGGGCATTGGTGTAGGGGTGCTGGATTCTCTCTAGGTCCTTCTCGGTGAACATGACGTTAAACCGAAATGTTCTGGCTTCTGTCTTGGACTTTTTGGGAGGAGGTCCTACCGACATTACTTGTTGAATGTGGGTAGCTCGTTGGATTTCTCCTCGAATGGTGTTTTCTCTTTCGGGGTCAGTCATTCTATGGATAACGTTGATGACTAACCTCAGGGCATGGTTCTCTTCAGGAGGGGCTTGGTCTAGTCCTTGCTTTTCCCTCGTCTTATCAACGTCTATCTATTGTTAGAGGTGTCCCGCCGTAACTAAGTCCTCAAAGTGTTGTTTGAGAGCTCTGCAATTTTGCGTCTTGTGTCCCTTCTCTCGATGATAGGTGCAACACAGTGTCTGATTGCACCGAGCAGGGTCTCCAAGCATCTTAGCTGGCCAGACAAAGAAAGCTTTCCCTTTAAGTTTCTCGACGAGCCTGTATATTGGCTTTTTGAAGATGGTAGTGATGCCTTCATAAGACTTGGCCCTTTCATCTTCGTTTTCCACTGTGGAGCGGTTCTTTTGGCCATAGTTCTTGCACTGCTTATCCCTCTTTGGCTGCTCAGTCCTAGGTGGTCAAAGCGGTCTGACTTTTTCAGCAACCGCAACATGTACTGATGTAGCGTCATCTTCCACACAAGATTGTTGCTCTATTCGAGCCCTCAAATCCTTCATGGTAGGGGCAGGTCGTTTCGTCAACGACTGCCTTAGCTTGTGTGAAAGAGGTAGGCCTTGCTTGAAGTATAACACGGCTAATTGTTCACTGTAAACATTTTCCTCCAAGTCGCCATATTCCTCCCAATACCGTTGCGCGTACTGGCGTAGGGTCTCTTTCCTGTCCTTTGGATATTGAACAAGGTATCTAACTGCTTCGGGACTCTGCTGTTGGAGACAAATCAAGCTAAGAACGCCTCAGAAAGCTGTGTCCAGTCAAAAATCGAACCACTGGGGAGTTTATCAAACCATCGAAGGCCAAGTTCTCCTAGGCTAGAAGGAAAGACTTTACACATGAGCGCGTCGTTACGGTTCCAGAGGGACATCATTTGGCGGTAATGGCTAATGTGAGTTAGAGGGTCCGTCTTCCCATCATAGAGAATGAATTTCAGTGGGCTATACTTCCGTGGAGGTTCTACAGCTTCTATCTCTGGGGAGAAGGGGATGGACACCAATCGGTCTAGAGCGCGATGCTCTTGTTGATGTATGGACCAGTCCAACTGGTCCCTTTCCCTATTGAGCCGGCGTTCCTCCTCCTTATCTCATCGACGTTCTCCTTCCCTGCATAGCCGTCGTGCCTCTTCTCTGTTGTCGTTCAACCAATTTCTTAAGTCGTGTGGCTGCTCGTCGCGAGGACAATGAAAGGTTTCAGATAGACGGCTGACAGTCCTCTGCCTTTTATGAGAATCTTCTCATGGGTTATTTTTTTGGAGCTTATTCGTCTTACTGCTGGCCCCTTCACTACGTACAGGAATCGGGCCGCTACGCTCTCTACCATTAGGGCCACGATTGTAGTGCTCTTTGTGAGGCAGAGGGGGATGAGGGGTACGTCTCCTTTGCAATGGTCCACCAACGGATTTTCTTGGCTCCGCTGGGGTTGCCATGAACTTCATCAATTGGGTGCAAAGCTTAGTGATCTCTAAACCCATTGAGTCGATGATGCGGTCACGGTGGTCTTTCTCAAGAAAAAAACATTGAGACGTCTTAACGGCAATGACACGGCGTCGCTCCGCCACGTTGGGTGTCTGATCGTCGTGGTCCATAAGGTTATTGTGTGCTGGAGGGTATGCCAAACCCTTATCTTTGGTTCTCTCCGTCATTGGAGTCCTCTCTGCTTGCCCAGAGTGGGGTGTATCTTCGATTCCCATCGCCAAAGTTCATCACGAAGCAAGCAGTGGTTTTTCCACAGACGGTGCCAATTGTGTGGGGGTGACTTCCGCACTATGAAAAAGGGTTGAACTTCGTGGATGAACAGCGTGATCTAGGAATTGAAGATCTGCATAGAGTAACAAATGGTGAGGCTGCCCGATCGAGGTTTGGTCGGAAACCCCTTCCGATGGTAAAGTCAAGGACTCAAGGAGATCAAGAAGAGAGAATACAAATAGTGTATATATGTTAAGTGTGTGGATTTCGGATCCTTTGAGGGTAAATAGTGCTCACCTTTTATAGGAGAAGGTTGCTTGTCCTCCAGGACTTTCTCTGTCCGCCATCTCTCAATTGTGTCTTATTTGTGGTCGTCTCCTATTGGAGGAGGATGACCACTCCGCCTGACACTCGGGTGCAGGTCTGTTTTATTTGTCTCATTAGCAGTCATTTTTTATTAGAAGAGGACGACCACTCACCTAACACTCAGATGCAGGTCTGTTATGTGTGCGCCTTGTCCCTTTGAACATCTATGTCTCCACGTTTTGTTCGCACAGAGGGAGAGGAGCCGAGTTGTTTGTCTCTTGTAGGCCCAAGAAAGATCCTCAGTGAATTGGCCTTTTTTAAGTTGGTCTACTCCAGAATTGTTGTCCAACCAGGAGGTCCAACATGTTGCTTAGCCCATTTCGGAGTGGTTCTGTCCATCCAGGAGGTCCACCATGTTGCTCAGCCCATTTTGGAGTGACGCTCGTACATTGGGCCGAACTCCTATGATTGTCTTATTTCGGAGCAAGTGTTGGCAATAGCGCCAAGGTCCAACTTAGCTCGATCTCGGAGGGAGCATAACATTGGGTCTAGCACCAATACTTCAATAATTTTGCCCACTTCACATATCTATTAGTTTTGACAATGAAAATGGATCAAAAAATTAAAAGTGTTTTTATGATGTTGGAAAATAACCTTAAAATTGGCTAAAGGCAAATCACCACCTGATACTGGGGGTTAAGTTACATTAAAGCCAACTTAGATCTCGTTTGGAAATAAGTTACTTTAGTAATTTTTTTGACTTTTCAAAAAAAGATATGTAAAAAAGTAGAGAGAGTAATATAACAACTTATAATGACTTTTTAACATTTTGGCTACAACACGTTGTTCCCAAAATCAAGTTTAAGTAAGATTTGACTTTTTTTTAAGAGAACATGTCAGCTTTGGAAAACTGAGGGTATGTTTGGTTTGGTTTTGAGAGAATAGTTTTTAAAACTTGTTTTGGGAAGAGAGTTTAGAAATTTTTTTGGTTTGTTTGGTTGTGTATTTTGAAAGTAGTTTTGGAGTTTAGGAATGTAAAATGATTTGATATTTTGTTGTAATTAAATAGATGTGTGTGAAAGAAAAAGTGATTGATAAGGAGAGAGGAGAGAAAAAAAAAATTGATTGATGTGTAAGAAAGAAAAAGTGAATTTGGAAATTGTTTTGAAAAAATTACAAACCAAACAAGTTTTTAAAAAAAAATTCCCAAAATTACTCTACAAATCCAAACCAAACATACCCTGAGACTTTTTATTTTTATTTTTTCTTTTTGAAAATGACTTCATTTTGCTCAAAATAAGACATTATAAGGTTGAAAGATTCCAGTATGAATATAAAAATCTACTATCTATTGCTCAAAAATTATACAAAGAAAGGGTTTACAAATCCAAAAAAAAATGATTAGAAATTTCTCAAAATACGACATAGTGTAGACACCCCATTTTTGACCGAACTTGAGACTCAGACGTCACCGATTGAGCGCTCGGTGATGTTGCATATTGTGCTCGTTCGGAAGTCTCAGAGTCGCGGCCGTGCGCCCTGCCTCCGGACTTCCGAACTCTCTTCTGTGCCTTGCCTCGGTTTGCGAACCGGGATCGGTTTTCTCTGTTTTCTTTCCTGAGGGGAGGGAGAGGTCCCGTAGACTACCTCTCAGTGGCCGTGGGCTACATTTCATGCCCGTAGGCCATTTTGCCCATTTCGGAGCCCGGATCCCGGTTTTCGGAGCCGTCAGGCCGTGTGCCTCGGTTCGGGACCACCCGACCATCTCCGATTCCTCCGGTTTTTGGTATGCATCTTATTTACTCCCTTTCAAGGGACACTGGGGTCTTAGATACCCACTTCGTGGCCAAACACCACTTTCGGTACTTAACGGCCGGTTTTCGGGATCCCGAACTGCGTGTTTTGGCCCCCGAGCATTCGTTTTGCATCGATTTTTGTTCATTTTTGGCAGGTACCTCTGTTTTATCACCAGGAAGGTCACTGGAGGGTGGGAGGCTAGCAATTATCTCAGCAACCAGTTATATTCCATTTTCGCCCTCCGACGCCCGTTTTTCTCACTTCCGGGCTAATGTTGAACACCCTAGGGCCATTCTCTTCGAGCCAAAACCACATATTTGTGTTGTACACACATGAGAGGACCCTAAAAGTACATGGCCGGCCAGTAATGCTGATTGACCCTTTTGAACCCCTCTTTTAAGTGGCCTATTCTCTCTCCTGTTTCAGAGTTGCCAAATTCCAACCACAGGGCCTTGTTGTACACACATGGGAGGACACCAATATCTGGTGGCCGGCCAGAAACCAAGCTTGAACCTTTTGACCCCTAGCCGGCCGACCATAGGGGGCAGCCGGCCGGCCACCTCCACCAAAAGTAGAGGGCCGGCCATGCTCCTTGGAATCTGTGCTTTACAGCTGTATAGCTGTTTCCCCCAGAAAAGATCTGTATCCGGGGGATATTTTGGAGGGGAACACTTGGGTGCATTTTCCTCCATCTTTGCCCTTCTCTTTTGGTCCATATAAGGAGCCTCCCAACTCTTAGACTAGGGTTGGAAGATTTCTCTCAAGGATATACATTGATATCTATCTCTATCTCTCCATTTTTCTCTCAAATCTTCAAGTTTAGGCTCCATTTCTGCATCATCTTCAAGCTCTACTACCACCACTCCATTCCAGCTGCAAGGAAGGGTTTTTTAGAGGCTTAGGAGCAGCAAACTTGAGCCAAGAAGCAACAAGAATGTGATCTTCAAGTGTAAGCATCAATCACCCTCTTTTGGCACTTTTTTTTGCACCATTCCTCTACCCTACTTGCTCACTGTTTTAGACTCCGGCCCTAACTGAAAGGGGCCTTCTTTTGAGCTATTCTACATGTTTGTTTAAGGGCTCAACCCTGTTTGAGCCCTCTATGATGCACTTGCTTCAATATCATTTTGTATGTCAATATCTTGCATGCTTTTTTTAGTTCATTTGTGATCTATTTCTGAGCCTGATATAAACTGTGAGTGGGCCTATTTTGAGCCCTTCTTCAACATTCAAGAAGGGCTCAACCCTGTTTGGCCTCTCTATCATGCACTTGTTTCATAATCTCTCACATTTACCGTAAATTTGCATGATCTGTTTAGCCTCTGTACAATCTTTTTTGGAGCACGTCATGAACTGTGAGTAGGCTTATTTTATGTCCCTCTACAACATTGTAGAAGGGATAAACTTCATTGGGGGTCTCCATGTTATGCTTGTCTTTATATCCCTCTTTGGCCCCCATTCTTGCATGCTTTGTTAGCCTATTTTACTTCTGTTTTTGGGACATCCTCAGAACTGAAATGGGTCATATTTTGACCCCCTGGACATATCTCATTAAGGGACTTTGGCTGTTTGGTGAATGCTTGGTATACCTCTCTTTATAGCCCTCTTTTGGCTCATATTTTGCATGCTATGTTGAGCATATCTACATACTGTTTTGGGGGTTGTCATAAGCTGTAAATGTTCATATTTTTGGCCCCTATTCAGTGTTGTAGAACTGTATTTTTCAGTTTGAGCATCGCGTATACCATCTGCTTCATTGTTCCCCCTTTTTTCCCCCCATTTTTGCATGCTATTTTTGCCATACTTGTGATTGTTGTTTGGTCATGCTTTGTACTGAAAAAATGCTAGTTTGGGGACTTCCTAGCATCTGTCTTTACACTTCATGTCCATATTGTGCATGTTTGATATAGCTGTAGGCCATTCCATTGCATTTCGGGACTTATTTCGGGCATCGGGTATAATTTTGCTATGATTCGGGGGCTGTTTTGCATCATTTTGGCCGCTGAAATTGGCATGTTCCATGTTCCATATGCCATGTCTCATTTGCGTGTCATTCCATGCCTTCGGGCCATTTCTCAGTTTGCGTGCCCATAGGCACGCGTTTCGAGACATCTCATTTTTCATCTTCCGGCATCCTATGTGAGTGCGGCTGAGGCCCTCTCATGTTGGTGTAAGCCCTCATTTCATTTCGCATGTCATTCCATGCCTTTGGGCCATTGCCGCGGATTGCGTGCCCGTGTGCACGCATTTCGAGGCACTTCATTTTCATCTATCGACTTCTTATGTGAGTGTGGCTAAGGCTCACTCATGTTTAGTGTAAGTCCATATTGCATTGCGTATCTCATTTTAGTCTTGTTGCATTCCGTATGCCATTGCCTCGGTTTGCGTGCCCGTGTGCACGCATTTCGAGGCATCTCATTTTTCATCTCTCGGCCTCCTATGTGAGTGTGACTGAGGTTCACTCGTGTTGGTGTAAGCCCATACGGCATCGCGTATGCCATTTCCTCGTTTTGCGTGCCCGTGTGCACGCATTTCGAGGCACTTCATTTTCATCCATCGGCCTCTTATGTGAGTGTGGCTGAGGTCCACTCGTGTTAGTGTAAGTCTAATTTGCATTGCGTATGCCATTTCATGCCTTAGGATCATCGCCTCGGTTTGCGTGCCCGCATGCACGTATTTCGAGGCATCTTATTTTCATAGCATTGTGTATGTTAGGATTGTATATTAGCTGCATTTCATGCATGTTGCATCATGTTCGGGATAGGAGTTAGCCCGGGCACGGGAAACGAGGTACGTTCCGCACTCCGAGTGACGGAACGGGTCTCAATTCCCAAGTCATCGACACTCCGGATTATCCATGATGGAGTTAGGTTTTGTTGTAGCATTCACATGCATTCATCATATATTGAGTTGTGCAATTCGACTCCTCGGCCATCATGCATCGATATGCGTGATTGGTGGCACGAGGATCGAGGCATGCATATATTTGTGAAATACATTGCTATGCCCCTTTCCTGCTCTCTATTGCAGCAAAATCCAGGATCAGCAGTCTTCCGAAGCTTGGCGCACTTTTCGAGAAACATTGCAAACAGAGGCTAATTGGGGCATCGCCGTGGATTTCCGCGCAAAGCAGCCCAACATGCATCATTTCATCATCCGGAGCGGAGTCAAGGCAGCCCCCTGGCTTGCATGCCAGTTTACAGTTTTTCTTAGTTAATCTATTAATTAATTAGGAATTTGTACATTATTTGGACTGTATATTTCGGACTGTACTATTCTTTCATTCGGGACTGTATATTTATTCGGACCCTCTGCGCGAGGGCATAACTGTAATAAGTGTGGGTGTGTGTGATGTATGTCTTCCAACCCCACGTCTTTCTTCCCTTTTATTTACCCGCTTATGATGGTTAGATATAGGGCATATTTCAATTAGCATACAGTATGACAGCATGTTTGCATCATTCATCTGTTTTGCACGCACCGGGCTCGGCGCATCATACAAACTGCATTTGTATTTCAATTCCTAATTGAATACGTGTTAGTTGTAGCATTCCATATGCCATGTTAGAATAACCGAGCCTGCTATAGTTGCATTTTGCATGTGTTGCATTAGGCATTTCAGCATATTTAGGATCATGCATGATTTCTAATGAGCTTCTGTTTTGGCTTGGAGTACTCGGTGAGTTTTATGCTTTAGCATCCTTGCATGCGTGTGAGTGTTGCCATGAATAGCATGCTTACCATGAGGCTAATTGCTTATGTAATATAACTGCCTGAATGCCTGTGGGTGAAGGTTGGGTTATCTGAATTGGAATAATGCATTGATTGTTTGTTTTAAACCCACTAGATAGTGGCAAAATCACTGTTTTCTAAGCCCACCTGAGGGTGGCAAAATCTGCATCTTAAGCCTACCTGCGGGTAGCAAACCATCTTTCAAACAAACAAACATGAAATGTTTTGTTCCAATTCAGACGACTCAGTCTATACTTGTATGCTGTGCGCATCACATAGTAACCTAGGCTAATAACCGGAATAAGAACATACAATGTTTTCAAAATAAGATATCATGGTTAGTAGAGGCCGGTCTTTGACCGGGCGAGCGGGGGTGCTCACGAAGTGACCTTCCCCAATCGTACCCAAGTTCCCGAGCCGAGGCAACTTTGGTGATGATGGACACGTGGCCTTTGGCACCGAGTCAGGGTTTCCTAAATTTCCCCATTAAAAAATATTTAGGTGGCGACTCTATATCTGGCAAAGCAGTCCATGTTTGGCACTTCTTTCAAAAAATCTGTTTTCAAAACGATTTGCCGGATTTGGACTCTTTCGTTCGAGATTTAGAACCGTGACATTTGAGTCCTTCGAACTGTAGTGACCCCATATCGAACCAGAACGGGGGGGATTCGCACTCCCTTCCCCGGGATGCGTTCGGGGACGTCTACAGTTTCTGGCGACTCCGCTGGGGATTTAGAGAACTTGACTCGAACTCGTGATATCTGGTTTTGACTACACTTGTGTGTTTCTTTGCATTGCATTTGC
The DNA here is from genome assembly GCA_036172215.1 of Camellia granthamiana. Lineage (NCBI taxonomy): Eukaryota > Viridiplantae > Streptophyta > Magnoliopsida > Ericales > Theaceae > Camellia > Camellia granthamiana. The sequence continues at coordinate 14,495,393 of CM069916.1, forward strand.
ATTGGTGCGCCTAGGACACCGTGTTTGCCATCTGCTATTCCTGAGCGGTTTGCCAGAGGCTTGTCTTGTCAAGGCATGTCCATAAGGCTGATCGGTTACGGGCTCTGCCAGTATGGGAACACAAACCCCGGTTTTACCGGGGCACCCTTTTTGACCATTCGACCTAGTGCATATTCGGATCCATAGTGACCATTCCAAACTAGGACAGGTTGCTTACCCGTTTATAGGTTGTTTGAAACCGCTGCGTGCATAGCGAAACCCTAGTTCCTGACAAAATAGGACAGGGAAACCCTACCCCAACATAGGGGTGTTTTGGCTCTCACTTATCTGTTATGTGCTTGTTAGAGTGCGTCTCTACAAGGAATGCATGTATCAGTTTATGGGTTTGGGCATCAGGCCTGCGGGCATCAGTTTTTGAGATTGGGCATCACGCCTGCGGGCATCAGTCAGTATCTGAGAATCAGTTGTCTGCGGATATCGGATTCAGTTTTGGGGAACAGTGATATAGGGACAGTAATCAGTGATTGAGGACAGTGTATACCCAGCTTATCAACCGTGTGTTGTATGCCCGACTGTGTGTTGTGTATTTAATTTAAGCTGTTATGCTGCCCGTTTATCTGGTTATTTATTTCCTTTTCGCTTTATTTATCTTTTTGCTAGGGCAGTTTTTAACACGATTGCTTCTGAACCACTAGATACTCCCTAAGCACTTTGGACACGAGGTCGCCGACTTAATCGATCCGAGGATCTGGTTGACGGACATCCAGTGTTCCACTCATTACCCCCAGTTGTTAGGAGAAGGGCTAGAAGGCGCAGTCCGTCTGAGCAAAGATCATCAGGGCAGAGGCCTACCCTAGCAGTGAACAATCCGACTGAGGTTGCTATTTCCGCTATAGAGATACACTTACTGGTTACTCAGATGGAACAGCAGAATACATCAGGGATGGAGGCGATGATGCGCCAAATGCAAGAAAGCATGAGACAGATGCAAGAGGATGCCATCCGCCAAACGGAATTTTCTAAGCAACAGGCCACAGTCATGGCCCAACAGGCTGAGCTCATTACCAGGCTCCAGCAGCAAACCGGAACATCAACCTCACACCCAGCTCCTCCTCCACCCGGAGTTCCATTACCCGAGCAGGCATCCACTGGTCAAAATGCCCTGCCGAATCCCCAGAATACCCCCCTGAACACCCAGAACACCCTACCCAATGTCCAGAATATTCAAGAGGACACAGGCCATCCAACGGGGTTAGCTCCGCCCCCGCTTCTGCCTCAACTGTCCAAGACTCATACACCCAATCACCCGGACTCTCCATTCGAGTTCGAGGTAGACCACACAGCTCTGAAATTGAGCAAACTGGAGAAGCTTTTTAAGAAGTCTCAGGGGGTGAAGGCCATCCCAGACATCGAAGATGGGTACACCGACGTGGCCGTAACATTGCCAGACAGATTTAAGATGCCACAAATTGACCGTTTCGACGGATCCGGAGATCCTATGGTCCATCTTCGACTATTCTCAGACATCCTGCGGCCAATGGGCCTAACCCGACCTCAAAAGCTTTCCCTGTTTGGCCGAACTTTGTCGGGTGTGGCAGCCATTTGGTACGCGAAGCTAGAAGATGACGTGAAAAGAAACTGGGATGAGATGGCTGAGGCCTTCGTTGCACAGTACTCGTACAATACACAGATCGAGATTACAACACGTGATCTCGAAACGACGAGGCAAGAGGCCAAGGAGACTTTCTCAGACTTCGTAACTCGATGGAGGGCAAAGGCATCGATGATGACCTTGAGGCCTACAGACAAAGATCAAATTAGGATGATTGTGCGCAATCTCCAACCAAAACTCATGCAGAAGATGATCGTACTCCCCTTTCCCACCTTCTCAGACTTACACGAGATGGGGGTACAGATAGAGGATGCGATGAAGCAAGGTCTGATTGACCAGGACCGGGAGCAACCCCGGAGGACATTCAACCGCAATAACAACGCAGGCCCGAGTGGCGCTGCAAACACAAGGACTTCGGAGGTCAGTATGGTCACCACCAATCCCCCTCCCCAGCCAAGGCCCATGGCGGCCACCCGCTTTTCCAGTACATCCGGGAGCAGTACCCAAGCCCCGAGATTCCAGCCCAGAGGCCAAAGAACCTTTACTCCACTATACATGCCTTTGTCCAAGGTTCTGGGGGTCTTGATTAGAAAGGGACATCTAAAACCCCTGGAGCCAAGGCCGCCACCAAATCCACTCCCCCCCTCTCACAACCCAGCCAAGTACTGTGCCTACCATCAGCAGCATGGTCATGATACCGACCATTGTTACAGGCTGTGTCACGAGGTTCAGGACCTCATCGACAAAAATATTATTCTACCTCCCGAAAGACCCAACGTCACAACCAACCCACTCCCTACCCATAACCAAGATCCACTACCCAAAAGAGTCAACCTCATCCAAACTGGGGTCGTATCCTACGATCCTAGTGTCTACATTACTCCCTCCCACCTACCCAAGCCGGAGGTGATCCTTCCTAACTGCACTGACTTGTGCATGTTGGACACCTTCACAACCCAATCCGAGTCAAAGGTGGTGACCACTGAAGACGGAATAAGGCGGGTTTCAGAGGAGAACAGAGTTGTTGAATCTGGGGTCAAGCGGTCTGGGAATTACGCTGGGGGAGCCTATGATCCAAGCAAATACATTTTATCAGTGGGCCGGTCTGAGCTGAGTGTGGGGTTGCCAGAAAGCTGAACTGTGCATGATTCAGGGGGACAGACTTGAACAGGGGGCAGATGATCTAGCAACAGTGGAGGAGGACTTCGCCAACCTCCAGTTCTTCAACGACCAAGAATCAGGAGATGCAACAATCAACTGGTTTGAATATGAGGAGTCGGCGGAGGCCACCGGATGGTTAGATGATCAGCCTGATATTGTGGAGTTTCAGCCAGAGCAGAGCCCGACAGGGGCGAGGGTATCAACTGTGGCCGGAAGGGCCGAGAGTCCGAACGGATTGCCGGAGAGCGCCGGTACAAAGAATTCCGCTCGGGACTTAAGCATTGTAGATGCAAAGACAGTGGAACAAAAAACTGCAGCAACGCAGACAGAACAGGAGAAGTTTTGGGATTCCGAGAGAATCAGAAAGGCAAAAGCCCATGAAGGGGCTGAGAGTGCTGTGGGCGCAAGAACGGACAACGCTGTGAGCATATGGGATGAAGGTACTGAGAGTACACATCTGCCAGAACCAGACAGGTGTCTTTTGGATGCTAACGGGATGTGGTGGGAAGACGACGACTTATGTCTTGCCCACACAGACGAAGATTGGGGAGCAAATCAACCAGACAGCACCTGGTACCTTGATGAGGTGGACCACATGACCAGGAGTGGGCGGTACTTCAAGCCCCCGCACCTAGACCAACCAGAAGCATCTGGTAAAGACAAGGAAGCTGAGAAACAGAGAGAGAAACAGATTGAAGAAGAAGCTGTGCTGAGGCAATTAAAGAAGATACAAGCAGACATCTCCATCTGGGGACTGCTTATGGCTTCGCGGGTACACAGACAGGCTGTCCTATCTGCCATGGACAAGGCCAAACTCTCAATCGATACTACACCAGAGCAACTGGTCGGGCTGGTTTTTCCGGGAGGAGGTTCCCCGGCTTTAACCTTTTCAGACAAGGAACTGCCGCCTGAGGGCGTGAATCATAACAGACCTCTCTACATTTCCGTGGAATGTAGAGACAAGTGGATACCGGTGGTACTTGTTGATACCGGGTCTGCCATCAATGTCTGCCCAGCCAGAACAGCGTATGCAATCGGGTTGAAGCCCGCGGACTTCATCCCGACAACTCAGGTGATCAAAGCGTACGATAATACAAGTCGAGAGGTGATGGGGACTGTCAAAATCCAAACCAAGGTTGGGCCTGGGCAGCACGAGATAGATTTCCATGTCTTGGAGGTTCCCGCAACTTTCAACCTGCTTCTGGGGCGACCGTGGTTGCATCAGGTGAAGGCTGTCTCGTCTACTCTGCATCAGATGGTGAAATATCCCTATGGAAAGGGAGTAGCCATTGTGTTCGGGAATTCATCGATCCATCCCCCTCCGGAGGTGTCTACACTAGTCCTAGAAATAGAGCACGGCATGGAGGACGTGTTTATATCAGGATTTACTCTGGCCGAGGCCCAGGTTGTGCAAAACATTATGGCTGTGAATGAAGGTATGTACGTCAGTGCTCAATCCGTCTACCTCATGAACAAGCTACAACACATCCCCGGGATGGGATTAGGAAGGAGCGGCAGGAAAGGCGTCACAACATTGGCCGAAGTGCCACACAACCCGCATACCTTTGGACTGGGTTACCTGCCCACCAAAGAGGACTGGGTGAGGAAAGGGAAAGAAATGGCCGGAAGGGCCAGAGCAAAGCAGGCTGGGAAGCCATTTGACTTGATGCATAGGCCCATCCAGGGCACCCTGAACGGACGCTTCGTCCGGGAGGGGGAAGATTTTCCATTTTGCGGCTTCCCAGAGCCGTGGATAAACGCGGAGAAGAAACGCGTGCCCGGTTTTGAGATCTTTTTCGACCTGCAACTACCCGGGGAGGATGTTTCCAAAGAGCAGACGGACCCAACAACTGAGGTTGAGCAGAATAAGGTAGTGGATCCTGAGGGCACAGAATTTGAGATGGGGGTAGCACTGGCATGTCTACTCTCTGATCCTCCGATCGACCATAAGTGCTTGGGGGATAACTTCGTGGTTTCCATGATTGGGAATGAAACGGCTGCGAGCCAACCAGCAGCTATCTTGGATGCATCTATCGCACCCTCTCTCACTTGGCAGTACGAGGAGGGATTTTTGTCCAGCAGCACCGGGTCGGGTAGTGAGCCGGAATCTGATTCCACCGAGTCCTGTGAGTCGGAATCAGGTTCCAGCTCGACTGAGTCTGAGTCTGGTACTCCTGGGGATGTTAACCCGGATGCCACAGTCCTGTCTAGGTCGTCTTTTTCCTTTTCATTTGAGTCTGTTGTAACCGATGAATTGGATGATCTGGCTGTGCCTAATGAGAATGAACTATCTGTGGTTTCCGAGTACTTTTCTGTGCCCCTAATTTATTGCATTAATTCAGACTTTCAAAACTTTGATGAAAACGAAGAGGACGAAGTTCCTCCGGTTTTACAACGTTTAATCGAGCAAGAGCAAGAGAGATTTGTTAAACCATTAATGGACGAAATCACTACCGTGAACAATGGTACTGAGGAGGACCCGCGGCTGGTCCAGATCGGGTCCACGTTGTCTTCGGAGGAACGCGAGCGACTAGTCGCTTTATTAAAAGATTTCAAAGATGTTTTCGCGTGATCCTACGAAGACATGCCTGGAATCGATCCTGAGATTGTACAGCATCGGATCCCCCTTGACCCCGAGGCTCGACCTGTCAAACAGAAACTCAGGAGGATCCGCCCGGACTGGGCTCTCAAGATTAAGGAAGAGGTCACCAAGCAAATCGACGCAGGCTTCCTGCTGGTATCTGAGTACCCAACTTGGTTGGCCAACATTGTCCCAGTGCCGAAGAAGGACGGCAGGATCCGGGTGTGTGTGGACTTCAGGGATTTGAACAGAGCTAGTCCGAAGGACGACTTCCCCTTACCGCACATTGATGAGTTGGTAGATTTCATAGCAGGGCATGCATTGCTCTCATTTATGGATGGCTTCTCAGGATACAACCAGATAGTGATGGCACCAGAAGACAGGGAAAAGACTGCATTCACCACCCCGTGGGGGACATACTGCTATAGGGTCATGCCGTTTGGGTTGAAGAACGCTGGAGCTACTTATCAACGGGCCGTGACCACAATATTACATGATATGATCCACAAAGAGGTAGAGGTGTATGTGGACGACATGATTGTCAAGTCCAAAGAGAGAGAGGGCCACTACACCGCCTTGCATAAGTTTTTCCAAAGGATCAGGGAATTCCGGTTGCGGCTGAACCCTCAAAAATGTACGTTTGGTGTTACAGCGGGAAAAATGCTGGGGTTTCTAATTACACAAAGAGGCATCGAGGTCGATCCTTCCAAAATCAAGGCCATCCTAGAAATGCCCCCACCAAGGACTGAAAAGGAGGTGAGAGGCTTTCTGGGTAAAGTGCAATTCATAAGACAGTTTATCTCAAAATTAACCTTGACTTGTGAACCACTTTTTGGCCTCCTCAAGAAAGGAAAGAAGTTCCAATGGGACGGCCGATGTCAAGCTACGTTTGAGCAGATTAAAGAGTATCTACAGAACCCGCCCGTTTTATCGCCACCAGAACCGGGGAAACCATTGATTTTGTATCTGTCAGTGACTGAGACCACGATGGGCTGCATGCTTGCTCAAGAATCAGAAGACAAGGTGGAGAAAGCCATCTACTATTTAAGCAAGAAGATGCTGGAGTATGAGACCCGATATACACCGCTGGAAAAGGCTTGCTTAGCTCTGGTATGAGCTGCCAGGAAGCTGCGGCACTACCTGTTAGCTCACTCTGTAATGTTGGTTTCACGACTTGATCCCATCAAATATCTTTTCGAGAAACCGGCGCTTACGGGTAGGCTAGCTCGTTGGTTGCTGTTGCTCTCCGAATTTGATCTCACGTACGTGACACGCAAGTCAACGAAAGGAAGAGCAGTAGCGGAGTTCCTTGCCGACCATCCGGTTGAGGGGGATGAAGCAGTGGAGTATTTGTTTCCAGATGAAGCCATTTTGCATATCGACGATGAAACTTGGACGATGTACTTTGACGGAGCATCAAATCAACATGGGTATGGGATAGGAGTGTTGCTGATAGCGCCCGACAATTCCCGTATCCCTCTAGCCTTCAAACTCCGGTTCAAAGTCTCGAACAATGAAGCAGAATATGAGGCGTGCATTGCCGGCCTAGAAGCAGCCCTGGAACTAGGGGCAAGACGGCTGGACGTCATTGGGGACTCGAACCTCATTGTGTCTCAAGCTAAAGGAGACTGGAAAGTAAAAGAGGAAAAGATGATGATGTATCACCAAACCTTGGATTTGCTAATTCCTCGGTTTGAGAAGCTAAGTTTTACTCATCTACTAAGAGAGAACAACAGGTTCACAGATTCTTTAGCAACTCTATCATCCATGATAGACATCCCGTGTGGAGTCCGGATGCGTCCAGTCATCATTGACCAGAAATTCGCACCAGCCTATGAGTCGATTGCAACCATAGATGAAGTTCAGGACGAACACCCTTGGTATTACGACATTTGGAATTTCTTGGAGAAGGAAGCATACCCGTCAGGGATAAACGCCAAGGACAAAAGGGCAATAAGAAGATTGGCCGTTCAGTTCATCATCTGTGGGGGTAAGCTGTATAGAAGAGGTCATCTGGGAATGCATAAACTGTGTGTTGATGCCGAAGAGTCAAAAAGTCTAATGGAAGCCATCCATGGAGGGGAATGTGGAGCACATATGAATGGGGTAATGCTAGCACGGAAGATTCTCAGACAAGGTTACTACTGGTCCACCATGGAGGAGGATTGTATTGGTTTTGTTCGGCGATGCCATAAATGTCAGATCCATGCAAATCGCATGAACATCCCGCCATCAAAGCTGTACAACATGACTTCGCCATGGCCATTTTTAGTCTGGGGAATTGATGTGATCGAAGCTGTCACGCCAAAGGGGTCGAATGGGCATGAGTTCATCTTGGTAGCGATAGATTATTTCACGAAGTGGGTTGAGGCCCAATCTTACGCGGTGTTGAAGGCTTCGCATGTTGCAAAGTTTATCAGAAACAACATCATCTGTCGCTATGGGGTCCCAAATGAGATAATTTCAGATAACGGTTCCCACTTCAAGAAGGAAGTGATAGACTTGTTGGAAAAATACAATGTGGCTTTTCATAAGTCGTCTACCTATCGGCCGCAGACCAATGGAGCGGTTGAGGCCGCCAACAAGAATATCAAGCGCATACTGCAGAAGATGGTGGAAACCTATCGGGACTGGCCAGATAAGCTGCCGTTTGCTCTGTGGGGCTACCGAACTTCAATCAGAACTTCAACTGGGGCGACTCCGTATTCATTGGTTTATGGGATGGAGGCCGTTCTACCTATTGAGATTGAGGTTCCGTCATTACGAGTATTGGCTGAATGCCAGAT